>JARHVA010002482.1:985000-1325000 GCA_037957365.1 Torreya grandis | reverse complement strand
TGCTATAAAGTATGATGGGACATGACACTGCCTTGGCAAAGATTCCAGGTAGGACCACCCAAAATGCTATAAATAAGCCTCTCCTCCATAGAGTTCATATCAAAAAATTTATGATATTTCTTAGGAGTCTAGTAGCCTTGTTTCAAGAGTATGCTCTTCTCTTTCCCTTTTTGAAGGATCCTAAGAATAAAAAATTCAAACAAGTCTTTGTAAAAAGAGTGTAATAATATTGAGTGATAATAGTGAAGCTGTAGCCATTCAGTCCCTGCCTACTGTCACAAGTTTTCATTAAAAGATTGGTATCAGGAGGAAGCATCTATTGACATAAAAATATTGGTATCAAAGCCACAAAAATCTTATGTTGAGAACATCTGTAAGAATTTCTTGCTCTAGACTTTTGGGTTTCTTTGCTCTGTAAAATTCTTTAAGAAAGTTATTGCATTAAGTCCTTAGCCATTATTAAATTGTCATAGGCCCTTTTTACTCTACACTTTTATTTCTCTTAGAATTTTTCTCACTTATCAGAACCCCGATCTCTTCACAATGGAATTTGGTAAATCCCAGATGTCTTCCATAGTAGAAATTATAAATGAATTTGAGTTTAAAGGAATGTATGAGCTTTCTCATTTTGTTCCTAAACAATTATCTGATTGTCTAGATATTGAAGTTACTAAAGCAAACCTTGAAAAGGAAAATAGCCTATACAAACCCTTGGCTATAAAAGCTTCACAGGTCTATAAGAAGTCTGAACTTTTAAAGTCAAAGTTTGTGTATAAGTCCACTTATATGTCTTTTGTAAATCCCAGAATCAAATATGTAGAATTGACTCTTAGTTATAATCCCAAGTGAAACTTTCAGACAAATTTATTATCTTTATTGCTTGAACCTAAAATAAATTACATCAGGTCACATGAAGATGTAAAATTTATACATTTTGGCCTTATAAGATTCCATATAACTCCATTGATTCTCAGCAACATAAAACCTATTATATATTTAGCCGTGTGTGATAGATGCCAAGTAAGCTTTAAGCATGCCTATCAAATATCAAGTATTGGTTATTTAAATGATGAAGTCATTTGTTTTGAGTTATGTCCAAACCTTTCTATTGTAGTCCATGATAAAGGTTGTAAAGAAGTTAAGTTTGGTTCTTTGGATTGTTGGGGATTATTCACCTCCCTGTTTGGTTTAGATATGTTCATTGAATTTAAGTATGCCTCTATAAATATTTCTATTGTGTATAGTATGACCAATATGAACCACCCAAAGATCCTTGAAATTTTGCAATATGCCAGAAGACTAAGTGGTACTGTCCAACTCTAGAAAGGTCATATAGCATCTATAAAAATACCTTCTGATTGGAAGCTTGATTGGTTGAAAAATGTTGCACCTAAAATGAAAGGTCAATCCTTAGTACATAAAATTGATGGTAGAACTATCAATATTCTTCCTAGATCTTTGTCTGTAAATTCCTCTACTATTTCTCCTTCTAGACCATCTACTTCCTCTTCTCAAAGAGCTGTAAAAATAGGTCATATTCTTATATAAGATGAAGAAATCAATCAAGGACTTGATCTTAAGGATCAACTACCTTATACAATGATGAATATTTTGAGAGAAGATAGCTTAGAATTTTATACAAAAAACAAAGTTAATATGTATAAAGGTGGAAGATGGCCACCTCATAAAGGAATACATAAGTAGCCTATAGGTACAGTACAATATTTTTCTTCTACTTATCAAGGAGATATTGAACCTTTAAATGAATTTAAACACAAAAATTATGTCTAGATTCAATTCTCATTTGTTAGAGAATTTTGATGAACTCTGTAGAGATGTATTATACATCTAGCATAGTTTAGATAAACTAGCTATTATTGAAGACAATACTAATACTATCTATATAAATATGTAAAGTCAATTGTCTTCTATTGATTCTAAATTGGTTGCATTAGATGAAAACCTTGATTGGATTACAAAATAAGATCAACAGGCAGAATCCTCTATAAAAATTTTAACCTACAAAGTTGATCTCAGTCCCAATTTCAAACCTTCCGAGAAGCATCCTAATACTACACTCATGCAAAGGACCCATTTCCAACTACAGCCTTGGTACCTCAATATTGATGAATTGTTAAATCCCTTAAGTGAGATTTCAACATGGCGTAATTCCATGAGAGTCATCACCATTAATGCTCATTTAGATCCATCAGGTACTACCAATTTTGATTCTAAATTCTTTTGGGGAATTGTAAATCAATGGTGGGATTCCCTGACTGAAGAAGAACAATTTGAAAAGGTTCATAACCAGCCTAATCCTTTAGCTACTTTATTTCATTTATTAATTAATGAGTTTGCTCCTCCAGTTACAAATCATGAACTAGAATCTAAATGGCTTTTGAAAGTGGAGCTTTGTGATCTAAAATAATTTGATACTTTTGCCAAATAGTTCAGATAATTGACATATGAAATTAAGAGCTTTTCTTCCACAAATATCAAGATCAATTTTTTGCATGATTTATCATATAATCTTATCAATAAGTTATTGCTTATATTGATCTCGAAAGTTTAACCATTGAAGACCTCTCTCTCTCTGATGTGATAGATTTTGCTAAGCAACAGGCTATGTGTTTAGTCTCTAAGACTAAATCTATCCAAAAGCTCACCAAGCATCAAGCCTCTCAAATTGCTCCAAGATTTCATGAAACAACCCCTTTTGGTTGTAGGCCATTTGTACATCCCATGCCTACTATCGCGGGTTTTCATTAAAAGATTAATATCAGGAGGAAGCATCTATTGACGTAAAAATATTGGGCATCTACTAGTCTGCTCAGTCTTTGTGTGTGTGTGTGTGTGTGTGTGTGTGTGTGTGTGTGTGTGTGTGTGTGTGTGTGTACACATACACACACATAAAGACTGTATATACATACACACACACACACACACACACACACACACACACACACACACACACACACACACACACACACACACACACACATATATATAATATGTATGTATACACACACACACACAAATATATGTGTGTGCATAACATACATATACATATACATACATATGTATATGTATATATATATATTTATATATATATATAATATATATACATGTGTGTATATGTATATATGTATGTATATATATAAGTATATACATATATTATATATGCATATATATACATACATACATATACACACACATGTATGTATACATACATGCGTGTGTGTGTGTGTCTATATATATATCTATGTGTGTGTGTGTGTGTGCAACTCATACATACATACATACACACACACAAATATATATATATATATATATATATATATATATATATATATATATATATATATATATATATATATATATATATATGGTTTCAAACACCAATTATATTCAGTCCATCCCTATTAACTAAAGCCTCTAATTTTATTGACATCTATACCCTGTCAATATTATGAAAACATACATTTTTTTCTTCAATAAATTTAGTACATACCTACTTACCAACCTAGGTCAAAAAGTGATATTCACTATATGTAGGGTTATGAAATAGTTTAGCCGAGTCTATCCCCATAGAAATTCAATATTAAGGGTTGTAGGTTTAGTGGTAAGGCTCATATTCTACACATAATTTAAAACCCATTTCAACAAAACCATGCACAATCCTTAGCTATTTAGATTCATAGGTTTTTAAAGATTAAAACCTTCCAAAGATTTAAATTACTATAAAAATTTACATAGTCCTAGTTATATAGGCTTAGGGTTTCGAGGTAATGATTTAGTTATGTGGATGGTTGAGCCATCCATAGAGATAAATCCTTATTACATGTTTAAATTCTAAACAATAAATTTCTATAAACCCTTTTTCAAAAAACCAACATAGAATTTCCAATCCTATATAATCATAAAAATATAATGACATCACAAACCTAATTTGACCTTGTCTATTGATCTATTCATTAGAATTCCCCACATAAAATTTATTTACACCCTTCTTTCCCTTCTCCCATTCTAATATCCCATTATCAAGTCGCATATATCTAATTTTATTTCCTTTCTTCATACCTAAGCTACCTCTTTTCCCTCCATGCATTTCCTCTCCACCTATCTCTCCCTATTCCATGATGGAGCAAATTAGTGAACAGAGCAATGCATGGTGTATGGAATCATAATTACATGATGCATATGAATCAATCCTATATTGGATAAGATAGATCACACCTACACTTCTTATTTGGCCTTACACTTATTAAGTGGGAGCATGACCAATATGAGGATCTACTAGACCCGATTAGGGGATCACTTGTATCATCTATCACAACACATCATGTTAGGTAGGGTTCTAAAGACTAAAGTCTAAAAAAATCACATAAAAACCATAAAATAGTCATATAGTTATTATATTCACCTATTAAAATAGATAATAAAGTAAACTAATTGAATAACAAGAAAAGTAAACTAATTTAGTGCTCACCAAATCTTATGACACAAAGTAAGAGATTAGATGAAAATCAATCAAATGAATGTATAAATAACTTTTAATAAAGTGAGTATGAGTAACACCCTAACACATGGAATATGAGGAGTAATATTATTGAAGCCAACACATATGCTACTTATATCTACTAAAAGAGAGGAGAATAAAGTTAGAATATACTTACCTAATTGTGAACCCAACATGACTCAATCTCTCCCTTGGATAATTAAGCTTTGAAAGAGGTTATTGTGGTTCATAAGGATCAATTTGTTAGGCCAAATAATCCAAGACCTATCTACAAGACTAAGATTCTCCAAATAAGAAACCTAAGCTAAGACTCCTCAAGTATAACAGTAGAAGAGTAGATTGTGAATAAGTGTGAGCAAATAATAACTCTTGATTACATTTATATGGAAATGAAAAAAATAACCTTGTATATGGGAGTATCTAACCCAAAAATCACTCAAACATATCAATTTTTCTAGGTTGATTAGGTTGACCTAGAACATTATCAGGCTAATGCCTAAAGTTTGTGTTATGTCGACCAGATGGAAACTAGGCCTAAAGAGCTAAAGTAAACCCAGACTGTGATAGGTTGACCAGGTTGACCTAGCTTACTAAATAGGTAAAAAGAGTACTAATTAAGGGAAATAAGGATAAAAAGAGGAAAATATTATAGGAATATGCAAGGAAAGAGAGATATCTTAGGGATAGGTTTTAAGAGTTAAATGGATAAGGAATAATATGGAAATAAGGAACAACAATATTGTAAATCACCAAATCTCTACCCACCCCTTTCTTGGTGCACCCCTTAAGGTACACACTTAGAGATATTGATTTTTGATGCATTTTTATGAGATGTAAAGCATATGTAATCGATAAAAGTGTGAAAATATTATGTGTATATATATGCCCCACTTAAAGCTCATCACGTGTCACTAAGGTGTAACAAGGGATGGTGATTTGAGAAAGAACATAATCACACACACAACACTGATGATAAAAAAAATTGTAGTAGTTTAAAAAGCATAAAATAATTGAAAGTATATGATAGAAAAATTAAACTAACTAAAAAGTAAATAACTAAAAAATAAATGATGTATATCTTGAATTACCTTTATCATGGGATATTTTTTAACTATTTTTTAGTTTTGATTATCTAGGGTATAGAGCTTGCTTTAGACAAACCTAAAAATACAAAAATAAGGAGAAAAAATAAACAAATGCAATAAAATCCAAGATAATTGGTGTTATGTGGATAGGACATACTTGGGAATTTGGCAAGCTAGGTGGCAAGTGTTATGTTAGACCAAATGACCAAGTCAAACAAGAGTAAATTGGGTAATCAAAAATCCAAGGCTACTAAAGATTGAAAAACTCAAAAAAGTAAACATCAAGTAATAAAAGGCAAACTCACCAAATCAAATCAAGGATACATGTCAAATAAGATGGTAAAAAGAGGATTTAAAAAGGAAAATGGTAAAACAACATTGACGAGTGAGCAATAACAATCCACATCTCAATCATCAATGGAAAAAGGGGATACATAAAAGGGAAAATAACATGGTTGGGTGAATAGTAACAATCCACATCTCACACAACAATGGAAAAGAGGTATGAACTCAGGTGCTTGTAATAGCAGAACAACAAAATCAAGATAAATGGGAAAAGGAAAGAAAATTAGTTTTAGTAAATATATAGAACATGATGAAAATGATCCATAGTTTCTCAAACATGTTTTTTTACATCTAAAGATAGATAAAAATAAAATAAAGTAGTGTTATCATGTTTTTAAGTAATGAAGAAAAAGGAATTTAAAGAAGAGGGAAAATAGATTTGGAATCACAATTTGTCTATCAAGAGGGGAAATGAAATGGGGTAGAGGGGAGAATGAAGGAAAAAAAGGTAAAGGAAATATTTATCAAAGTTAAAACACTCAAATTTGGTTTGTCAAAACAAGAGGATTGTCAACATTAAGGACTCTAAAGAACTTCTCTTAACTACACAAGTCTTAGGTCAACAAATGGAGTATATAGATCATCCCATGAAGGCTATATGCATGAAAATTAAAATGGACCTACCTCCCCATGACATGTTCCATACTCTTTAGGACCCCTTATAGATCCATTGATCTACTAAAAAGATTGGGTACTCACGTGAGAAAGTAGGTAGCACTATAGATTTTTTTGAAATCCTCTATTCCAATCTACAAGCCTACCACACTCGAAAGGACTTTGGCTCTATGTGAAGTTGACTACAGAGTTTGATCTTTGATTGGGGATAGGATATGTGTTTGTAATCACATATTTTAGTGTGATTAGATTTTTAAGATTTTTACATTACCTTTTAGATATCATTGCCTTTTATTTCAAATGATTAGATTTTAATTTTCTTTCTTTTTTAAAAATTCCTCCTCCATATAGATTTGGAAGACCAAACATGGGTGCTAAAGATGACTTTCATTTTATAAATTTTGGACAAGGGTACTAAGAGAGAGAAAATAAAATAGCATGGGGTCTACGAGTCTCATAAATCTAGGTCAAATAGAAGTTTTATTTTGACTTCGACCTTGTTTTATCCAAATGTGGAGGTGAAAGAAAGGGGGAAAGAAAGAGAAAAATGACACATGTAAAAACTTTTAATTTCTTCAAATTGAAAAAAATGTGATAAAAGGAAAAAAGGAATACAATGATAGCAAATGTGTTATTCCTTATCATAAAACTATGGAAAGTGAATGAAAACATGCTAGCATAGATTGTTTACATATTCCATTTAGAAAAAGAAGCAAAAACTAATGTCTAAATAACAAGGATCATAAATAACTTGAAAATTAAGGTAATTTTATGAGGAGGGTTAGGTTTTATTCATGGTCTTACCAAGTAACTCATAAAACTAAAACCAAAGGGGTGCCAATAAGCAAAAAGTGAGGGAGCCTTTGTATAGAGCACCTTATAAAAAAAGACCCAAAGGATTCCAAAACAACATTGGAAAGTAGCAATAGAATGAAAAGATAAGTGATGAATACTATGGTACATAAAGAAACAAAAAGACCAAAAGGGAGGACTAAAGGTTTGAAAAAGAAAGGAAATGAATACTATGGTACATAAAGAAACCGAAATACCAAAAGGGAGGAATAAAGGTTTGAAAAGGAAGGATACTATTGCATAGGGAGAGACCCATGCTAAAGTAACCTATAAAAATATGCTAGATAGATATATAGAGAAAGCATGAAAAGAAGGGAAATGATTAAATAGAGTATTTCTTAGGGAATTGAGCATTGGTGGGCTCTTTGAAAACATGGTCTTTATTGTTTTGAAGGTGATAAGTACTTGGGACCAAGAACATATTTAACTAAGGACCCCACCATTTTTGGGCATATAGGTTTAATATAATTTAAGTATAATATCACCAACATTAAATGTGTGGGTTTTAACATGTTTGTTATATTGTCTGGTGATGTGAGCATTGTATTGGCAATTGTGATGCAAGGAAAAAAGATGATGTTCATCAAGTATATCAAGGTCATGAAGGTGAGACTCATGTAATATTTCATAAATAATGTTGCCATGAAGAGATATGCAAAGAAAATGAATCTCAACTTCAAGAGGAAGAACTAACTCAGAACCATAGACTAGAGAGAATGGAGTTGCCCCAATGGTAGTACAAATACTAGTTTGATAGGCCTAAAGTGTAGGATAAAGATGAAGATGCCAATATATGTGGGTTTCATGAATTATATTTTGAAGAATTTTATTGAGAATTTTTTTGGTGGATTTAGCTTTACCATTAAATTGTAGATGATAAGGAGTGGAAGACTTGTGATTGATTTTGAATTTGGTGCAAATTTATTTAACATGTTTATTTTTAAAATTACCACCATTGTCAAAAATGATGATGTGAGGAACACCAAAGTGGCAAATAATCTAGTTGAATGAATTTAGATATAGTAGGACTGATAACATTATCAAGGGGCATGGATTCAAACAACTTGGTAAAGTACTCGGTGGCAGTGATGATGAAAATGTGCCCATCTTGGGAATGAGGAATCTTGCCAATGAGATCAAATCCCCATTTAAAAAATGGTCAAAGAGATTCAATAACTTGAAGTTTGACTAGAGGTGAATGAATGAGGTCATCATAAAGCTAACAAGGATTACACTTTTTAGAATATTCAATAGCATCTTTTTATAGAGTAGGCCAATAGTAACCCATACATAGACATTTATGGGCTATGGCATGTCCACTACAATGACCACCATAAATGCCCACATGTGCTTGCTCAAGTAAAGGATGAAACTCATCTTGCATGACACAATGGATAAAAATAACTTCATCATTATGACAATAAAGGATGTTATGTCTAAATACATACTTAAAATATTATTTGTGAAGATGCATTTTTTCATAGGAATCCAAGTCAAGAGGAAAAGTTTGATGTTCTAAGAATTGGATGATGTCTTGATACCATGGGTATTGTCAGATAGTGATAGCCTCAATATGGAAGATAAGGTAAATTAGAGGGTGAGTATGTTATGGATATTTGATTATTTATATGATAAAAGAAGGATCATAAAGAACTTGATATGGATCAAAGAGAGAAGTTGAAGAGGCAAGATAATCAACAATGGAATTCTGGTCTCTAGGAATAGGTTCAATTGTAAAAGAGGTAAAATCCTTGGAAAGAGTGGTTGCAATTCGATAATAGGTAATAATATTTTCAATTTTACATTGATAGGTACCACTAACTTATGGAAAATGAATTGATAATCACCCAAATCATGAATATATTATATGTCTAGATCAAGAACAACACTCATACCTAATATAAGAGCTCCATACTTGGCCATATTATTGGTGACATAAAATGTAAAATGGAAAGCTAAAGGAATTATTTTACCAAGAGGACTAGTGAGAGTGAAACCTACCCTATCTCCTTAAAGGAATTTAGCACCATCAAAGTTAAGGGTCTAAATATCTTCATGTAATTCAATATTGATTTCAGGGAGCTCCTTGATAACTACTTTTGGTTTGGTAATATCGAAGGGAGTGGAAGGTTCATTAGATTTATTAGCTTCAAGATTGACACTAAAGCTATGAAAATAATCTTTAAGATAAATTTATTGATTAAGACCTTCAATGTAAAGAATATTATCATTAGGAAGGTTATCTTAAAGTGAAGAAGTGGCTGGAATGGGAGCTGCGATAAGCTGGTCAACTATGACTTGCCCTTTGACAACTTTTTTCATGATGTGAAGATAAAATTCCATAAGTAAAACCATCCACTTGAAATTCTATCTCAAAGAATAAATGCTTTGGAGAAGAAGTGATGAAGGGGGTCAGACTGAATAATGACATAGGTGGTTTGGTAAATCATGTAGTGATGAAGCTTTTTAGCTACAAAATAGATGGTGAGGTAATCATGCTCAACTTTGGTATAATGCGTTTCATAATTGATGAGGCCTAGGCTAATGTAATATATGACATAATCCTTAAATGTATCATCTTATTGGGAAAGCATTGCTCTAGTTGAAATAGGTGTGAAAGAAGTATAAAAAATCAAGGGTTGATCATTATAAGGAGGATAGAACATAGGTGGATGAAGTAATGACTCTTTCATGTTGTCAAATGATTTTTAACATGGATCAATCCATTCCAAAGATGTACCTTTCTTGATAAGGGAATTTATGGAGTGAATTCGATAAGCCATCTCAAGAACATATCATCTAATTACCCTAAGATTTCTTAAATAGGTACGAATGTCAAGAATAGAATGAGGGATAGGCATGTTGATAATAACATTAATCCTGGTTGGATCAAAATGAATGACATATAGAGAGACTAAGAATCCTAAAAATTTGCCATATGTAAGTCTGAATAAACATTTGAAAGGATTAAATCTAACTTTATATTTGATGAGATGATTAAAGATGATTACAAGATTAGAAAGATGATTTATGTTATGCTTCGATTTAGAAATACGATCATCCACATATGTTTCAACAATTTTATGGATGATATCATGAAATATATGATTCATAGCATGCTGATAAGTAGCTCCAACATTTTTGAGACTTAAGGGCATTTTAACATAATAATAGGTGCCCCATTCTATGGTGAAAGTAGTCTTATGTTGGTCCTTAGGAGCTATATGAATATAATTGTATCCCTAAAATCCATTCATAAGAGATAAAATTTCATAGCCAGTCATGGAATTAACAATGGAATCTATTAAAGGTAAAGGAAAGTTATCTTTATAAAAAATAAGATTAAGATTGCAAGAATAAATGCAAATATGAATGACCATGGTGACTTTATTCTAAATAGGAGCAATATTGGAAACCCATTTAGAATAATCCATAGGTTTAATGAAATTAGCTTCAAGAAGTTTGATGATTTATTTATGGCATAAGTTGGTAACTTTGGGAGGAAACATGCATTGCTTCTGATGCACAGGTTTGGAATAATGATAGGTAATGATGTTATGGACCACTATGCTAGGGTCAATTCCAAGCATATCTTGGTAAGACCATGTGAATGCCTATTGATACTTATCAAAAAATAGGCTAAAATTATCATGTTCAAAAGGTGAGAGTTCTTTAGAAACTATGATTAGTTGAGGAAAAGATGGAGTACCATAGTAGATATGAGTTGTTTCTTTAATAAGCATGGCATTACCATATTGAATGTGGTATGGTGTGTTGGGTAAAGATGAAATTGGATTAGATTTAGGATCAATACTAGTGACAAAGTCATTAAAGTGAGGATTTTTATTTTTAAAATTTATAACTTATGATGTTGTCATGGGATTTGTGTTTCTTAAGCATAAAGTAATTTGAAAATAACTTCATCACTAGGCAAGATATGAAGATGACCACAATATTCCACATCAACTTCTAGATCTAAAATTTGATTTCCATGTTGATCATATTTAGAATGTATTCAATGGAAATTGGTTGCCTTGGTATCAAGTGTGATTGTAAGAGTAGAAGAAATAGATGGATTAGAAGAGGTCAATGGAGAGATGAAGGGAGAAGCATTAGATTCAATTGGAGAATCCAAGGGAGGTAAAGAAGATGAAAGCACTTCTAGAGGTTCATAAGACATGATTTACTCTACCACCCAAGGAGAATCAATAAGAGGAGGATTGAAAGAAGGTACATAATGGTATATACATCCTGGTTAAAATCACGAATTTGAGCTAAGGTCTTTTGAAAATATAATACATCCAAGTCTCTAGATTGATTTTAGGCCATGATATAGTTATCATCATGTGGGAGAAATTGTGCATTATTGGGATTTAGGAGGATCTTCAAATTGTGAAATCCTAAGATTACTAAATGTTTGAGGAGTAATGATGAGAGGATCTTGAAATATCTTAGCCACTCCAAATTCATTTAAATCAAAATCATTTTTAGGTAAATATCGGTCTTGAGCATTGTATAGAGGGGGAAAATCAGTAATCTCATCCATGAGAGGAATAGTATGATCTTTGGGTAAGAGGGAAGGTGCAAGCCATTATAAAATATATGGAGGTAATTTCTTATTATTTCAAGTGTGTTGTAATTCATTAGGCTCATCATTAGTAGAATCCACAAGATTAACTTGTAAATTAGGATTCATATTGATGAAATCAGGTAGAGGAGCACTATTAATTTTAGGAATTATGGGAACATGATATTATGATTTAGGATTAGGTAATTTGATACTCCATAGGTTGGGATTGGCTTCATGATTATAACATTTTGCATTATTTATAAATTTAAAACATTAACTATCCAAAGAATCAATGCCCCTCATTCGATAAGTCCATGGATGGCCAAGGAGTATATTATAGGATAAAAGAAGGTTAAGAACCTTGAGTTTGGTTCACATAGTCTTAGGACCAATGGTTAAGGGAAGCCATATACAACCAAATGGATTTTGATTAGTCTTATCAAAACCATGAAAAGTGAAATAGGTTTGTTTAAGATTACTTTTTTTATAACCAAGTTGTTGTAAAATCCATAAAGAAGTCACTTTAATATCATAACCTTCATCAACTAGAAATTTTTGAATAAGAGTGGTGTTAATGTATATCTTGATGAAAAGAGGTAGATCATCAGTGTTAAAGAGGATTTCATCATTAATCATGTCCTATTCAAGGAATTCAATGGGAGGTTTGGAAGAAGGACACATATATTCAATGGTATTAATGTTTGTTAGTTGAGAATAAATAGAAGGTGGTTCTTCATCTAAAGAAGATGGGTCTTCAATCTCTTGGAGTTTTTGCATAAGGAATTTATGATGATAAGGTGAACCATGAACCAACTCCTTGAGAGGAATTTTACATGGCATAGAGTTAAGTTCTAGGAAATTCCAATGAGATTTAGAAGAGGATCCATGGGGTTTATAAGAAGGCAAATTAGACTTTGGAGGAATATATGTGGTTAGAGGATCAAAAGGAGGAAGTTGTTCCTCAGGTGCTTCTAAATCAATATTGATATTGGTAGTATCTTTGAAAAATTGTTCTTCTAAAGAAATTTTCTTAGGCTTGGTCATATTATCTTTATGTGTTGGCTTCTTACGATAATTAACTTTAGCCGTAATGACATATTGAGAGTTGTTATGGTATTGATCATAATTATTGCCAATTGCACAAACATCCTTAGAAGTTGATTGGTTATGGGAAGAATTTTTTTGATTATTATTAGATGCAAAGGTTTTAGAGGGTTGTCATTTTTCAAAAGCATTAGTGTATTCTTTATGACAGTGCTTAATCATGGGTTCATGGTCAAATGAATCACTAATCATGTATGAAATAACACATTTAGCAAGCCCTCTACAAGACTCATGAGAATGTCCAACATCAACATGAAACCAACAAAATATATTGGGATCATACCATTTAGGAGAAGCATTAGGATATATGAAAGGTTTATGAAAAGGTAAAAATTATCTCATATGATAAACCAAAAGAGGCACATGAGATGATGAACATCATTTTTGGCAACACCAAGTTTGGTTTGAGAAGTGTTACTAGTGATAGCATTGGATGTTTGGAAAGATGTTTTAAGTATTTTAGAATTAGGTTTAAATTTATTCATAAGAAAATCTTATCATTTATCTTGGTCAAGATCTTCATTAAGAATTTGAGGAGCAAAGGTTCGAACCTTATATTTAAGAGTAGGGGTTAAAGCTATGATAAATAGTTTGAATAGGTTATCATCAGACATATTATGATCAACTTTATGAGCTAAGGATTTTCATCTTTTAATAAAGTCATGAGCTGATTCATTAGGAGAATGTTTAACATTTATGAAATGGCTAAGATAGTTTTTAGGAAGATCATTATGTTGAAACTATTTAACTAAAGGATTTACCAAATCTTCAAGTTTCCAAATAGATTGTTGAGGTAATTAAGTGAAGGTTTTGACTAAGATTCAAACTAATATGGGAATGATTACTAGTGAAGGTTTTGACTAAGATTTTGGTAATGTAAAACTAATATGGGAATGATTGACTCAAATTTATTTAATAATCCCACTAATAAATCTATGCCTTATTTGGTAATGTATTAGATTTTCAAACTAATATGGGAATGATTGACTCAAATTTATTTAATAATCCCACTAATAACTCTTCTTCTAATATTCCCTCCAACACTAATATGGGAAATGTTCCTTTCAACACCAACCCACCTAATACAACTCAATTATTAGCCCAAGTGATTCAACAAATGAACATTATGAAAAACTCTAATACCAATCAAATGATGCAACTTCAACAACATTTGATCAATGTGGATAATCAACCTCCAATCATGAATCCTTAAGCTAATCCTAATTACATTCCTCCACCTCTTAGAGATGCCTCATGTAACATTATTCCTCAACAAATAATGAATTAAAAAATTCTTTAAACTATCCAAAATGAACCTTTAGCTCCCTTAATTGTATCTATTGACATTGGTAACATATCACCAGCTATTGAATATGATGGGACTAAAGACCCTGCCTTATTTATTAAATCCTTTGATAATCTCTACAAAGAGCAGATCCAAACTAATACATTTGAAATTACCAAAATCTTAGTCAAAACCTTCACTAGTGATGTAAAAATATTAAGTTGAGTCTGGATTAAGACTATACAAAAATATTCTACTAGGGGACCTCATTTTGATTAAAGAAAAATGAAAAGTTTGTAGATCAGAAAGGATAAAGAACCAATCTAAAAATCAAGGGAAACAAAAAACAAATCTAGGTCAACCAGTCAACCTAGTGGAAAAATTAGACCTATAGAGTATGTTAGGTTGAGTAGGTTGACCTAGTATAGTGAATAAAAGCAATAGAAATAATTTGAGATAATGTAGAGTCGAGCTGGTCAATGTAGCACAATAGATAGGAAAAGGGAAAGGATTGATAATAATATGATAAATGAAATAAGGTATGCATGTATCTATTATATAAAAGTAGATACTAAAATGAAATACACTTTCAATTGAATTGATGTTGGCCAATCCAATTGGTACATATAAATAGATTATAATTTTGAAAGAAAAGTATAGAGTAGGGTGAAATAGAGAAAATAAGAACTAACCTTGATGTTTTGGAGATGAAAATAGAATAGGTAATTGACCTATAACCTTAGAGAGAATTGGTATAATCTACAAAGCTAGGTCGAGCTGGTCAACTAAATGAGATACGAACCTGCTACAAAAGCAAAAAAAGTGTGCTAAGTTAACTTAGTCAACCTAGTAGACTGAATTGTATGTCTAAAAATGTCCTAAGTTGAGTTGGTCAACCTAGTTAACTAGACTAAAAATCTAAAAGTCTATAATTTAGAACCTACACTGTGAATCCTAAATAAGAACCTACTACAAAGTGGCTCTAAATGTGCTAGGTCAACCTGGGTGACCCGATAGGATAAATAAAAGGTTTTCAAAGTGATGAAAACTTGTATTAGGTTGATTTGGTTGATATAATTTCCTATTGTTATACATAGAGAAAAATAGTTGGGTCAATAGAATCAAGCTATCAAGTCAAAACATATGATAGGAAAGATGACAAAAAGAATAAGATTAGTGAAATAAACCCTATAAGGGTTTGATTCATGTTGGGTTTACCAGAATGTAATGAAGGTGAAGCCAAAGTGAAGTTAATGCTAAATGAGAAAGGAAACACAAATGTAAATGTGAAGACAAGCCAACCAGTGATGGGATAGGATTCAAGTCAAGTTCAATAAAATTTAATGAGGGTGAAGCCAAAGTGAATACTAACACTAATAAGAAAGAGATAAAAATGGAAAATGAAGATAATACAATGAGTGGTGGGATAAGATTTGCATTAGGTTCACCAAAATATATGCAATTAGAATTACATGATGCACATGAATTAATCATGGAAATTTTGAAAGAAAAGTATAGAGTAGGGTGAAATAGGGAAAATAAGAATTGACCTTGATGTTTTGGGAATGAAAATAGAATAGTTAATTGACCTATAACCTTAGAGAGAATTGGTCTACTCTATAAAGCTGGGTCGAGCTGGTCGACTAAGTGAGATAGAAACCTACTACAAAAGCTAAAAAAGTGTGCTAAGTTGACCTAGTCAACGTAGTAGATTGAAGTGTATGTCTAAAAATGTGCTAAGTTGAGTTGGTCAACCTAGTTAACTGGACTACAAATCTAAAAGTCTATAATCTAGAACCTATACTATGAATCCTGAATAGGAACCTACTACAAAGTGGCTCTAAATGTGCTAGGTTAACTTGGGTGACCTAGCAGGCTAAATAGAAGGTCTGCAAAGTGATGGAAACTTGTATTAGGTTGAGTTGGTCAATCTAATTTCCTATTTTTATACATAGAGAAAAATAGTTGGGTCAATAGAATCAAGCTATCGATTCAAAACATATGATAGAAAAGATGACAAAAAGAAAAAGATAAGTGAAATAAACCCTATAAGGGTTTGATTCATGTTGGGTTTACTAGAATGTAATGAAGGTGAAGCCAAAGTGAAGTTAATGCTAAATGAGAAAGGAAACACAAATGGAAATGTGAAGATAAGCCAACAAGTGATGGGATATGATTCAAGTCAAGTTCAATAGAATGTAATGAGGGTGAAGACAAAGTGTATACTAACACTAATAAGAAAGAGATAAAAATGGAACCATGAAGATAATCCAATGAGTGGTGGGATAAGATTCACATTAGGTTCACCAAAATATATGCAATTAAAACTACATGATGCACATGAATCAATCATGGATCAGATAAGATAGATCACACCTACACTTTTGATAGGGGCATATACTTGTTAAGCAAGAGCATGACCAATATGAGGATATGTTAGACTTGATTAGGGGATCACTTGTATCATCTATCATAACACATCATGCTAGGTGGGGTTCCAAATCCTATAGTCTAACACAATCACACAAAAACTCTAAAAGAGTCATATGGTTTCTATATTCACTTATGATAATAAACAAGAAAGTAAACTAATTTAATAATAAGAAAATTAAACTAATCTAGTGCTCACCAAAGCTTGTGGCACAAAGTAAGATGTTAGATGCAAAGCAATCAAATACATGTATAAAGAAATTTAAATAAAGTATGTATTACACCCTAATACATGAAATTTAAGAAGTAATATTATTCAATCCAACACTTATGCTACATCTATCTACTAAAAGAGAGGAGAACAAAGTTAGAATATACTTACCTAAATGTGAACCCATTGTGACTCTATCTCTCCCTTGGCCAATGGGGCTTCAGAAAAGGTTATTATGGTTTGTAAAGATAATTTTTTAATTCCAAAGCATCCAAGACCTATACAAAAGACTAATATTCTCCAAATAAGAAACTTAATCTGAGACTCCTCAAGTAGAATGGTGGGAAAAAATATTGTGAAGAAACATGAGTGAATAATAACACTTGATTGTATTTATATGGAAATGACCAAAATAACCTTATATATATAGGAGTATCTAGCCTAAAATTCATGTAGACATGTCAGGTTTTATAGGTTAATTAGGTCAACCTAGCACATTATCGGTATAATGCCTAAAGTTTGTGCTAGGTCAACTAGATGGAAACTAGGCCTAAAGAGCTAAAGTGACCCCAGACTATGCTAGGTTGACCAAGTTGACCTAGCCTATTGAATAGGTAAAAAGGGTACTAAGCAAGGGAAATAAGGATAAAAATAGGAAAATACTATAGGATTGCGCAATGCAGGAGAGATGGATTAGGGAAAGGTTTTAGTAGCTAAATGGATAGGGAATAATATGGAAATAAGGTACAACAATCCTATGAAGCACCAAAGGTCTGCCTACCACTTTCTTGGTGCACCCCTTAAATCATGCACTCAGAGAGATTGAGTCATGATGGGTTTCTTCAAGATGTAAATCATCAATAATCAATAAAAGTGTGAAAATATTATGTGTACAGATGGTTTTTTAACTTCACCAAAATAATTAATCTAAAAACTCACCAAAAATGGATTTTAATCAAAATGTTATGATTAACTAGAGTCAAAATCATATTAATAACCCTAAATATTTTCAAATTTTACCATATAATTAAATAGTGATTTTTATATCTTCACAAAAACATGCATGTCTATTGACCCTATGCATCGACTTTATAAAAGTCTATAACCATAATGATTTCCATCTAGGATGGTTTAAACAACAAGTAATTTACCATAACATTTGTGTGACAAGGTGACCATAGTATATGACTTATTAATAATATTGTTTAACAAAGATTTGATAACTGTTAATATGTCAAATAATGGTTAAATAATTATATTGCCCAAATCACTTTTCATGACAATATATTTATTCACTAAGCATAAAAGATTTGATAATCAACATTAATCAATAATTTTATATCGACTACCATGCCAACTAATGTCCTCCATCATAGTTAAATAAGAACTACTATTTACTAATGAATTAATAATGGTTATTTAAATATCAGAATCACAATAGTAATTATATAAGACATCAATAATAACTTATCAACCCACTCAAGCATAGTATTAAAACCCAATAAAACCCTATTTATTACTCACCCAAATATATCCCAAAATAGTGGTGAGTCATAAAATACAAGTATAAAATTAATCCTTTGTTAAATACATAATTCCAATAAAAATTAAAACATTAATAAAACCATACTAGTGAAATTAGTAAGGTAATTAAACATAAAATAAGATCATAACATGCATATATATATCATAAATTAAAGACATACTACTAATATTACAACACAAGCACTTAACACTCATATGTGGTGTGTGCTTAGGTATATAGATTTTCTTCTATCATCCCCCAACATCTAAATTTACGTCACCCTCTTTGATGATGCTCTCCCTTTGTCATGATCTGAGGAATGAATCTCTCCTACTTCAAACTCATGAAAATAAGGTATTTAGCCTGTAAGATCATGATATATATCCATAAAAGACTATTATAAAAACTAACGAAATAATCATAATTAAAGAATATACAAGTGAAATTAACTCATAACAATATAATCATGTAATCTAAACAACATAAAACTATCCCATAACAACATATGACTTATAGTTTATTTAGATAGTAAATAATCAATTTAACAACCATAATAATTCATAAATAATCAGGTAAATTAGCTTAGTGATAAATTGAGATGTGACAAGAACTTTAGGTATATGATTTTTAATAACAAGACTCATGTCATGGTGACCCATCCAAGCATAATATATTTCTTGTTTAACAAGGATTGGAATGAGAAAAGAGCTATATGGATAACCAAGGTTATAGAGTATGATGTAAAGATCAAGGCTACTAAGTTGGTAAGAGGAAGAGGGATATTTGAACACTTGGAATCATACCTTAAATAAGAATACAATTATGTTTTGGCATTATGAGATGATCCTAATATAATTGTATCTTCATCCCCTTTAAGTTGGAAACAAAATATGGTAAGATTTATTCAAATAGGCGAGTGTCCTATAGGTTAGATAGAGCAAAGAGAAGATACTTTAGATTGTAGCCCATTCCCTATGTTATTGTGGATGGATTCCTCTTTATAAGATATCTTAATGTAATTTTATTTAGATGTGTTTAAACTAATCAAATTGATAATCTCTTGGAAAAATTCCATGATGGACCAGTTGGAGGTCACTTTGCACCTAAAACTACAGTAAAAAAGTAATGAGGGTTGGTTACTATTTGCTTAGCTTATTTAAGGAATATTATGCATAGGTAAGGAAGTGTCAAAAGTGTGGATTTTTCATAGAAAATGAAGACTTATGTCCCTTTTTCTCAATATTATTCAAGTGGATCAGCCATTGATGAAATGAGGTCTTGATTTCATTAGCATGATAAATCCACATTCAAGTGTTGGCCATAAATGGGTGCTTACAGCCATTGATTATTTCAAAAGGTGGGTAGAAGCAATATCTCTCAAGGAAGATAATGAAATTCATTTCTTGACTTATATGAAGTCATAATGAATAGATTTTGAGTTCTTTTAACAATAATTTTTGAAAATGTAACGGCATTCAGTGGTACAAGAATAATTGAGTGGGCTCTCAAGCATGACATCTATATCATTTCTTCTTCCAATTACTATCACCAAGGAAATGGGCTAGCTAAGTCAACCAATATTAACTTGATCAAAATCATTAAAAGAACAATATAAGACAATCAAATAGCTTATCATACCAAGTTGAGGATAACTTTATGGACTTATAAGATCACCTTCAAGAAGGCTATTGGAAAGTCACCCTACATGCTTGTCTATAGGAGAGGTGCAAAGCTACATATTTATCTTGAACTACCATACCTAGAGTTCGGTCATCAAATTGAGATGATGGAGAGTGATCCCATGGAAATAAGGTTGATAGAATTGATGGTCTTAGAAGAGATAATAAGTCATGTTATACATACCATGGAATGCCATCAAGCTAAAGTTAAGAAGACATTTGATAGGAGGGTTGTTTTAAGATAATATAAAGAAAGAGATCCTATATTGAAGTGGGATGAAGATAAGGCCAAACTTGGTAGGCATACCAAATTTGATACATTGTGGAGTGGACCCTATTTTGTCATTGGTTACAAATAACATAATGCCTTTCAACTTGCAAAACTTGATGGAGAAGAGATGAGTATCCTAGTTAATGGGATACATTTTAAACCATGATAATAAGGTCATATTTTTATTTTGTAAATATTATTTTAGGTATTTGTTTTCCCTAAGTGAGTAGAGAACAAATTATTTTTTACTTTTTATTGTTGTCCTTCCTCCAAGTGTCTTATGACACGTGTGTGTGTTTGGTGTGTGTCTTTAGTTAGTTTAGTTTAAGTTCATTTAAAGGATATTGTCAAGTTCAATTTTTAGTTTATCTTCAATTCAAGTATCATTCATGAACCCATAGCCAAATATATTGTCAAGGACACTAATCTAGATACATATCAATCATGCAATCTTAGGAAGTCACTAAAGATGTTAGCCAAAATTGGCCACCATTGATGAGTATCATTAAAAAATTTGATGTACATGATCTTAAGTTTATTGATATCCATCATAAAGGTCTTATATTTTTCGTGGATATAAACACCTAAATACTACACATGATAGTTTTCAATGTCACACTACTTTGGACCCTTATTTGACCTTGTGTTGAATGGACCACCTAGTCCATTAAAAAAATTATAAATTAATACCCCCTAACATAACACATCATTTAATTCACCCTATTTACACCAATTCTCCTCCAGCCCCTTGACCACTGATAGTTAGCCAAACCATCAATGGTTGGTCTAAACATTGACGGTTAGGTCCCTAAATCTTGCTTTAAAACTTTAAAGCATTACCAGCTCTTGTGAAAAATTATAAACTCTTGGAATGGAAATTTGCCTTTAAATCAAGATTTTAAGATGATGAAGATTGACAACTTTATCTTACATCAAATTAGTAACTTACCCCATTTTCATTTAGTAACTTCTTCTTATAAAAAGAGAAGAGAATGAAGTGAAAAGGGATCCATAATCAAATACTTTGCATTCAAGTTCTCTTGTAGCTATCTAGCATCCTTTTAGGTATCCATCAATACCATTGGTGAATCGAAGCTCTATAAAAATCACATTTGAAGGCTTGAAGCATTGTCACTATGGTAAAATTACTTTAGGATCCCTTCACCAATCTTTAAGTATCTTATGCTTATTTTATTTAATCTATCCTATTTCTAATCTCTCTATCTTATCAAAGTTACTAGTATCATATTCCCACCTTCTAACCTTGTAACCAAATCACTACTTGAATAAATTTATAATCTATACTTTTTGTACTAATCATCCCCCAAATTGACATAGGTAACTATTGATAGTCACCAAACCACCAATGGTTAGACCCAACCATCGACAGTCACCCAACGCCCAATGGTCAGGCCCAACCGTTGATGGTTCCCCTAACCATCGATGGTTCACTATGGCATACATTTCTAACAAATAGTTTTCACCTATTTACCCCTAATCAAACCCCATTTTCTATGTTTCCCTCTGATCACAAGGCCTTTTATTTAGAACCAGACCTTGACCACCCTAACATGAAAATTTAATCATTTTATTTAATAAGCAATTTATCATTTCCTTTCTTGCATATATTTATTCTTCTTATCATTGAATGCAAGTACCTTATTTTATCATTTTTTACTTGATTGTTATAAAAAGTGGATTTTTAGCCTCCTATAAATCATTACGCTTCTTGGATCTAGCTTATGCTAGGTAATTCATTTAACCAACCATCTAACAACCCCATTTCTAGTGTTTCTTTTGATTCGTATGTTATTATTTCCTAGCCAAATAGGAGTTCCCACATTAATTTGGATTCACGCATGATTTCTACCAAGTATTCTTCTACATACCCTATTACTATCTTTTTATTATTTTCTTTCAAAATTAAGGAATGAGGAAAATAAACTGAAACAATGGCTAGTCTAAATATGATAGGCATTGTGTCATCCATGGTAGCTTACAAAGCCTTCTATAGTGTTCTAGTTGAAAATAGGCTCAAGTCACTTTTGTATTACCATCAACGGTCATTCAATGTAGTATTATTCATGTGTTTAGCATAGATTAAGGTAATTTTGAAAAATTTAAGGTTTGTGTGTGAAGTTAAGGTCAATCTTGAGTCATGACCAAAGAAGAAGAATGGTGATTGCTCGAGCAGAAATATCTATCAGGCCAAGCAAATAGACCAAGGTGTAAAAATAGTAAGATAATTACATTAAATTTTTAATAAATTGGAGAAATTAAGGTAGTTTTATAAATATTAAGGTAATTCTCTTGTATTAGTCTTGTGATATACTCTAATGTAATATGAGACTTACTAGAAAAAGATTATATGTGAAGGTTTATATCATTGGATAGGGGTATTCTAAGTCATTTAACACTTGTGTAATGTCATGGCATATATAATTGACTGTACATCTTGCCCAATATGTCTTTAAACTACTTTGCTAATGTTGGAATACTTTATAATTGCCCAACAATCATTTTATAACATTTAAATAAGGGATAACGAGAATGTTTCAAGGTAAAATAGGATGGGAAGAATTTATTAATGTTATTATAGATTTGTAAAAGTAATTTAAAGCTTTCTAATTATCCAATTCATCATCTACAATAGTTTTAGATGGTAGAATAGGTAGATTATGGAAGAAAACAAGCTCAAAGAGGTATTTTATAGTGGTTTTCCATTGAAAAGAAATGTCCAAGATTTTCCATGGCTCATTATAGTCACCTTATACCCAAATCCATGTAAATGAACTAGTTACAAAAAAAAACAAGGAAAAAAACCATTCCCATTTCTCCATAGGGTTTCTTAGGTCTCTTGGCAAGCTCATAAAGGTCACCAGTTTGTGGATGGTTCACATAAAAGAGAGAGAATTGGATCCAAAGTGCTTAGGTAGATATGGAAACCCTAATACTCTTCCATTTTTTTCCATTGTTTATTTTATTAATCTCGTTAGCTTTATGAACAATAACTAAGGGTTTAAGAAGTCAAAGTGCCCTTTCATTTCCCATAAGCTCAGTTTTCTCTTCAAATATTCAGTTGTAAGCTCAATGGAAGTAGATAATCCTTGAATAGGTGATTTTAAGGTTTTATTTGACCTCCATGGTATCAAATTCATTATATATAATATGTGTGCATGAGCACCTAATAATAAATGAACCATTTTCATTATTTTTATGTCACAATTAGGACTACAAGCATGATTTTTGTTAGTTTGAGTATTTTCCCCACCTCAAGTGATCTACAAGAAAATTATATAAACCCATAACTCCTCTTATAAACCTCATTAGGCCATAACAAATTATTAAGTGAGCCAAAATAGTGAGGAAAGAGCTAGGATCATGAATCTAATAGATGGTTGCAGGTGATAGGTCAAGGTAGATTTTTTTGAGGCCATTGAGAAAAATAAAACACCTTAAATGTTTTGAAAAATATATAATATTATATTCTATTAAATCTCACTTTATTTTTCTATATCCTTTCAATTTTATCAATAATCCAAGGTAACCTTCTTGTGTTAATAGGCAAGTTGCAAGACTCAAGTGAGAGAATACGGTCATGAAAATAAGCAATTCAAGCATGAAGAAGCAATAAAGAAGCCAATAATGGATTTAATGTGGTATTTAAATTATAAATAATCTCTCAAAAAACATTTATAAAACCTATACTATTCATAAATCACCTAAGATCATCAAAAGATCACCCAAGAGGTTGTTTAATGATAATTATAGGCCTAAAGAATTATCTACAGGTCTACCTATAAGTTGAGATGAACTAGGTAGGGTTTGTAAATGAATACTAGTTTTAGAAGTCTTATGAGGTGTTTTAAACCTCATAATAAGGGTTGATAATTTTGATATGATGCATGAAACAATAAGGACACCAAAATGGTTAAGAGTGCCTAGAGAGAAGCCAATAAGCTTATAGAGCTTGGAAGGATGATTTTTTTTGCATGTGAGGTTACAATCTTGAGAAAAAAATGAAATATTGGTTTATCATGGTGATGTATATATTAATCATCCTAGATATTATCCCTAAAAAAATTTTTAAGGCTTTCATGAACCCTTTTGAGGGAGTGGAGAATGTACTCAGTTATACGCAAGTATTTTAGCAAAAATTGGGTTTAAGACACTTGTGTAAGTAATTGGACTTGAAGTAGACCAAGTGTTCATGGAAAATTAATTGAAACATATTCAAGGACATATTTTTATAATTTTTAATAATTATGGAGTTCTCTAATCCCCAAACCAATCCATAAACAAATCAAAGTGGTGAAAGCAGATTTAGATCAAGTACTTAATGGACTATGTGTATCATGGTAAGGACTAAGTGGATTGATCAAGTTAGTTTACATGAATAAATATATATATAGGGTATCATGAATTATAATTAAACATTATCCATAATTTCACTATTGTCTAGGTGATCTCAAAGATGATAAAATAGTTTACAAGCAAAAGAGAGTTTAGGCTTAATGTGCACCTACAGGTCTATTAAAAGACAAAGTTAGAGAAAGCACACTTATGGTATCCAAAGGAGTGTTAAGATTTTTGTATTAATTATGACATAATATAAGTAATCTCATTATCATTACTAGGATCATTTAGAATGTAAAAACTAGTTGAAAAAGATTCATCCTTAAAATAAAGTTAAGAGACCCAATGTTCACCTACAAGCTTGTGTGTAAAAAGTGAAAAAAATTTACATGTTTTAGGGTGAATTTGAGGAATGAGAACCTATAAGAGATAAATAATAACCTAATAAAATATCTTATAAAATTATGAACTCTCTTCAAGATGGAGAAAATGTCAAAAGGGACTATTAGGGTCACTCCCATAAGATGTCTCATAAACACAAACCATGGGCTAGTACATATTGTAGTGAGTTTGAGTAGTAAGGAGTTGTAAAATACCACATAAACACCTCATTTGATTTTTTTTATACCTAAATAATTTATCTCTAACTTTAACTAATCACATTCTCAACCTATTTTACCAATTTATCCTTTCTTAAGTGCACAAATATACGTATTCTACCCAAGAAATCACTTTATACATGTTGGAACTTGGAAGAAAATTAAAATAGGTAAAATTGGTTATTGGATGAGTTATTAATCTTCCCATAATCAAACCTAGTGGAATTGGTTTAGAGATAAAGGATTTGTTCTCTATGAACAATCATTAACAACATAAATATTTGAGACCTTGCTAAAACCTCCTAAAGAGAATTGATGGAGAGGAACAATTGAAAAAGTTATTAAAATGGTTTGGGATGAATTATAAACCACTTGGATGATTGATATTCCCATTTTAATCATATAACATAGTAAATTACTAGCACATGTGAGCTAAATATGTATGAAAAATGACCTAAAAACTCTTTTTTGAGCTTGTTTTCAAGGTTTTAAGATAGATAATCCCTCCTAATCAATTACAGTGGATCTTTAAGCTAATATTAGGTTTTATGGCCCTATTAAATTAATTTTAGAAGCTTCCCTAGTCATATTATAGGATTTAAATGATCAAATAAGCCTTAATAAAGAAGGATGACCAATATGGCCTAAGAAGGGAAGATTGTAGACTGGTTGCAAGGTTTTAAAAGTAAAAGAGTCTTCTAATCACCCTAGTAATCTTATAATGACATATATGAAAGTTTTTTAAAGTAATGAAATAGAAACTAAATCCATTTCTAAACCTCAAGGTCATTTAATACTTTTAGGCAAAAAGGTTTTTCTACAACTCTCTTGACAAACAAGCATGAAGACTCAACTGTAAGTTGATATTAAGGATCATAAAAGACCTATATGGACCACTAAAATACCTTCCTTAAATCAAAAAATCACGGTGGAGAAAAAATTAGACTTTAATTTCAAAATTTATACCTTGATAACAAAGATAAAATATGAGAATACGTGATCAAGTTTGAATGCAAATGTAACTCTCAAAGGAAGAATAAGCATTTAAAAGGGTAAGGTGGCATAGAAGGTTCTCAACCATGCTAAATGTCAGTTTGAAAACTTGTAATTACCATCAAGAGGCATATGTGTAACTACTTAAGGAGTTAAACTCAAGAAGCATAAAAAAACTACCAATATGGCCTTCTATGCCACTCTTCATGAGGAATCTCATAAACACTTGACCTTGAAGATAATAATCAAGATGACAACACACTCTTATAAATATTGGTATCAATTTCATTATACTTTATAACTGATCTGATCATGAAAAATAGTCCATGAGTCCTCTTCTTGTCTTATTTCTCTTTATTTATCTTCTTCTTTTATAAATGAGGCCCTAGATGACATTTTGATGCATCCTCTAAATGGTTATGGAAAATCCCTTCCAATTTTAATACTTGTAATTGCCTTTGCATTCAATTCAGGTTAAATTATACTATCTTCATCTCGCATACAATGATTTTAAATGAATTATTGATGAATGTTTTTTGATAGTGATATTTCTTCCTTTAATGTGTCCTTCTCTTTCATGCCTCTATGTGAGTTAGTCATATTTCACATGTCATATGCAGTGTATCACATGGTTTGTTAAGTTTAAGTGTTGAAATGCCATTAATGTCTTCTTTTAGGATTATTAATTGATCACCTTAGCTATTTTAATATCCATAACCTTAATATAAAAATATTAATGTGGAATGATCTATCTTGAATATATAAAAATTAGATTGTAAACTTGTCATTTCATAGTGCAAGCATTGGCAAGTAGAGAACACTAGATTTGGAGCATCACCTCCATGTTTTTCTTACTAGTTTTAGTTATTTTCTATCCCTTTTCCTTGAAATTAAAGTAGGTTAGTTATAATTTTGGGTGAACCATTCAGGGAGTTATCCTAATCTAGAGATTCACTTCACTAATTAGGCCACCCATAACCTAGGAGTGATTCCATGTTATAATCTAGTTAGGAAGGATTGAACTATCTTCCTAAGGGTGAAAATTATCTACATAACATTTACTAGAGTAGAGTAGAGAATTATTCAAATAATCTAAATACCTTCTAACACACTATGAAATAAATCACTACATCAATTTGGTTCCTAGATCCCCTCTTTTGAATAACCCCCTCTATCACAGATTAGTTTGGGAGTATGATGAATTTCAGCACCACATTCAAGATCTTCTTGATAAGGGAAATATTATGCCTAGCTCTTCACCTTTTATTATTTTGATATTACTTACACCCAAAAAATCATGGCGAATAATTAGTATCCATTATCATGCATTGATGACCTTCTAGACTATCTCTAAGGTGCACAATACTTCACCAAAATTGATTTGAATTTAGGTTGCCATCAAGTTTTAGTCCATCCTAAAAACATCTGGAAGACATCATTTAAGAATCAAGAAGGATTGTATGAATGGTTGGTTATGCCTTTCAACCTCACCCATGCACTAGCCACTTTTATGTGCTTGATGGATCATCTAATCGGGCCTTTCTTCCACTTCTTCATCATCATCTACTTGGATGACATTATCATATTCAAAAAAACTTTGGAAGAGCATATGAAAAACATCTAATGTATTTTAGACACTTTGTACCAGCACAAGTTGCAATCCAAATTAGTGAAATGTACATTTATCACTATGTAGATATAATACCTAGGCTACATCATTGATTACACTAAAATTAGAGTATATCTAGAGAATATCAAAGTGATCTAAGATTGGCGTACTTTGTGAAATATCATAGAATCAAGGATTTTTATTTGACTTCTTAAATTCTATAATAGATTCATCCTTATTTTATCATACATCTCATGGGATCTTAGCTAGCTCACATGTGCCAAAGATAAGTTTGACTAGACACATGTAAAACAATGTTCTTTTGAGGCACTCAAGCATACCTCTACATAATGTCTATTTTCATAATGATTTACATTATGAAAACCTTTGAAATACACAATGATGCATTTGACTATGCACTCAATGAAGTGCTCATGCAGAATAGACATATGGTCTCATACCACTTCATGGCATTTCATGACATAGTGTAAAGGTACTCCACCTATGAGAATTAACTACATGTTATTTTGAAATAAATTAATTAATGAAAACACTACATTCTTAGAAAGGAGACAATTATTCATTCATACCATATACCACTTAAGTTCCTACAGTCACAAAACAAGATCAAAAATACATGCCAAATGAAATGGATTACTTATCTACATTGGTTCCATCTCATGATAAATCACAATAAATATAAACACAACAAGGCCAAAAATTGCCTTATTTAACCATAGGTTCATGCGCTCATCATAGTGCTAGACACGTGTGACCATAATTCCATAGACTAAGTTCATCTCTATTCAGTTGATCAAGACTTTACAATAACCTATACCATCCTCATGCAAGGTACATAAGATCAAGAGTTATATTTTTCTAACCAACCTCTCTAAATATTTGGACATTATTTTTTTCCCTTTATCATACCTTGCTAGTGACTAATCTGAAAAGTGCACTATTCCAAGACATTGGGACACTTTTACATGATAAAGACTATAGAAGCACTATAGTCACACTTCCACTGGGTGCACATGTGTATAGACTTAGAGTGCCACATCAATTCTTGCATTCCTTACTACATTTACAATTCCATGAATAATAATTTGGGACTTTACACACCTCTATAAATTGCATCCATACTATGGGAATATATCATCATGGATTTCATTAACATATTGCCTATGATGAGATGACTACATGACATTGTGTTCATTGTAGTGGATCAATTTTATAATATGGCCATCATGGTCACATGTATAAAATACAATGTTGTAGCTAACACTATGTAGGAATTCTTCAACCATGTTTGGGTTTATTTTGAATTACCCACATCCATCATCTCTGATTGTAATCCACACTTTGTGAGTCATTTATGAAAATCATTATGGCAATTGATTGGTATGTATCTATATTAGTTAACAAATTTTCATATTTAGATATTTAAGAAAACTAA
The DNA here is from genome assembly GCA_037957365.1 of Torreya grandis. NCBI lineage: Eukaryota > Viridiplantae > Streptophyta > Pinopsida > Cupressales > Taxaceae > Torreya > Torreya grandis. The sequence goes on along the minus strand of JARHVA010002482.1, from coordinate 1,295,496 downwards.
ATTGGTCAACCATACACTTATTCATCTTCTGTGATGTAAAATTGTACATAGGCTCACACAAGGGATGATAATCTCTTGCACATTTTACATGCCTACAATAGGGATCTTCACAACTCTACTAGCCATAATACATTATAGATATGTCTTAGGTTTCAACCTTAAAAAATTTTAGATATATCTTACCACACACCATTAGGTAATGATTCACTTGCATAGGAATAAGAAGTATAAAAAGCCAAGAAGTTTCTATATGACGTCTAGTTTATTTATTAATAGGTTCACTAGATTCTCTCTAAAAGAGTGTCATGACATACATCACACACCTCATGAATTTTGATTTGGTGATAAATTTTAGTTAAAACTTTAGAATTATCACTTCAAGGGTCCACACTAGAAGATTAATCCTATACACTATGGTCCTTACACCATTTTATGTGAAGTTGGTAAGAACTCCTTCATTCTTGATCTAGGTTAGTACTTGGGTATGCACCCAATATTCAATGTGGAACTTCTCAAGACTGACACCCCACCATTTATTGAGATATTAGTCACATAAAATCCTTCTGATTTAGATCCTAATCACTTACATCCTATAAAGAAGGACCAGATCATCAAAGTGATATATATATATATATATATATATATATATATATATATATATATGAACCATCATGGCACACATAAACATTTTTGAGTGGTTAAGGTTAGACAATATGATAATCAAGACAAATGGTTCAATTCACAATAACTTAAGGTGCATTTTTTGAAAATGTTTATTGATGTAATGGAGACTATTACTCTTCAATTTAACAAAGGTTGAATGATGTATACACAACTATTGCACATCTAAGCTTACTCCTCATTTGATCTACTACATAGGGCATAAAACTCTCACCCAATATTATTAACTCTTTGCCTAAAGTTTACTAATAGTCATATGCACAAGTCATGTGCCATATCATAAAATTAAGTGCACTAACCCCCATGTACTGCACATTGTGCACTCATTACTCTACATTTCACAACTCATAGTCATGTATGATGCATAGACTTTCACTAAGCCCACTAACATTTTCACCCTTCATGCTTGTAGTTTGGTGCACCTTATAGTTCTGTGATGTATCTCATAGACTCATGAATCGCATAAGTTCCATACCAACACATTGACTTCCATTCTCTTTGTATCTCACATCCCCATGCACCTCATAGTCCCATGATATAACTCATAGTTATGTGTGCATAGCCAAATTTTGGACTTGAAAACACATTCATATGTTACCTCATCTCAGCCATGTTCTTTAATGGGTTCACTAACTATCATTCATCCTGGAAGATGAGCCAATGTAACCATCTTCTTAATAACTGACAATAGTTGTAACCGATCTTGTAATTTATTGTATAAGTATATAATGTGTTGATTTGGACAAAATATTAATGTTTTTCACATAATTATCACATAGGTAGCATGTTCCATGTATCTAGTTTATAAAACATGTATTGTAACACATACCAATTTTCCCTATTCTTTGTTAATGAATAGATGTTACATTTCTTGCAAATAATAATTTTTCTCCAGTGAACATGCTTAGTTTTTCTTTTTTATAAATTAGCTTTGCCCATTCACTCTACACAACTAAAACTCAATTATCCCTTGCATTCTTAGTCTTAAGCCCCATGGTGTAGATCAACATGCCACCTAAATGATTGTATTAGGATGTGTGACCACAAATATATCTATGATGGATAATCCTATGGAGCATACAAATATTTTTAGATCTATATGTGCATATAAATATAAATATGATGTAATGTATCATTAATTGAAGTTGAAAAATAATTTCATTGTGTCCTCATGAGTCTTTGTATCTAAGTCAAGTGTTACTAGGGAGATAATGGATCTTGGGATGAAATCATAACATCATTCAATTTTTTTTTTATCCATGCAAGTTACTGATAACATCTCTCATCATCTATAAAACCAATAATTAAAAGAGGTCAATTATGAGTCAAATAAAAATAAACCTAATTAAAGATAAATCAAAATTAATACTATTCCTTGTGTACATAAAAATAAAGTTATCAAGGTGGAGGATATATCAAGAAGGTTATGAGTATATATCCAAAAAAATAAGACAAGTCTATAGGTAACAAGAAGCTAAATGCTTATTTTAAGGTAGTAGTACAAAAAATCAAAGATCAAAACATTTTGCCTAAGTAATTATTAACTTTGACTAAGTAATTAACACCTTGGACTAAGAAATTAATAACATTTTGACTCTTATTAAATTATTGGCATCATAGCTATTATGTTATTATAAATTTAAAATCACCATGAACTAGAGATCTTACTTATTTTGTCTTAAGAAAATAATGTGAGATAACAATGTCAGTGAAAATAGAAATATGTGCACAATTTATAAGTTGATATTATAAAACATCTTATAGAGATACAAGATTTAAAGGAAACACTTATTGAAAATGAAACTCAAATATGTTACACTTACATGAGATTGTCTCAACTCTATAGGATATTATGCTAATGACATTGTTTTAACTATATATGATGTTACACTAATGATTATCTCAAATCAAATACAATATCGCAATACATTGAATCAACTTTTACATTTGATTTAGTTTCATCATTATATACTTGTATAGAAATTTGATTTAAATTATGTAAGTGTGTAAATATACCATACAAGAGATTAATAAATATGTAGCTATAAAAAAAATAAAATTAAAGAACAATAATTTGACAAATATATCACTTAAAACTAAAATTCAAGCATAATATGTATGAAGTTGTGTTTAGGATTATATCAACGTTATGTAATTTGTAACTTTCCAATCCTAAGTGTAGGGTACCACAATACTAATCACAACCTCAATGACAGAACCTAAGCCATCTGAGTTACCTCAGATGTCTATGATCATCTATTTATGTAATATCCCCTGTCAATAGAGATATATGAAAGACACAAAACTATGATACCAAAGACCAAAGCTCTGATACCACTGTAATATCCCCTACCAATAGAGATATATGAAAGAAACAAAACTATGATACCAAAGACCAAAGCTCTGATACCACTGTAATATCCCTTCGAATATCAAAACAAAGCTCCAAATTGCTTATCTGAATTTCTGCAAAATATCTTCAAATAGATGAATAAATCACAGTATAATTTCTTATTTATCTGCTCATAAGCTTACAATAGAGATCCTCTGTCAAATATACAAAGAGTATCGAAAGTTCGGCCTTTATTTCCTGTATATTCTGCAAACTGGGCTGAATCTGGCACGTCTCGGCCTGCTGTGTAAAAACACAGTCGCCGACGTCAGTTATACTGCCGTCATCGGTCGACCTGTAGTGGTCCCCTTGCCGACGTCGGTGATGAGTCGACCGATGTCGGTCTCTGTAAGTTTCTGTTCGCCGATGTCGGTACCTAAACTTTCTGTAGATGCGTACGGACTTTCACAGATCTGTACGGAAGTTGTACGGCCGCTGATATTGCTCAACCTATATGCTTGATCCTGATCTGTAGGATTATGGGCTAATACAAAAGATCTATATCTGGATAATTCTTGAATCAAAAACCCAAAATAAAGAAAATACCTGTAAACCCTTGTGATAGCTTCTGAGTGAAGTTATCTCTCAAATACCTGTAATACTATGATAACTTCTAGGTGAAGTTATCTCTCAATTCGGCAATAGATCGGCTGATCTTTCACAACCTCTGAATCACACACAATGAAGAGTTGACGTTCTTCACTGCAATTGGAATCCTGGAACCCTTGGCTCAGTCTTCATAGAAGAGTTTCTTAACAAGAATCAATATCAATAATAAGCATGGATATAAACTCTCTCCCATGAGAGATTCTTATACACCTCCAAAGGTGTGCTTGCTAAAATTAGACTCCCTTAAATTAGACTTCCTTAAATTAGAACTAGGGTCTTAAAATTAGACCAAGTCTTAATTTAGAATTTGCATCCTCAAATTAGACTAAATCATTAATAATTAATAATTAATTAATAATTAATTAATAATTATTAATTAATTAATAATTAATTAAAATGAGATCAAATAATTAATATTTGATTAAATCAATCAAATATTAATATCTCCCTTAATTCATGTCCGAAAGAGCCCGAACGAATTCCAATCCATCTCTATCAAGACCCTCTATCCATTTCATTAGCCTACGAGGGTCACATAATAGGCTAATCATCTACTCCGCACATGTCAACTAAAAAGGGGACATGACAATCTGCCCCTCCTGAAATTGCTTGCCCTCAAGCAATCGCTGAATACCTGGATCCCAAATGAAGTCTCGATCTACAGTGCTATCAACCAACACAAACTCCAAGCCCTGTTCATCACCACTCTCATCCAATGGTGTCACATCACCTCTGTCCCCTGTACGTATATCGTCATCAACATGTGACCCACCTGTAAAAGAAAGCTGAGACTCTACCACATGTGCTAACCCTTGAACTGAACTCACCTCAAGACAAAGCTCGTCCTCATATCTCTCCTGTGTTGGTGCCAATGTGCACTTATCATCGCACTCTTTCATGTCATGTTGTACAGGCATCTCCATCCGATGAAAAAACATATGTTTGAAGTTGCTGCCCCGTATTGCCTTAAGAATATGCGTTTTCCCATCTACCTGAAAACGAACCTCCATATCTTTGAGATGAAGAGTAACTTCCTCAAATGAATGAAGCCACTTCATACCCAAAACTAATTCTATGTCCCCCATGTTCACAACATAATAATTAGCCTTGAACTCATAGTTGTTCAAGCGCAATGGGAGGTCCCTAATCATGCGCTCACACCTCAGAATGTGACCATCGGCTACCTTAACTCTAATTCCCTCAAAATCTTCGGTAGTGAGTCCACGCTTCTCCACAAATGTAGCATCTATAAAATTATGTGTGGCTCCTGTATCAAGAAGGGTGGTAACCTTCTGCCCTGCCAAAACTCCACGGAGTCTAAATGACTCATCCGACTGAATGCTGGATAGGCGTGCCTCCTGTATATGAAGCTCTAAATCTGCCTCTGCCTTAGGCTCTGAAGCCTCTGCCTCCTCAGAACTATCATGCTGTTCAAAATCTTTCGATTTCGACTCCTCATAATATACCCACATCATACGATTCGTCTTGCCCTTAGGCCTCAAAGGACAATCGTGATGGATATCATATGGACCTTTGCAGTAGAAGCAAAGCTTCTTCCTGCGTAAATCATTAAGTGCCTCACGATCCAAAGGTGGTGCTGCTGGATTAGCCTTTGAATCATTTTTAACCCTGGATTTATCTATGTTAAAATTCGGTCTCTCTGTATCCCCGTTGGAGTGCTTATGGTCTCTAGATGAAGAAGTGCCTCTGGAGTTAGATCTACTTGATGGGGCTACCATCTCCATACTGCGCGTCTTCTTCATAGCTTCCTGTAATGAAGGAGGATCAAAACCTTTGATCCAACCTCTCAATGGTTCTGTCAAGCCCTCCATGAAGAGTACTACTAGTCGCCTCTCTGAAATGTCAGGGACCATGACTGATAACTTCTGGAAGTCACCAATGTATGCCTCTAAACTCCCACTTTGACGTAACTATGCCAACTCTCGAAAATAGGACTCTGGATCCCTCCTGTCAAAACGCTCCACCAGCCTGTCCACAAACTCCTGATAAGAAGTGATCCGATCATGATGGAGTGTCACCATCCCATGGTGCCACCAATCATGAGCTACTCCCTCAAGATGTAGTGTCGCATATCTGATAGCATCTTCCTCACCCATCGGTCGCAATGTGATAAATGTATCCAGCTTACTAACCCAAGCCTGTGCTGTCACTTTACCACTACCGTCAAATGTTGCTAGTGTGAGCCTACTCGTAGCCTGCTTCAGATCATTGTTCTGGGGTCTTGGTCTCCCATTCTGTCAACCTCGGTAATGTTCTTTCCTTTGTGTGAGGAATCAGTCAAAAGTAATCATCTCCCTGACCACATGTGGTAATGACTCCCACTCTTCAGTCGCTGCCCTAAGTGTGTCCGTAAATGTCTCCTCATGCTCCTCATCTGCTATCACCTCCTCTGCTTCCTGTCTCACAAAGATAGGCCTAGTAGGCCTATTCGCTGTACGAGAAACAGTCCCATGGCCTCGCTGTGATCCTGCAACACTCTTGACATCTTCACAGTGTGGGGAATGTCTCCTCGGAGAACCCAATCTTGGCAGTGCTGCTGCCAACTGCTGTAATACCTAGTTATTCTGCCTTTGCCCTTCTTGTAGTTCTCTAAGAGTAAGTAAAAACTCTGGATCATCTTGGTCTCTCGGATGGTGAGGAATACGGGCCCTGCCAATATCATCACCCATGTCTTCCGGCGGTTGTTCTAGAACTTGAGTACCTTCAAGCAAAGCTTTACTGCGTGTGTAATACCCGTGTGGTCGCAACTCTTGTGGCTGCATAAAATTTCTAAACCCTCAGGATGGCAGGATTTAGCTCTGATACCACTGTAATATCCCCTGTCAATAGAGATATATGAAAGACACAAAACTATGATACCAAAGACCAAAGCTCTGATACCACTGTAATATCCCCTACCAATAGAGATATATGAAAGACACAAAACTATGATACCAAAGACCAAAGCTCTGATACCACTGTAATATCCCTTCGAATATCAAAACAAAGCTCCAAATTGCTTATCTGAATTTCTACAAAATATCTTCAAATAGATGAATAAATCACAGTATAATTTCTTATTTATCTGCTCATAAGCTTACAATAGAGATCCTCTGTCAAATATACAAAGAATATCGAAAGTTCGGCCTTTATTTCCTGTATATTCTGCAAACTGGGCTGAATCTGGCATGTCTCGGCCTGCTGTGTAAAAACGCAGTCGCCGACGTCGGTTATACTGCCGTCGTCGGTCGACCTGTAGTGGTCCCCTTGCCGACGTCGGTGATGAGTCGACCGATGTCGGTCTCTGTAAGTTTATGTTCGCCGATGTCGGTACTTGAACTTTATGTAGATGCGTACGGACTTTCATAGATCTGTATGGAAGTTGTACAGCCGCTGATATTGCTCAACCTATATGCTTGATCCTGATCTGTAGGATTATGGGCTAATACAAAAGATCTATATCTGGATAATTCTTGAATCAAAAACCCAAAATAAAGAAAATACCTGTAAACCCTTGTGATAGCTTCTGAGTGAAGTTATCTCTCAAATACCTGTAATACTATGATAACTTCTGGGTGAAGTTATCTCTTAATTCGGCAATAGATCGGCTGATCTTTCACAACCTCTGAATCACACACAATGAAGAGTTGACGTTCTTCACTGCAATTGGAATCCTGGAACCCTTGGCTCAGTCTTCACAGAAGAGTTTCTTAACAAGAATCAATATCAATAATAAGCATGGATATAAACTCTCTCCCATGAGAGATTCTTATACACCTCCAAAGGTGTGCTTGCTAAAATTAGACTCCCTTAAATTAGACTTCCTTAAATTAGAACTAGGGTCTTAAAATTAGACCAAGTCTTAATTTAGAATTTGCATCCTCAAATTAGACTAAATCATTAATAATTAATAATTAATTAATAATTAATTAATAATTATTAATTAATTAATAATTAATTAAAATGAGATCAAATAATTAATATTTGATTAAATCAATCAAATATTAATATCTCCCTTAATTCATGTCCGAAAGAGCCCGAACGAATTCCAATCCATCTCTATCAAGACCCTCTATCCATTTCATTAGCCTACGAGGGTCACATAATAGGCTAATCATCTACTCCGCACATGTCAACTAAAAAGGGGACATGACAATTTAACCAGTAAATAAAAGTTTAGTGAAATATTAGTCAATTAAGTAAACATATACTAAAATATAAATGTAATATTATTTTATATATATAAAAAACTATAATTATAATTAAACCTATGTCAAATATAGATTGTGAAGTAGATAATCCCTATATAACTATTCGTATGTTGAGAGGAGGTGATGGAATGGCTATAGATGGCATATAGTCTCTCATGTTAGTGTTGTGAGGTGATGAATCAACTATAGATGATGTATAGTGTTTTGAGATATTGAATCAACTACATATGGCATATAGTCAAGCATTATATTATCTTGAGGTGTTTAAGAAACTATATATGGAAATGATTTTTTTGTATAGGTGTCTAGAGATGTTAAATAAACTATATATAACATATATTATTGGGTACTAGTGTGCTACACAAATGTATGTCTAGTCTCCACAAATATAACATGTATGTGTCATGCCTAAATAGGAGTTCCAATACACTTCCTCTCATATTATGTGCAATGATGAACATGAACTGTAGGATGATTTCTAGTTATGCTACTACTACTAATAGGGGACACTAGAAACAATACTAGGAAGGACACTATCACTAATAATAGGAGGGACACTAATTGATCTGATACCACATGTAGTTTGTGTAGAAGTACTATTTATTAATTCCATTTCCATGTTCAATCATAACATGTGTGAGACTAATAAATGCCTCAAGGATGTCCATTTTTGTACTATGATGAAATATTTTAAGGATAGAAGTATGTGTTATTATCTTTTTATTTATCTAAACTTAGTTATGGTGGTTTTGGTCCCACCTAACACCAGTTATATCAAATGAGGACCCACCTCCCCTACCCTAGGAGGTTTTCATGTCAAAATAAATTGGTATTTATTTTAGTACAAACTCACAATAATTTTTTTTCAAAAAATATAATGCAAACTCATTATTATTGCATGGAAACTCACCAAACACCATTCCCCACTTATCCCAAAAGTTATTTATTTATCTTGACATGAACACACCAATAATTTCTAATATGTTTGTAACTCATTGGTTGTGATTATTTGGTGTGTACACATAATATTTTCAAACTTTAACAATTATTGATGCTTTCTCTCTTGCATGAACTTGTTGAGTCTCAATATCTTTGAGTGCATGCCTTAAAGGCTTCACCAGAAAAGAGGGTGGGAAGATCATTGGTGATTTTTAAGAATGTTTTCTCCCATACCACCACTTTTTATATACACAACCATCTCCTATACATTTCCCTAATCCTTTCCTCCTTCCTTACTCTTTCAAAAAATTCACTACCTTATTTATCCCTTACCAAAGCCTAAAACCATTTTTGATGTTTACCAAAAAATGTTAGCTTGGAACAAGTCTATTTACTAATTAATATTTGCATGGTATGGGTCTAAGTCAGCCTTGGCTAACCTAAACCAAGACCTAACTTATTTTTATCAAATAATGATACAATGTCAAATTGGTCTGACCCTATTAGCTAAACTTTTAGAAAGGTTTAGGTTTATATTCATCTATATATATACATTCATTTCATCATTTATTAGAGAGGAAGAGAATAACAAGAGTATTATATTATGCATCTATGTATCCATAATTATACTTAAGGAACAATGCTTAGGGTTTCAATAATTTCTTTGTAGATATGGATCTTGTCTTTTGGATAAGTCTTTTGGATACATAGAGAAGTTTTGTATAATAGAGCTAACTTATCCTTGTTATCCTTAAATACCACAAAAACCTCTTACAAAACACCTTGGCTAAGGGAGAGATTGAGACTCATCAAGTTCATCTTCAAAGGTAAGTATTCCTAGCTTTGTTCCTCCTTTGTTAAATAAGATAAATTAGCATTTTTACTTTTATCCCATGCATTAGGATTTTCTATACATTGACTTGAGTATAGATCTTATATGCATGTTTATTTTATATTTTTATTACCTCCACTTGTACCACATATTTTGGTTATCACTATATTATATTTTACTTTACTTTTCATTTACTTAGTGAATATGAAAACATAAGACCTAGCTAGGGTTATTGCATGGTGTTGCTTGACTAGAGAATTTGGAATCCTATCTAGTGATATTATTATGGTAAGAGATCCTTTGGTTAGTTCTAGGTGATCCATATTGGTCATGACCCTAAATATCTAATGTATCAACAAATGGAAGTGTAAGTATAATTTATCTTCCCTGAGATAGGATTGATTAATAGGTCAACTAAATTTTCCTTTATATACATTTTGGTGAACTTGACATGAATAAAACATGATATTATATATTTCAATTTTTTATAGTACTATATAGAACATTTCAATACATGTGTAATAGTCATTACACATGTTTAACACATAGTCTCTCCAAAATGTCTCTATTATATTTTTGCAATTCTTCTCCAAATATAGGTGATTGGATTGATCAACTCAACATAGTCTTCTTCAATTATTGGATTACGTACATAGTCAAGTCAATCAACTTTTTTTATAGTTCTTGTTTTTTATCATATAGGTTTGTAGACATAGTCAAGCCAGTCAACTCTATTCATAGATTCTTTTCAACATATATGTTTTGTAGACTATGTTGACCTAGTCAACCCTAGATTCATAATATTAAAAGTATCACTTGAATAACACAACATAAAATTTACAAGCTAAACATCTTCAAAACTACCAAGATTCATTTTTACCTTCTCTATCATTTTAGTTTTTCATTTATAGTATTATTTTTCACAAATTTTTAGTCTATAAAACTATAACCCTACAACAATCTGGGTCAAGTATCTCGACATATTTTTGTAGCATGTCTTCTCTCTAGAATATAGATTCAACCTATTTGACTGTGTTCTTTTAGATATTACTTTCATAGAATAGTAGTGACCTAGTTGACTCTATTCTATATTATTTGCATACAGTGTCACCTAAATTGACTTTATACTCTTCATAATCAAATGAATTAACCTATTATTGTTATTAATTAGTTAAATTTTCATTTTAATTGCTTACGTGCTTAAATTAATAAACATAGATTAATAATGTGTTTTTGCAATTTAAAAATTTAGTCACACTGGTTTTATCTTTTGTACACACTTTCAAATCACCTAACACCAAAAAAACATAAAACATTTCTCTTCCCAAGGTCTATCTACTTAGATTTCATCACCAAAAGGAAAGTCTACTTGGTTTTCTTGCCAAGTATAAACATGTGGTTGATGGTATATATTGGCAAATCACCTAACACCCTTATCAATATGATATTATGAAGTGAGGGGGTAAAACCCAATACCAAGCCATTACTATCATAAATATAGATCCCTTTTAGCCTAGACTACCTTAAATTATCCTATATCTAACTTCCCATCACATTAATTTCAAAATTTCTTATAACTTAACAATATTTTAGAATAACTAATTAGTTAGCATTTACATTCAAGTTTGTTTCTTACTCTTTGATCATTGTATTTTTTATTTTAAAACTTGCATTAGTTAGTGTTAGTGAAAGGTTTGTGCTTCTATTCTAATTAGATCAATCCAATTGATCTAATTACATGTGTTCATCAATTTATTTACTTAGCTATTATCTTGAAAAAAATTCCTTATTTTTATAACACTATTATCCTTATTGACATAGTCTATTATAGTATGAACATCTTTCTTCCATATAGTACATAATCACATTATACAATTGTGTATCATTTTCATCCGGTTCAATTCTCCCTTTAGAGTACATAATCAACCTTCTAACTGTGTATATTTTTTAGCATGTCCAATTTCTCCCTCTAGAGTACATAGTCAACCTATCCAACTATGTATCTTGGGAGCCTATTATATTTTCTATCTTGAAATACACATTCAATCTATCTGACTGCATCCTCTTTTCATCCTCTTTTATTTCTTATCTTATAATACATATTTGACCTATATGACTGTGTCCCTTTGTTCCCTATTCTATTTCTTATTTTCCATAATATTGTAAATTGGTTCAATTATGCATCTTATCAATTGATCCTTCTTTTTGTCAAAATTTTCACCTCTTTCCTTCATCATTAATTTTTTATTTAAAGATAATATAGAGTTAAATCAAATAAGCATGATTATTCTTACCAATCTTAATAGGTTTCCCAAGACATAGCTTGTGGATCGAACCTTGGATGAAATTAATGTCCATGTTGCCACTCACACTTAATGTACTATCATAATCCTTTTTTCCTCCAACCTGTATGACTAAGTATCTTATAGTACATATTTGACCTATTCGACTTAATGTACTATCATAATCACACTCTATTGGATCTCTAATGTCTGATTAAGTTCAAACCATTGATCTTCCAACTAGCTTAAACTTTATATTTGATAGGCTCACTCTCATTGGTCTTCTATCTAACATACTCATGTGCTTGTGACACTTGGCATTAACACATTCAATTGAAGGGAACTTTGACACTTTGAATTTACTTTGATTCATTAGATCATCTGTGTATGATAAAGCATAGGCCATTGATCAAGCTGGGACATATATAAAGTCCTAGACTTAGTAAAATATAAATTCCTTTAATCATTGCTCAGAGCTAACAATTACTAGGTTGAGGGGCTAGTTTCTTAATGATGATAGGGATGTAATTTGTAACTTAAGTTATCGGTTCCCAACTACACCAAGTCAACATTAAAATAGAAATTTTCTTGTTGATGCCATGACTAGACCCTTAGGATTTTATTGTGAAACCCTATTCATTTTGAGAGCTAAATAAATCAATTATGAGCTCATTCCTTCTCCTTTGAACCTATGGATCATATCTATAGAATGATCATGAAAAAATCATAACATATCTACTATATGTTTCTTTTTCACATGTCCATAAGTGATATTTTTAAAAGCATGACAACTTTGCAAGACCTCTATGCATATTTTGATTATGTATGGATACCATTCATTTTGCCTAAAAGGATAACTAAGCACCTACATAAATCTTATTGTACTTAGTCGCATTACCTATAAATTGGTGAATTTGTTCCTCTTTCATAGCATATTCAATCCATATATCCATTTGGTCTTGAATCCTTCTTATGTGTAATATATGACATTATAAAAGTGCCTACTTATCTTTTCCTTTCTAGACCCAAAATGTCTAGATGATAATTATGAAGAACCAAATGAATTACATTCATGCACACAAACATTCCAATCATCCTTAATCTCTGATAGGATCACCATGATCACCATATTCATCCTTAAGCATTAATGAAATTCTTATAATGTCCCTTTTGAAATCAATGACAATCATATTTCTAACAATCTCCCACTTTATCATTGATGGAAAATTAAATGCTCTGATCTTCTTCTATTCAGTTTCTTCTTTGGCATTACTTGCATTGGATTTTGATAATTATGAAATAAATATATTCATACCAAACTTGATCCCCCTTAGGCAATGACACATTTACTTAATACTCAACTTGGACACTTGCTTTGCTTCTTCTTTGACATTTACACTTTTTCCTCCAAACTTTTATAGAGAACATTTTGTTCTTATCCCACAAAGAGAATTTGCACTTTTTCTTCCCCCTTGACATCAATGGAAAAAGGACTCCTCACTATTTGTCTAAAGTGTTCTCCCCCTTTATCAAATAATGGAGTTTTTCTAAGAACCTATAACCATCAACTCATTAGAAAATTTCAAAATATACATACCTGAGTTACCTTTTCTTCTAAGGATCAACAAGGATTTTATGACCCTTCCTCTGTAATTATGATCCATCACTAGTATCTAGTGATGTGATGTAGGATATTTTAAATAGGCTTACTACCCTTCTCTCTCAATCTCTTATTATATTTTGATCCTATGACTGACCAATTGTAAGTCTCTTCTACTCTAAGACTTCTTGATCTTGACAAACTGAATAATCTAGCTCCCCCTTACACTATGCATAGCTTCTCAATCTATTCATGATATCTTAGTTAGCCCACCTAACTCCATACTCCATCTTTGCATCAAGGGACTACCTATAACATACCATAACTTCATTTATCACATGTATATCATCATTTTACACATGTTCTCCAAGTTTGGTGACCCAACTTCTTTGTAGAACCCAAGATATACAATGTCAAGGGTTTCTCGCATTAGAACCCTTATGCAAAATGAATCTATAAACCATATATATATGAGATGTATTCCCAAAATCTCATTCTATCATATTGAAACACTCATTATATCCTTGTAAACATTGCATACATAGCACTTGACTTGGTTTGATTAAATCATCATCACAACCTACTTGAATTATGATTTGTAGTAGGCATCACTTGATTTCCACTAACAAGGGTATCTTAAGAAGCATATATAGAGAAACCTTAATTCATAATGTCCTAGAATAATGTGAAACCAAAATTTTCACATAACTTCTCATATTCCTTCTCCTCCTTGTTCATCTTATGTTTTCTATTTTTTTTCTTCTTCTTAGGCTTGAGAGAAGTAACATGCTCATCAATTGCATTATTTTTCTTTTTTTCTATGATTGGATTAACTATACATGAAGATAATATGGATCCATGACATACCTATTTATGTAATTAATCTTCCTTATATCTCATAATCTCATCACCAAGAATAGAAGACTAATGTTCTATGCATGAAACTTAATGAGTAATAACAAGATGTTCATTTGAATCTATACATACCTTATAAGTATCCTTGGTCAACATCTTAGGCTTCTCCTTGAGCTTCATCTTCTCATTCTCAACATGAGCAGACATTGAGATCTCTTGACATTATTCAACCTCTATATCATTCTTCATCATGGTTTGATCTTTCACTTTCCATACATGTTTGGGTTTATTAAATGTCCTATTTTTCTCTTTATGAGAGACTTGTGAACCTTTGTTCACAATAAGAAGCATGTCTCTCTTCTTAAAATGTATTGTTGATCTTATAAAGCTTGCTATACAATTTTTAACTATGTGACCAAAATTATTGCAATTATAACACATTACATTTGTATCTAACAAGGGTGAAAATATTTTTTTTCTTAAAAAATTGGTTCTCCTTGTAGGTAAAACTATATAATTACTAGACTTCTGGAAAAAATGATTACAGCTATAATAATAACCATAGAAAGATGAGGAATACCTAGTCATAGCTTTTATTTGTGAAGGATGGGGAGTTTTTCTCAACTCTTGCTTAATCAAGTTGCTTGCCCTTGTGTAACCATTTTCATCAGTTGTCTTTGTCTTCTAAATCTTCCTTGAGTTTACAAAGATGGACTCATTTCTTTTTTTCCTTTCCTTAGGATTATTTTCTCCTTTAGTAGTCTTCATAGTTGTAGTGATTTCATGTCTCTATTTCCTTACAAGCTTTCTCCTTATTTTATCCTAATCCTCCTTCTGGTCTCAAGTTGGCATATAACTTAGTAGATGTACTAGTCATGGGACTTTTCCATTTTTCATAACCAATACCATATTTCGATTTTGATGGCTTTTGAGAGGTAATCAATTCATCAATAATTTATGATCCTCATTTTAGCTTCAGACCTTTGTCTATTTGGTCTTTAGCTTTTTCAAGTTCTTTTCTCAAAGCTATTATCTCTGATTCTAGCCTCATACACTCAACAAATTTTAATTTTAGTTCAATCTTGACTACATATTCTATTCTTATGGCCTCTTCAACTTGTGTCTTTAGGCTTATCACCATTTGATTATATTCTTCAACAATTTTGGCTAGCTTTTCAATTTAATTTTATCTAAGATTCTTCTATCTTGTGTTCTCTTTTCTCAACTTGTCAATCTCATCTAGAGCATAAATGAGTTCACATTCAAGGTCCACTTATCCTTTCTCTTCTTTATCTATATATATAGAAGTTGATCCTAATGCCATGAATAGGGATTCATTTACCCCATCCATAAAGATACAGTCATGGTCATCATCTGAGCTATCACTTTCATCTAATGAGTCACTATCTTTTCTTATATACAAGATTTTCTTGTTTTTAAAGAAGTTCCTCCTTTGATAATAGTGGGGTTTCATCCTTTTTCCATACTCTTCTTGCTCAGAGTTATCCTTTTTCTCATAATGGAATTAAATAACAAAATTTCCTACTTTACCACATTTAAAACATTTAAAGGATAACTCACCTTTGTACTTTCTAGATCCTCTTTTTAATCTTTTGACAAAGTTGGCTTCTTTTTCATTAGTATTCTCAGATCCAGATGTAGATGCTTCTACTTTTTCATTCTTGGATGTTTTGAATGCATCTTCTCTCTTGGAAGTATTCACTTTTCCCATCCTCATCTCATAAGTAGTGAAGGTTCTACGTAACTTATCTACTGTGAGATTATCTAGATATCTTACTTCCTCTATTATAGAGATTTTAGAGTCATATATTGATGGTAAGATCTTAGGACCTTTTTGACAATGCTTGATTCATTCATCTCTTCTCCAAGGTCTTTGATTGTATTGATGTTTCATCTACCCTGAGGAGGTAGTATGCAATTTTCTCTTCTTATGTCATTTTAGGATTTTTAAACATACCTTTGTATGTTTGTAGCTTGGCCTACTTTACCTTGTCATCTCCTTCATAAATGATCTTAAGATTATTCCAAATATTTTTTCGATAATGCATCACTTTGACAAACTCTAATATTTTTTTGATAACATTATTTTCCTTGGTATTACTCTCATATGCCTTTCTGGAAGCATAATCAGTAGGATTTGTAGTAGGGGTTGTATGTACATTTACCATAGAAATGCATACATCAAACCCTAATGAAGATAAATATGCTTCCATTTTTATGCTCTAGAATGCATAATTTGATCCATCAAAGAGAGGTTCTTTGTTTGATGAAGATACTTCTTGAGTAGCCATTTGAGTTCACCATTCCAAGATCTACCTAAGTTGATTAAGATTATTATAAAAAACTAGGGCTCTAATAACAATTTTTGGAACACAACTATCTACTAAGAGGAGGTGAATCAGTAGATCAACTAAAACTAGTCCTTTAATCCTTTTAAATCAAATTCAAAAGCATATGAAAATTAAATGATAAATGTAGAGATCACATACACACATAAATACACATGACATGAGATTTATATGTGGAAACCCCAAAGGGAAAAACCATATTGAGAATAACTACTATAATATACTATTATAATTTAACCTCATAATTAATGCCTAATTTAGAAAAACCTCACTAGTTACAAGCCTCACTAGTAAAACCTCACTAGTTATATTTAAGGACACCAATCCCCTAACTGAGCACCAAATCAATTTAACGTCAATAGTTACAATGTTTAAGGGAACCAACCCTAAGGAGAAACCAATCCCCTAACTAAGCACCAACTTAGCTTATTTGATGGTACCAACCAATCAGATCTATTAGACTATAAATCCATATTACAACATTGATTCATAAATAAATCAAACTCTAGTCTCTCTATTATAAGTCTATTATGTAACTTCTCATTCTCTATACATTTTCTATGTGTTCCTTTCTTCCTCTCTACCCCTATCTCTCTATGTCTAGATATGTCTCTATTCAACACACTTTATTAGAATTTGCTCTCTAATCCTATATGTCACTATATTTTCTATTTGACACAATTCAAATGTCTCCAACAGTATCTTCCTATGTCCTAGATGTCATATATATAAACAATGGATCTAGGGTTCCATTTTTTTAGTGTGTTCACACTTAGACTTTAACACATCATGCCATTTCTAGACTCTAGTTCATTACGAGTTAAACTATAAGTTTATTATGTCTCAATTTCATGCATCACACTGTAATTTTAGGTTTCTTTACTATCTATAAAATCTATTAGACTCAAAGTTTGATGCATAGGATCTTTAATGTAGATTTGATTGGTTGGATGAATAAACCTTATTGTCTATGTTGAGATATAGAATTTATACACAAATTCTTATATGTTCCTACTTATTTCTCCACTTGATCGTTAGAATTTAAACAATTTAAATATTGGCCTTTGATATCTTTATTTGCACCATTTCCAAGCTCTCTTACTCTATCAAATTTTTGTATGCTGATAAACTTTAATGTTCTACTCTTTAAAATGTGTTTATCGATCTCCAGATCCTATCTCTTGCATGTGTTATATCTTTGAACTTGCATTAAATTTACCTTGACTTAGTCATTAAACTTCAAAACTTTAACCTCATCTCATTGATTCCTACAACTTTGGATTAGTTTCACTCTATATATATTCTCAAATATGCTTGGTTTTTAACTCACCACTATGTCGATTAACATTGATCACTTTCTCCCATCTGATTCCACTCACTCCATTAGATCTTTCTCATCTAAGCTTCCACATGTAGTTGGATCTTAAAATATGCACTATCTTTACTTCTATCTAGTTGTTAAATGTCAAGATATTTATAGAATTTGAGTCCACTCGCTCCATTGGATATCCTTTGCATAATCACATGTGCACTATCAAATCTTCTAAAAAGCTTGATCTTTATATCTATCCAACCCTAGAGGATATGCCACTTAGCATAAGTGCATGTCTTTAATATATAGCTGTTAGTTCCTACTATTGAGACATTTGGCATCCTTGCATTACTTGTTGACCTTTTGAATTTAATATGTACTATAGATTAATTATCTAGGCTCTTTGATTATGACACTTGTCACTTACATGTTAAATTAGAGGTTATTTTGATAATTTGACTTCATCACACTCTATTAGATATATAATGTCTGATTAAGTGTGAACTGTTGATCTTCTAACTAGCTCAAACTTTATCTTTAATAGGTTCATTCTCATTGGTCATGTATTTGATAGACTCATATGCTTGTCACACTTAACATTAACACATTCACTCAGAGGGACCTTTGATGTTTTGAATTTAATTTGATTGTTTGGGTCATTTATGTATGATAAAGTATGGGCCATTGATCAATCTAGGATATATATTAAGTCTTAGACTTAGGAAAATATAAATTCTATTAATCATTTCTTAGAGTCAATAATTTATAGGTCGAGGGGCTAACTTCTTAATGATGATATGGACTTAAGTTTTAACTTAAGTTATTGCTTCCCAGCTATACCAAGTCAACATTAGAATAGAAATTTTCTTGTTGACTCCATGTCTAGACCCTTAGGACTTTATCATGAAACCCTATTCAGTTTGAGAGATAAATAAATAAATTATGAGCTCATTCCTTCTCCTTTAAACCTATGGATCATATCTCTAAAATTCTTATGAAAAATACATAATAGATCTATTTATTTTACAAATGTCCATAAGTGATATTTGTTAAAGCATGACAACTTTACAAGACCTATATGCAAATTTTGACTAAGTATGGAGACCATTCATTTTGTCTGAAAGGCTAACTTTGCACCTACATAACTCTTATTTCACTTAGTTGCATGACCTAAAATTTACTGAATATGTTCCTCTTTCATAGAATATTCTATACATATATCCATTTTGTCTTCAATCCTTTTTATATTTAGTATACGACATGATAAATGTGCCTACTTATCTTTTCCTGTCTAGACCCAAAATGTCTAGATGATCATTATGAAGAACCAAATGAATTTCATTCATGCACACAAGCATTCCAATCATCCTTGACCTATGATAGGATCACCATATTCATCCTTGAGAATTAATGACATTCTCGTAATGTCCCTTTTGACAATGAAATCATATTTTCAACAATCTCCCCCTTTATCATTAATGGAAACTTAAATGCTCTGATCTTTTACTACTCAATTCCTTCTCTAGAATTTCTGGCATTGGCTTCTGATAAATATGAGCTGAAGCTATTAATACCAAAATTTCTCCCCCTTAAGCAATGTCACATTTTATTAATACTCAAATTGGACACTTGATCTACTTCTTTGAAATTTACACTTTTTACTCCAAACTATTGTAGAGAGCATTTTGCTCTTCTCCCATAGTGACCATTTACACTGTTTCCACCCCTTTGACATCAATGGCAAAGGGAATCCTTCTCACTATTTTTATAAAGTTTTCTCCCCATTTATCAGATAAATGAGCTTATCTAAGAACCTCTAACCATCAACTCATTATAAATTTTCAAAATATACATACCTGAGTTACCTTTTCTCTTCTTCTAGGGATCAACAAGGCTTTTATGATCCTTCCTATGTAATTATGATCCATCACTAGTATCTAGTGATGTGATTAGGATATTCCATATAGGATTACTATCATTCTCTCTTAATCTCTTATTATCTTCTAATCCTAGTACATAACCAATTACAAATATCTTATACTCTAAGCCTTCTTGATCATGACAGCCTGAACAATCTAACTCCCCCTTACACTATGCATAGCTTCTCAAGCTATTCATGTTATCTGAGTTAGCTCCCCCTAGCTCCATGCTCCATATTTTCACCAAGGGACTAATTATATAATAACATAACTTAATTTTTCACATGTATATCATTATTTTACACATGTTCTCCGAGTTTGGTAACCCAACTTCTTTGCACAACCCAAGATACACAATGTCAAGGGTTTCTTTCATTAGAACCCTTATGCCAAATGAATATGTAGACCATATATATGTGAGATATACTCTAAAAATATCATTATATCATATTTAAACACTTATTCTATCCTTGTAGACATTGCATACACAACACTTGACTTGGTTTGATCAAGTCATCATGACAACCTGCTTGAATTATCATTTATAGTAGGTATCACTTAATTCTCCACTAACAAGGGTATCTTAAGAATCATATATAGAGACACCTTACTTAATAATGTCCTAGAACAATGTGAAATCATGTGTTGTACATAAATCCTCATATTTCTTCTCTTCCTTGGTCATATTGTGTTTTCTATTCTTTTTCTTCTTCTTAGGCTTTAGAGAAGTAACATGCTCATCCATTACACTATTATCCTTTTATTATAGGATTGGATTAATAATACATGGATATAGTGTGTATCTATGACATACCTATTTATTTCATGAATCTTCCTTATAGCTCGTAGTCTCATCACTAGGCACAAAAGACTAATGTTCTATGTATGAAACTTGTTGACTTATAACAAGATGTTCACTTGAATCTATACATACCTCAAAAGAATCCTCAATCAACACCTTGGGCTTCTCCTTTTACTTAGTCTTCTCATTCTCAACATGAGTATAAATTGAGAGCTCTTGACATTCTTCAACCTCCATAGCATTCTTCATCATGGTTTGATCTTTCATTTTCCATACATGCTTGGGTTCATTAAATGTCATATTTTTCTCTTTATGAGAAACTTGTGAACCTTTGTTCACACTAAGAGGCATGTCTCTCTTCTTAATCTCTACTTTTTATCTTACAAATCTTGTTCTATAATGTTTAACTATGTGACCAAAATTATTGGAGATATAGCACATTACATTTGTATCTAATAAGGGTGCAAATAATTTTTTGCTTAAAAAATTTGTTCTCCTTGTAGGTGCAACTCTACAATTACTATAATTATGACATAAATGATTACATATATAATAATAATAACCATAAAAAGATGAGGATTACCTAGTCATAGCTTTTCTTTGTGTTAGATGGGGAGTTCTTCTCAACTCTTGCTTCTTCAAATTTCTTACTCTTGTGTAACCATATGCATTAGTTTCCTTTGTCTTCTAAATATACCTTGAGTTTACAGAGATGGACTTATTACTCTTTTTCCTTTACTTAGGATTATTTTCTCCTTTAGTATTCTTCACATTAGTAGGGATTTCATATATCCACATTCCCTTGCAATATTTCTCCTTATTTTATCCTAATCCTCCTTCTACTCTAAAGTTGTTAAATAACTTAATATATCTACTAGTCATGGGACTTTTCCCTTTTTCATAACAAGGGCCATATTTCCCTTTTGATGGATTTTGAGAGCTGATCAATTCATCAAGATTGTTTGATCCTCATTTTAGCTTCAAACCTTTGTCTATTTGGTCTTTAGCTTTTTCAAGTTCTTTTCTAAAATCCACTATCTCTACTTTTGGCCTCATACACTCAACAAATTTTAATTTTAGTTCAATCTTGACTACATATTCTATTTGTGTGGCCTCTTAAACTTGTGTCTTAAGGCTTATCACCATCTGATCAGATTCTTCAACAATTTAGGATAGTTTTTTAGTTTCTTTTTGTCCAAGTTTCTTCTATTTGTGTTCTCTTTTCTCAACTTTTCAATCTCATCTAGAGCACAAATGAGTTCACATTCAAGGACCACTTCTCATTACTCTTCTTCATCAAATTCTTTAACTTCCTCTCAATCTAGATCTATAGAAGTTGATCCTAATGCCATGAATAGGGATTCATTTCCCTCATCCATAAAATCACACTCTTGGTCATCATCTGAGCTATCACTATCATCCAATGAGTCACTATCTTCTCTTATATACAAGCTTTTCTTGTTTTTAAAGAGGTTCTTCCTTTTATAATAGTGGGGTTTCATCTTTTTTCCTTCCTCTTCTTGCTCAAAGTTATCCTTTTTCTCATAAAATCATTTAGTAGCACAATTTCCTAATTTACCAAAATTAAAACATTTAAAGGGTAACTTACCTTTATACTTTCTATATCCTCTTTTAAATCTTATAACAAAATTGGCTTCTTCTTCATTAGTTTCCTTAGATCCAAATGTAGATGCTTCTACTTTTACATGCTTGGATGCTTTTAATGCATCTTCTCTCTTGGAAGTATTTGCTTCTCCCATTCTCATCTCATAGGTTGTGAAGGTTCCATGCAGCTCATCTACTATAAGCTTATCTAGATCTCTTGCTTCTATTGTAGATATTTTAGAGTCATATCTTGATGGAAAAGATCTTAAGACATTTTTTACAATGATTGATTCTTTAGTATCTTCTCCAAGGCCTCTAATTGCATTGATGTTTCATCTACCCTAAAGAGGTAGTATGTAATCTTCTCTTCTTCTATCATTTTAAGACTTTCAAATATACCTATGTATGTTTATAGCTTGGCCTACTTTACCTTGTCATCACTTTCATAGATGCTCTTCAATTTATTCCAAATATCTTGTGCATTTTAACAATGCATTACTTTGATAAACTCTACTTTTAAGAATTCACAAACACTAACTTTATTTTCCTTGGCATTTTTCTCATATGCCTTTTTGGAATCCTAATTAGTAGGAGTTGTAGTAGGGGTTGTATATCCATTTACCATAGACATCCATACATCAAAACCTAATGAAGATAAATATGCTTCCATTCTTATGCTATAGGATGCATAGTTTGATCCATCAAAGATATATGCTTTTTTTTATGAATATCCTTCTTGAGTATCCATTTATGTTCAACATTCCAAGATATACTTGAGTTGATTAAGCTTCTTCTAAATAACTAAGGCTCTAACACCAATTGTTGGGACACAACTATCTATTGAGAGGGGGGTGAATCAGTAGATCAATTAAAAGTAGTCTTTTAATCCCTTTAAAGCATATTTAAAAGCATATATAGATTAAAATAAAAATTCATAGATCACATAAACACACAAATACACATGACACCAAATTTATACATGGAAAACCCAAATGGAAAAACCATGGGGAGAATAGATACTAGAATCTACTATTATAATTTAGCCTCACAGTAAATGCCTTACTTAGGAAAACCTCACTAGTTACATTTAAGGATACCAATCCCATAACTAAGCACTAACTCAGCTTAACCTCATTGGTTACAATGTTTAAGGGCACCAACCCTAAGGAGACACCAATCCCCTAACTGAGCACCAACTTAGCTTATTTGATGGCACCAACCAATCAAATCTATAGAGCTATAACTCTATATTACAAAATTGATTCATAAATGAATCAAAATCTATTCTCTTTATTACAAGTCTAATTTTTGATTTCTCATTCTATACATATTATCTTTATGTGCCTTTATTTCTCTCTACCCCTCTCTCTTTGTGTCTAGATATGTCTCTATTTGACACACTTCATTGGAATTTCCTCCCTGCTCCTCTATGTCACTATATTTTCTATTTGACACAATTTGAATGGCTCTAAAAACATCTACCTATGTTCTATATGTCATATATATAAATAATGGATCTAAGGTTTCATTTATTTAGTGTGTTCACACTCATACTTTAACACATCATGCTAATTCTAGACTCTAGTTCATTATGTCTTGAACTATAAGTTTATCATGTCTCAATTCCATGCATCACACTAAAATTTTAAGTCTCTTTACTATCTATAGAATCTGTTAGACTCAAGTTTTAATGCACAAGATCATTAATATAGATTTGATTGGTTAGATCAATCAATATCATTGTCTATGTCAAGATATTGAACTTATACACAAGTTCCTTCATGTTATTTCATATTTATCAACTTGACCATTGAAATTTAAATACTTTAAATATTGGAATTTTATCTCTTTCTTCACACCATCTCCAAGATCTCTCTCTTTCAGATCTCTGTACACTGATAAAATTTAATGTTCCACTCTTTAAAATGCATCCATCGATCTCCATATCCTATCTCTTACATCTGTTATATCTTTGAACTTGCATGAAATTTACCTTGACTTAGTCATTAAACTTTAACACTTTGACCTTATCTCATTGCTTCCTACATCTTTGAATCACTTTTGATTTGTCAATCATGTCAATAAATAATGATCACTTTATTCTATTTGAGTCCACTCACTCCATTAGATCTTTCTCATCTAAGCTTCCATATGTCATTGGATCTTCAAAGATTCATGATCTTTACTTCTATCTAGTTTTAAAATTTTGATCTCTTTATAGCATTTGAGTCTATTCACTCCATTAGATCTCCTTTACATGATCACCTA
Source organism: Torreya grandis (assembly GCA_037957365.1). Classification (NCBI taxonomy): domain Eukaryota; kingdom Viridiplantae; phylum Streptophyta; class Pinopsida; order Cupressales; family Taxaceae; genus Torreya; species Torreya grandis. Next base: position 1,270,820 of record JARHVA010002482.1, on the reverse strand, counting down.
CACACCATCATATCTTTTGACAAGCTTGATCTTTATATCTGTCTAACCCTAGAGGATATGACACTTGGTATAAGCATGTACCTTTTATACATATCTATTAGTTCCTCCTATTAATATATTTGGCATCCTTGCATTGTTTGTTGACCTTTTAAATTGAGCTGTACCATAGATTAACTATTCAGGATTCATTATTGTGACACTTATCACTTATGCATTAACTCATAGGTTTTTTTGATAATTTGACTTCTTCACACTCCATTGGATCTCCAATTTCTAATTAAGTATGAACTTATGATCTTCCAACTAGCTCCAAATTTATCTTTGATAGGCTCACTCTCATTGGTCGTCTATCTAACAGACTCATGTTCTTATGATACTTGGCATTAACATATTCACTTAGAGGGACCTTTGACACTTAAAATTTGCTTTGCTTCTTTCAATCATCTATGTATGATAAAGCATGGGCCATTAATCAAGCTGAGACATATATTAAGTATTAGACTTAGTAAACTATAAATTCATTTGATCGTTGCTTGGAATCAATAATTACTAGGTTGAGGGGTTAGTTTCTTAATGATGATATGGACTTAAGATATAACTTAAGTTACCAGTTCCCAGCTATACCAATTCAACATTAAAATAAAACTTTACTTGTTGACGCCATAGCTAGACCCTTAGGATTTTACTGTGAAACCCTATTCATTTAAAGAGCTGAATAAAGCAATTATGAGCTCATTCCCTCTCCTTTGAACCTATGGATCATATCTCTAGAATGATCAAGAAAACCCTATAACAAATATGCTATCTTTTTATTTTACAAATGTCCTTAAGTGATCTTTGTAAAAGCATGACAACTTTTCAAGACCTCTATGTATATTTTGACTAAGTATGGAGACCATTCATTTTTCCTGGAAGGCTAACTTTGCACCTGCATAAATCTTGTTATGCTTAGTCACATGACCTAAAAATTGGCACATTTTTTCATCTTTCATAGGATATTCAATCTATATGTCCATTTGGTCCTGAAGCCTACTTATGTGCAATAAATGGCATTATAAAAGTGCCTACTTATTTTTTCTTGTCTGGACTAAAAATGTCTAGATGATCATTATGAAGAATTGGATGAATTCCATTCATGCACATAAGCATTCCAATCATCCTTGACCTTTGATAGGATCACCATGATCACCATATTCATCCTTAAGCATTAATGACATGCTTATAATGTCCCTTTTGACATTAATGACAATAATATTTCCAATAATCTCTCCCTTTGTCATTGATGGCAAACTAAATGCATAATCTTCTAATATTCAATTACTTCTCTAGCATTGATTACATTGGCTTTTGATAAGTATAAAATAAAGATGTTCATACCAAACTTGACCCCCCTTAGTGAATGGAACATTTGCCTAATACTAAACTTGGAAACTTGCTCTACTTCTTCTTTGACATTTAGACTTTTTGCTCAAAACTTTTGCAAAGAGCATTATGCTCTTCTCCCATAGAGAATATTTTCATTTTTTCTCCCCTTTTGACATCAATAATAAAGGGACTCCTCACTATTTTACCAATTTTTTCTCCCCGTTTATTAGATAAAAAGGTTTGTCCAAGACCTTGTAACCATCAACTGATTAGAAAATTTCAAAATATACATACCTAAGTTACCTTTTCTCTTCTTCTAGGGATCAACAAGGCTTTTATGATCCTTCCTCTGTAATTATGATCCATCACTATATCTAGTGATGTGATGTAGGATATTCCATAAAAGCTTACTAGACTTCTCTCTCAATCTCTTATTATCTTCTAATCCTAGGACCTGACCAATTACAAACCTCTTCTACTCTGAGCCTTCTTGATCTTGATAGACTAAACAATCTAGCTCCCCATTACACTATGCATAGATTCTCAAGCTACTCATGCTATCTAAGTTAGCTACCCATAACTCCATGTTCCATATTTTCACCAAGTGACTTCTTATAGTAGACCATAACTTTATGTGTCACATGTATATCATCATTTTACACATGTTCTCTGAGCTTGGTGACCTAACTTCTTTGCATAATCCAAGATACACAATGTCAAGGGTTTCTTGTATTAAAACCCTTATTCCAAATGAATATGTAGACCATAAATATGATATGTACTTTCACAATCTCATTATATCATATTGAAACACTCACTCTATCCTTGTAGACACTACATACACAAAACTTGACTTGGTTTGATCAAGTCATCATCACAACCTACTTAAATTATTATTTGTAGTATGCATCACTTGATTATCCACTAACAAGAATATCTTAAGAAGCATATATTGAGACACCTTACTTCATAATGTCCTACAATAATATGAAACTAGGAGTTACACATAACTCCTCATATTCCTTCTCCTCCTTGGTCATCTTTTGGCTTTTATTCTTTTTCTTCTTCTTAGGCTTGAGAAAAGTAACATACACATGCAATACATTATTCTCTTTTTCTTAGGTGATTGGATTAACAATACATGGAGATAATATGGATCCATCACATACCTATTTATTTGATGAATCTTCCTTTCAACTCATGATATCATCACTAGGAATAGAAGATTGATGTTCTATGCATGAAACTTACTAGGTAATAATAGGATGCTCATTTGAATCTATACGTACCTAAAAATTATCCTTAATCAACACCTTAGGCTTCTCCTTGAGCTTGGTCTTCTCATTCTCAACATTAGTAGACATTGAGAGCTCTTGACATTATTCAACCTTTGTAGCATTATTCATCATGGTTTGATCTTTCACTTTCCATACAGGCTTGGTTTTCTTAAATTTCCTATTTTTATCTTTATGAGAGACTTGTGAACCTTTGTTCACACTAGAAAGCATGTCTCTCTTCTTACTCTCTAATTTTGATCCTACAAAGCTTGTTCTACACTGTTTAACTATGTTACCAAAATTAATGGAGTTATATCACATTACATTTTTGTCTAAGAAGGGTGTACATAGATTTTTTCTTACAAAATTGGTTCTCTTTATAGCTAAAACTCTACAATTACTAGACTTATGACCAAAATGATTACAGCTATAGTAAAAACCATAAAAAGATGAGGAATACTTAGTCATAGATTTTCTTTGTGTAGGATGGTGAGTTTTTCTCAACTCTTGCTTCTTCAAGTTACTTACCCTTATGTAACCATTTGCATTAGTTACCTTTGTCTTCTACATCTTCCTTGAGTTTATAGAGATGGACTCATTTCTATTTTTCCTTTCCTCTTTCTTCTTTTCTCCTTTAGTATTCTTCACATTAGTAGTGATTGGATATGTCTCTATTCCCTTGTAAGTTTTTTCCTAATTTTATCATAATCCTCCTTCTACTCTAAATTTTTCATATAATTTAACAGATATTCCAGTCATGGGACTTTTCCATTTTCATAAAAGATACCATATTTCCCTTTTGATGGATTTTGAGAGATAATCAATTCATCAAGAATGTCTGATCCTCCTTTTAGCTTCAAACCTTTGTCTATTTGGTCTTTATCTTTTTCAAGTTCTTTTCTCAAAGCCGCTATCTTTGATTCTAGCCTTGTACACTCAACAAATTTTAATTGTAGTTCAATCTTGAATACATATTCTATTTTTATGGCCTCTTCAACTTGTGTCTTTACGATTATCACCATTTGATCAAAATTTTCAACAATTTTTGATAGTTTTTCAATTTCTTTTATCTAATTTTCTTCTATTTGTGTTCTCTTTTCTCAACTTTTCAAACTCATCTAGAGCACAAATGAGTTCACATTCAAGGTCCACTTCTCCTTCCTCTTCTTCATCATATTCTTTAACTTCCTTTTGATCTAGATCTACAAAAGTTGATCCTAATTCCATGAACAAGGATTCATTTCCCTCATCCACAAAGGCACAATCATGGTTATCATCAGAGGTATCACTATCATCCAATGAGTCACTATCTTCTCTTATATAGAAGATTTTCTTGTTTTTAAAGAAGTTACTCCTTTTATAATAGTGGGGATTCATATTTTTTCCATCCTCTTCTTGCTTAGAGTTATCTTTTTTCTTATAAGGGCATTTAGTAGCAAAATGTCCTAATTTACCACAATTAAAACATTTAAAAGGTAACTTACCTTTGTAATTTCTAGATCCTCTTTTTAATCTTTTGAGAAAGTTGGCTTCTTCCTCATTAGTCTTCTTAGATCTAGATGTAGATGTGTCTAATTTTGCATGCTTGGATGCTTTGAATTCATCTTCTCTCTTGGAATTAATTTCTTCTCCCATTCTCATCTCATAAGTAGTGAAGGTTCTATGCAACTCATCTACTATGAGCTTATCTAGATCTCTTGATTATTTTATTGTAGATATTTTAGAATAATATGTTGATGGAAAAGATCTTAGGGCCTTTTTTAAAATGATTTATTCTTTCATCTTTTCTCCAAGGCTTATAATTGAATTGATGTTTCATCTACCCTAAGGAGGTAGTATGCAATGTTATCTTCTTTAGTCATTTTAATATTTTCAAACATACATTTGTATGTTTATAACTTGGCTTGCTTTACCTTGTCATCTCCTTCATATATTCTCTTCCATTTATTCTAGATATCTTGTGCATTTTGAGAATGCATCACTTTGATAAACTCTAATTTTGAGAATCCACAAAGAATAAAATTATTTTCCTTGGCATTGCTCTAATATGCCTTTTTAGAATCTTGATCAGAAGGAGTTGTAATAGGGGTTGTATATCCATTTACCATAGACATCCATACATCAAACCCTAATGAAGATAAATATGCTTCCATTATTATTCTCTAGAATACATAGTTTGATCCATCAAAGAGAGGTGCATTGTTTGATGAATATCCTTCTTGAGTAGCCATTTTTGTTCACCATTCCAAGATATACCTGAGATAATTAAGCTTCTTCTAAAGAACCAAGGCTTTGATACCAATTTTTGGAACACAAATATCTACTGAGAGGGGGGTGAATCAATAGATCAACTAAAACTAGTCGTTTAATCCTTTTAAAGTAAATTCAAAAGCATATGTAGATTAAAATTTAAATGCAAAGCTAATATACACATAAAAATACACATGACACCATATTTATACATGAAAAATCTGAAGGTAAAAACCATGGTGAGAATAGCTACTAGAAACTACTATTATAAGTTAGCCTCAGAGTCAATGCCTCACTTGACAAAACCTCACTAGTTACAACCCTCACTGGAAAAAACTCACTAGTTACATTTATAGGCAAAAATACCCTAGCCGAGAACCAACTTAGCTTAACCTCATTGGTTACAATGTTTAAGGGCACCAACCCTAAGGAGACACTAATCCCCTAATTGAGCACCAACTTAGCTTATTTGATGGCACTAACCAATCAGATCTATGGAGCTATAACTCTAGATCAAAAAATTAATTCATAAATGAATCAAAATATATTATCTCTATTACAATTATAATCTATAACTACTCATTCTATATAAATTATCCTTATGTGCCTTTCTTCCTCTCTACCCATCTCTCTCTATGTCTAGATATGTCTATATTCAGCACACTTGATTTAAATTTACTCATTTCTCCTCTGTGTCACTATTTTTTCTATTTGAAACAATTTAAATGGATCTAGTAGCATCTACCTATGTTTTAGATGTCATATATATAAAAATTGATCTAGGGTTTAATTTTTTTAGTGTGATCACACTCAAACTTTAACACATCATGCTAATTATAGACTCTAGTTCATTATGACTTGAACTATAAGTTTCTCATGTCTCAATTCCATCAATCACACTATAATTTTAGGTATATTTATTATCTATATCATCTATTAGACTCAATTTTTTATGCACATTCTCTTTAATGTAGATTTGATTGGTTGGATATATTAATCTCATTATTTGTGTTGAGATATAGAACTTATATACAAGTTTCTACATGTTTCTGTATATTTTCCCACTTGACCATTGGAATTAAAACACTTTTAATATTGGCCTATGATCTCTTTCTTCACACCATATCCAATCTCTCTCGCTCTATTAGATATTTATATGTTGATAAAATTTAATGTTCTACTCTTTAAAATGTGTTCATCAATCTCCAGATCCTATTTCTTGAATGCATTATATCTTTAAAATTGCATAAAATTTACTTTGATTGGGTTGTTAAACATACAAAATTTGACCTCATATCATTGCTTCCTACATCTTTAGATCACTTTCACTCTATCAATCTTCTTGAACATGTTTGGTTTTTAACTCACCACTGTGTCGATAAACATTGATCACTTTGTTCCATCTGAATCCACCTGTTCTATTAGATCTTTCTCATCTAATATTTCATGTGTCCTTGGATCTTCAAAGATGCATGATATTTACTTATATCTAGTTATTAAATGTTTATCTCTTTATATGATTTGAATTTATTCACTCCATTCAATATCTTTTACATGATCACCTATGCACCATCAAATATTCTAACAAGATTGATCTTTATATCTATCCAACCCTAGATGATATGACAATTGGCATAAGCACACACCTTATATACATAGCTATCAATTCCTTCTATTGATACATTTGGCATCCTTTCATTAATTTTTGACCTTTTGACTTTAATCTATACCATAGATTAACTGTTTAGGCTCCATGATTATGACACTTGTCACTTGCATGTTAACTCAGAGTTTTTTTTGACAATTTTACTTCATCACACTCCATTGGATCTCTATTTTCTACTTAAGTGTGAAATTTTGATCATCTAACTAGCTCAAACTTTATAAATGATAGGCTCACTCTCATTGGTTCTCTATATGGTAGACTCATGTTCTTATGACACTTGGCATTAACATGTTCATTGAGAGGGACCTTTGACACTTTGACTTTGCTTTACTTCATTGGATCATCTATGTATGATAAAATGTGGGCCATTGATCAAGCTCAAACATATATTAATTATTAGACTTAGGAAAATATAAATTCCTTTGATCATTACTCAAAGCTAATAATTGCTAGCTCGATGGGTTAGTTTTTTAATGATGATATGGACCTAAGTTATAACTTAGGTTACCAGTTACTAGATATACCAAGTCAACATTAAAATAAAAAAATTCTTGTTGACTCCATAGATATACGCTTAGGATTTTATTGTGGAACCCTATTCAGTTCGAGAGCTAAATAAATCAATTATGAGCTCATTCCTTATCCTTTGAACCTATGGATAATATTTCTAGATTGTTCATGAAAAACCCATAATAGATCTACTATCTATTTATTTTACAAATTTCCATAAGTGATCTTTGTAAAAATGTGACAACTTTGCAAGACCTCTATGTATATTTTGACTAAGTATGGAGACCATTCATTTTGCCTGAAAGGCTAAATTTGCACATGCATAACTCTTATTGTGCTTAGTATCATGACCTCCAAATTAGCACATTTGTTCCTCTTTCATAGGATACTTGATCCATATATCCATTTCATCCTAAAGCTTTCTTATGTGTAATATATGGCATTATAAAATTTCCTACTTATCTTTTCTTGTCTTGACAAAAAAATGTCTAGATGATCATTATGAATAATTAGATGAATTCCATTCATGCACATGAGCATTCTAATAATCCTTGACCTCTAATAGGATCACCATGACCACCATATTCATGATTTAGTATTAACTATGTGCTTATAATGTCCCTTTTGACATCAATGACAATCATATTTCCAACAATATCCCCCATTATCATTGACGGAAAACTAAATGCTCTGATCTTCTACTATTAAATTCCTTCTCTAACATTTCTTACATTGGTTTTGGATAAGTATGAATTGAAGCTGTTCATACCAAAATTGTTCCCCCTTAAGTAATGGTACATTTGCCTAATACTCAACTTAGACACCTACTCTACTTCTTCTTTGACATTTACACTTTTTAATACAAAATTTATAGAGAGCATTTGTTCTTCTCCCATAGAGAGCATTTATACCTTTTCTCCCCCTTTGACATCAATAGAAAAGGGACTCCTTCTCACTATTTGTCCAAAGTGTTCTCCCCCTTTATCAGATAAAAGAGTTTGTCCAAGAACCTATAACCATCAAATCATTAGAAATTTTCAAAATATACATACTTGAATTACCTTTTCTTCTAGGGATAAACAAGGATTTTATGATCCTCTATAATTATGATCCATCACTAGTATCTAGTGATGAGATGTAAGATATTCCATACAGGCTTACTAGCCTCCTCTCTCATTCTCTTATTATCTTTTGATCCTAGAAATTGACCAATTACAAATATCTTCTACTCTAAGCCTTCTTGATCCTAACAGACTATACAATATAACTCCCCCTTACACTATGCATAGCTTCTCAAGTTATTCATGCTATCTAAGTTAGCTCCCTCTAACTCCATGCTCCATATTTGCACTAAGGAACTACCTATAACATACCATAACTTAATTTATCACATGTATATCATCATTTTATACATGTTCTTTGAGTTTGGTTACCCAACTTCTTTGTACAACCCAATATACACAATATCAAGGGTTTATTACATTAAAAACCCTTATGCCAAATGAATCTATAGACCATATATATATATATATATATATATATATATATATATGAAATGTATGCCCACGATCTCATTCTATCATATTGAAACACTCATTTTGTCCTTGTAGACACTACATACATAGTACTTGAATTGGTTAGATCAAGTCATCATCATAACCTACTTGAATTATCATTTTTAGTAAGTATTATTTGATTCTCCACTAACAAGGGTCTCTTTAGAAGCATAGATAGAGAAATCTTGCTTCATTATGTCCTAGAAAAATGTGAAAACAAGAGTTGCACATAACTCCTCATATTCCTTCTCTTCCATGTTCATCTTGTGTTTTCTATTCTTTTTCTTTTTCTTAGGCTTGAGGGAAGTAACATGCTCATCCATTACACTATTCTAATTTTCTTTTGTGAATGAATTAATAATACATGGAGATAATATGGATCCATGACATACCTATTTATCTAATGAATATTCCTTGCATCTTGTAATCTCATCACTAGGCACAAAATACTAAAGTTCTATGCATGAAACTTGTTGATTAATAATATGATGTTCACTTGAATATGTAAAAAGCTTGTTCTACAATGTTTAACTATGTGACCAAAATTATTACAGTTATAGCACATTACATTTGTATCTAACAAGGGTGCAAATAATTTTTTTATTACAAAATTGGTTCTCCTTGTAGTTAAAACTCTACAATTACTATACTTATGACCTAAATGATTATATCTATAATAATAACCATAGAAAGATGAGAAATACCTAGTCATAGATTTTATTTATGTAGGATGGGGATTTATTCTCAACTCTTGCTTCTTCAAGTTGCTTACCCTTGTGTAACCATTTACATTATATGCCTTTATCTTTTACATCTTCCTTGATTTTTCATAGATGGACTCATTTCTATTTTTCCTTTCCTCGGGCTTCTTTTCTCCTTTAGTATTATTCACATTAGCATTGATTGCATATGTCTATGTTCCCTTGTAAGCTTTCTCCTTATTTTATCCTAATCCTCCTACTCTGAAGTTGTCATATAACTTAGCAGATTTACTAATCATGGGAATTTTTCCTTTTTCATGGTTTTTGAGAGATAATAAATTTATGAAGAATGTTTAATCATCCTTTTACCTTTAGACCTTGGTTTACTTGGTCTTTAGATTTTTCAAGTTCTTTTCTCAAATCCACTATCTTTGCTTCTAGCCTCATACACTCAACAAATTTTAGTTGTAGTTCAATATTGACTATATATGTTATTATTGTGGCCTATTCAACTTGTGTCTTTAGGCTTATCACCATATGATCATATTCTTCAACAACTTTGGATAGTTTTCCAATTTATTTTTGTCCAAGATTCTTCTATTTTATGTTATCTTTTCTCAACTTTTCAATCTCTTCTAGATCACAAATTAATTCACATTCAAGGTCCACTTCTCTTTCCTCTTCTTCATCAAATTCTTCAACTTCCTCTTGATCCATATCTATATAAGTTCATAATTCCATGAATAGGGATTCATTTACCTCATCCACAAAGTCATAGTCATGGTCATCATCTGAGCTATCACTATCATCTAATGAATCACTATCTTCTCTTATAAAATGGATTTTCTTGTTTTTAAATAAGTTCCTCCTTTTAAAATAGTGGGGCTTCATCCTTTTTGCATCCTCTTATTCCTTATAGTTATCCTTTTTCTCATAAGTGAATTTAGTAGAAAAATGTCCTACTTTACCATAATTAAAACATTTAAAGGGTAACTTACCTTTGTACTTTCTAGATCTTCTTTTAAATCTTCTAATAAATTTGGCTTTTTCCTCATTAGTATCCTTAGATCTAGAAGTATATGCTTCTGATTTTGCATGCTTGGATGCTTTGAATTCATCTTCTCTCTTGGAAGTGTTTTCTTCTCTCATTCTCATCTCATAGGTAGTGAAGGTTCCATACAACTCATCTATTATGAGCTTATCTAGATATCTTGCTTCCTCTATTATAGAGATTTTAGAGTCATATATTGATGGAAAAGATCTTAGGACCTTTTTTATAATGATTGATTCTTTCATCTATCCTCTAAGGCCTCTAAAATCATTGATGTCTCATCTACCTTGAGGAGTTAGTATGCAATCCTCTCTTCTTTAGTCATTTTAAGACTTTTAAACATACCTCTATATGTTTATAGTTTAGCCTACTTTACCTTGTCATCTCCTTTATAGATGCTCTTTAATTTATTCCAAACATCTTGTGCATTTTGACAATGCATCACTTTGATAAACTCTACTTTTGAAAATCCACAAAGAATAAAATTATTTCCTTGGAATTGATCTCATATGCATTTTTGGAAGCCTAATCAGTAGGATTTATAGTAGGGGTTGTATATCCATTCACCATAGACATCCATACATCAAACCCTAATGAAGATAAATATGCTTCCATTCTTATGCTATAGAATGCATAGTTTTATCTATCAAAGAGAAGTAATTTATTTGATGGAGATCCTTCTTGAGTAGCCATTTATGCTCACCATTCTAATATCTACCTGAGCTAATTAAGCTTATTATAAATAATTAGGGCATAGATTCTAATTTTTGGAACACAACTATCTACTGAGAGGTAGTGAATTAGTAGATCAACTAAAACTAGTCTTTTAATCCTTTTAAAGCAAATTAAAAAGCATATGTAGATTAAAATATAAATGTAGAGATCATATACACACATAAATACACATGATACTATATTTATATGTGGAAAACCCAAAGGAAAAACCATAGTGAGCATAGCTACTAGAATGTAATATTCTAATCCAGCCTCATAGTTAACATCTCACTTGGAAAAACCTCACTAGTTAAATTTAAGGACATAAATCCTATGAAGACACCAATACCCTAAATAATCACCAAATTAGCTTAACCTGATTGGTTAAAATTTTTAAGGGCACTAACCTTAAGGAGACACCATTCCTTTAACTAAGCACCAACTTAGCTTGTCTGATGGTACCAACCAACAAGATTTATGGAGATACAACTCTAGATTAAAACATTGATTCATAAAATTAATCAAACTCTATTATCTCTATTAAATTTTTAATCTATAACTACTCATTCTATTCACATTATCTATATGTGCCTTTCTTCCTCTCTACCCCTCTCTCTATGTCTAGATATTTCTATATTCAACACACTTCATTGGAATTTGCTTTGTGCTCTTTTGTGTCACTATATTTTATATTTGAAATAATTAAAATTCATCCAATAACATATACGTGTGTCCTATATGACATATATAATCAATATATCTAGGGTTCTATTTCTTCAGTGTGTTCACACTTGGAATTTAACACATCATGCCAATTATGGAGTCTAGTTCATTATGACTTGAACTATAAGTTTCCCACATATCAATTCCATGAATCATCCCATAATTTTAAGTCTATTTAATATTTATATAATTTTTTAGACTCAATTTTTTATGTATAAACTCTTTAATGTAGATTTGATCAGTTGGATCAATCGATCTCATTGTTTATGTTGAGATATTGAACTTATACATAAGTTCCTACATGTTCCTACATGTTTCTCCACCTAACCATTTGAATTTAAACATTTTAAATACTAGCCTTTGATCTATTTCTTCACACCATCTCCAAGATCTCTCACTCTATTAGATATATGTATATTTTTGAACTTTAATGTTTCACTCTTTAAAATGCATCCATCAATATCTAGATATTATCTCTTGCATGTCGTTAGATCTTTGAACGTGCACTAACTTTACCTTGAATTGGTCATTAAAATTTGACACTTTGACCTCATTCCATTTCATCTTGCATCTTTGGATCACTTTTGCTTCATTGATATTCTCAAACATGCTTGATTTTTAACTTGCCACTATGTCGATAAACATTGATCACTTTATTCCATCTAAGTCCACTTGCTCCATTATGTATTTCTCATCTAATCTTTAATGTGTTGTTGGATATTCAAAGATGCATGATATTCAATTTCATGTAGTTGTTAAATGTTAGTATATTTATAAAATTTGAGTCTAGTCACTTTGTTAGATCTATTTTGTATGATCACCTACATACTATCAACTCTTTTGACAAGCTCAATCTTTATATCTATCCAACCTTAGAGGATATGAAACTTGGAATAAGCATGTGTATTTTTTACATAGATTTCAATTATCACTATTGATACATTTGGAATCCTCACATTTCTTGTTGACCTTTTGAATTTAAGCTACACCATAGATTGACTATCCAGGCTTTATGATTATGGCACTTGTCACTTGCACATTAACTCAAAAGTCCTCTTAATAATTTGACTTTATCACACTATGGATCTCTAATATTTGATTAAGTTCAAACCATTGATCTTTCATCTATCTCTAACTTTATCTTTGATAGCCTCACTCTCATTGGTCCTCTATCTAACAAACTCATGTGCTTGTGACACTTAACATTAATGCATTCACTCAAATGGATCTTTGACACTTTGATTTTACTTCACTTTATTGTATCATCTATGTATGATGAAGAATAGGTCATTAATCAAGCTAAGACATATATTAAGTATTAAACTTAGGAAAATATAAAGTCCTTTGATCATTATTCAGAGTTGGTAACTACTAGGTCAAGGGGCTAGTTTTTTCATGATGATATGAAATTAAGTTGTAACTTAAGTTACTAGCTCTCAGCCATACCAAGTCAACATTAAAATATAACTTTGATTGTTGGGGCCATGGATATACCCTTAGGATTTTACTATGAAACCCTATTCATTCCAATAGATAAATAAATCAATTATGAGCTCATTCCTTCTCCTTTCAACTTATGGATCATATCTCTAAAATTATCATGAAAAACCCATAATAGATCTATTATCTATTTATTTTGTAGATCTCTATAACTGATCTTTGTAAAAGCATGACGACTTTGTAAGACCTTTGTGTAGATTTTGACTAAGTATGGAGACCATTAATTTTTCCTAGAAGGCTAACTTTGTACCTACATAACTCTTATTGTGCTTAGTTGCATAACTTGAAAATTGGTGTATTTTATTCCTATTTCATAGGATATTCAATCTATATATCCATTTAGTCCTAAATCCTTCTTATGTGCAATATATGGCATTATAAAAGTTCCTACTTATCTTTTCCTATTTGGACCCAAAGTGTCTAGATGATCATTATGAAGAACCAGATGAATTTCATTCATGCACACAAGCATTTCAATCATATTTAACCTCTGATAGGATCACCATATTCATCCATAAGCATTAATTACATGCTCATAATGTCATTTTTGACATCAATGATAATCATATTTCTAGCAAATCAACCTATTTGTACCTAACCCAAACTAATTACACCTTATCAACATAAGTTTAATTAAACTTTCAACCCTCCTTCATAGGAGATATTATAACATTATGTGCCTATATATAAAAATCCTTCCATGGGTTATGATTAATGGGACCCCATTATGTAAATTTATCATCTCTCATCTCAAATACTCTTCCTTAAATTAATACAGACTTACCCCATCATAAAAACCATCTAATGTAATTTTTATTTGAAATGAACATCCTTCATCCTCCCCTAATAAGACATGAACCTACCTTGTCCAGATATAAAGATATTATCCTTCAACAATGTGAAAATATGTCAATACATGTTGATGGAATAGTGGAAACTTCTCTTTCCTTTAAGCTTCCTATTGCTTCCATGTTTATTGATGAGATTATTCTTTGTGTGGATGATCCTCCTCTATTCATTAGCATCTAAATTGGTGATATCCAAGTTAAGCATGCCTTAATTAGTGGAGGTTTAGGTACTTGCATTACCTCACTTTATTTCATTAAGACACTTGAATATTCTAAATACAACCTCAATTACACACATAACACATGTCAAGGATAAAATAGAAGGCAAATGCCTTCTCTAGATTACATGTGGCTTCCCATTACCATTACTCCTACCATTGTTCATATAAAATTTATGATATTTTAATTTACCCTCTCTTATAAAATATTTCTTGGTAGACCTTCAACTCATCAATGTGCCAATGTGTCAAATTCCCCCCTAATGGAGTTATTTACAAGATTTAAGGAGACATGAACCCTTGTATTTTTGAACAATTCCAAGATCATGGTGTCTTTAAAATTCATATCCTTTAACCTTTTCTGAGTAACCCATTTAAGGAATCTAAACTCTTTAATTATCCAATCAATTCTACCCAAGGTTATAATGGTCACCCTGAAGTAATTGGTAACATTCCACCTAACCTATTGGATTATGATGATGAAAAACCATATGATATTAACCTCAATATCAAAACTTTCAATCTATTTTTTCATATCAAGAATATAAATTATATCCATCACATGCCTTATGATGACAAGGTCATACCTACATTTGTCATAGACTTGAATACACTTGACTATGATGATGGTTATGCTTTAGATGACCCATTTTTATCTAGACTTATCCATAATAGATATGCCAAAATTATTCAATATCACATTTATTTATTTAAATATTTTCAATCATATTTTAGAATTTATTCCTTTATAGTACCTAATTATAGTCTTCTTCATATTTATCATAGGGTAGAGATGGAACAATCGCATGATACACCTCTAGTTTCCATAAAAATTCTCAGTAGTATGCTCATGGATAGTTCCATGATAAGCCCTTACCACTTTGAGATATACATTGATCCTTCTTGTTTTCTTCCCCTATAGATTCTAGCTACTATTCTTAAGCCTTATACATGACCAACCTCACCTTTAGATGAGCCTAGTCTTATTTCTTCTCTTGCTTTACCTTTAGTTATGCCTAGTCCTATTTCTAATCCTACTTTACCTTCTAATGAATCTAGTTTGGTTTATGTTCCATCCCCATCTTCCCTTGGTGATGTCCTTCTTCCTTTGTCACAACATGATCCCATGCCCATCTAATAGGCTGATTAACCTTATTGTGATATCTAAAAAGTTGTTGATCATTTCACCTAAGAATTTCATTTATATTATCCACCCTTAGATTCTCATTCTACCTCTTCTATTAGTAGGCCCCCAAAGCTTACTAACAAATGTATCTATTAATTTCATAGGATAAATAACCATTATTCCACTCATTTCAAAAAACTTAAGCAATATATTGACACATTACATCCTACCATGACTTAGCCCAAAGATAAGGCTATACCTCCTGCTATGTTATTACACAATTTTATCCATTAATATACAGAGGTACATTATCTTTAGAAATAGTCTAGTACCCATAATATTGATTGTTTTCATATTTTTTCTAGTAGGACCTTTATGATCACCCATAATCGATGCCTAAAATAGTTATTCCTCCTACAAGTCACCCATGTAATAAGGCTCATCCATCTCAGTCAATGGCACCTCCTTCTTTGTTGGTGGTACCTCCTTATCTTCTAATAATTCCTCCTCACTACCTTGAAAATACTATTCCTATTTGGGCACCTATTCCTCTCCTTGAGTATCCTACACATGAGATACATCATGAGCATGATCCTTTAGTTACACCTACATTTTTAGCTGAAGAGATTTGGAAGGAAGTATTTTCACAACTTTTCAAGAGAATTGATGATAATTTGGTTGCCATTAGGATCCATATTCATAGAGATGTTTTATATGTCATGGATAATAATTGTGGGAAAATTTATAAATATTTGTGAAAATAGGATAGTGTTCTTTCACATTATTCTTCATTATGATTTTGGATTGGATTTGTGACCCATTTTTCTATATCTTATACACTTGACTATGTGTTAAATTTAGTTTCACTTATCTATTTTACATGGATCTTTATATTATGATTTAGGTGTTTTATATGGTTTCATTTACTTTCCTCTTTCTTATGGATTCTTATGATTCTTTTCATGATTACACATTTATTTTTATGATTTGATTTATTTCATGGATTCTTTTTCTATTACAATGATTGTTTTATACATTATCTAATTTAAAACTTAGATAATTATTATTGTGACTTGGTAATACAAACATTAATCCCATTAGTAATCTTTCTCTACCATATGATCAGTTAGAAAACAAGAAATATCATTATAGTTTTATTTACTCATCTACATTGGATCTCTCTTTATTCCTTCATATCCCTTTCACATACTAAAAATACATATGGTTTAGACTTGAGGTTACATACTTTTTTATATGTAAACATAAGTGTTTAATAAATCATATCTTTAGATACTTATCTTACTTTAACCAAAGTCTAAATCTCATTCATGTGTACCACTTATATCACTCATGTTGGTTATTCCAAATTTATATGGATGAGGAATAATAATATGTATAAAAAAATTTAAAATATAAATCATTTAAGCAAAAGGAAATGATTCAAAAGGAAACATCAAATTCAAAATTCAAATCACACTAGAAAAAATGATTCATATCACATCTCTTAATTCTAATAGAATATTAAACTCCATAGTTAGCATCATGATAGAGTTGAGGTCCATTAGGGTGTGATAGGTTAGTAGATTGGGATAAGATAATAAAAAAGCTTTTAGTGATACCTAATTTATCATACAAGTATCCAATCTTCATAGTAGACCCACAATTATACAAGAGGTCCTGAGGAATGGGGAACATCTTCTCAGAAGGTAGGTCCATTTTATTTTCCTTATTTATATAACTAGAATGAGTTGATATTAGTATCTCAATTATTTTCCTATACAACTTTGTGTTTATTATGATCAGGTATCCTTTGTATTTTTATGGTCACTAGACTCATAGTGTCTCTCCTTTATACCTAGTATGCCTCATATTTCCTAAGGTCTTCTAATAGATGTCTATGTCATCTTTTTTACATTCCTTTTATTACAACATTCCTAATATTTTCCCTTGAGAAATATTGATTTGTTAATTGATAATTCACCTTAGGGTTTCCATTTTTGAGTTGTTGTATAATACCATGGATAGGATGAGGCTCTCCTAAAAAATTATCACAATAAAACATTTCCTTATTAGCATTCACCTCATTGGTGTTCCCCTCTTGATTTGAAGTGTAAGACTATGGATAAGACTAGGCTCTCCTAATAAATAACCACATTACAAACATATTTTAAAATCATTCCCATAGTTATTTCCACTTCATTGGTGCTCCCTTTGTGAGTTTAAGTGTAAGACTATGGATAGGACTAGGCCCTCCTCACAAAATATTTCAATACCTAGTTCCTACTATAACCAAGTCACACTGAAATTACATACTTAAAATTTGAGATAAGTAGTGTTTGATTATGAGTTACACATCATTGACATACTTCCATCTTGAGTTAGTATGTTTTATGCTTACTTGATAAGTCATTCACTTTTATCTTCTTATTTTCCATTTATGTGCATGTTTAAAACAATTTTATTAAATTTTTCATAATTCCCAACTTGATTTGGTGTGATTATTTTGATTTTCACTTACATTTTGTTTTTCTTTTCATAATTCACAAGTTGATTTACTATGATTGATTAACTTTACTATTTTATTTTTATACCATTGGTTTTTCATGTGTTTTTCATTTTATTACAAATTTTCATACTTCCCAATGTGATATAGTGTGGTTTAATTTTTAAAAAAATTTGGTGCAAATATTTTACATGGTTTGAAAATAATTACTACCCCTTTTTTTACCATTTTTGTTTATTATACTTATTCATCTTTTATTTTTACACATTTCCTATTGTGATATAGTGTGTATTACATTTGTTTTGATTATTTATACTTTTTCAAATCATTTTTTCCCTTTTATTTTTAACCATGCATGTGTATCACATAATTATAGAAAAGAAAACACACATCACATATTTCACATATCATATACAACAAAAGATAAATACATGTGCTAGAAAGGAAATATATCCATTCATCCACATCCAAATCCAAGTAGAACTCATGAGATAAATTAAATGTCAAAATCAATATATATATATATAATACAGAGTAAAAAATACAATAGCTACAACTCTAAGGTTGTGCTCCATCCTTTCTATCCTATGGCCTATCCAAACTACTCATAGATTCCTATGATTACCCCTTATAAATAATGCAATGTAAATAGGTAGCATGGGATCTCAAGCCAGAAACCTCTCCTTATAGATTGTCCACTTGGGCTTGTACCTATCTAATCTAGATTTTATTCATCATGTGTGTTTCCCACTCTTGTGATATGGCCTACTAAGCCTAGGACTCTCCATCTCTAACCCCTTGTCTATGGTTGTAATCCATCACCTTGCACTTTTATATGTATCATGGCCTTTCAAAATAATCTAAACTAGGCTCACTTGATCTAGGGTAGGAGCAACCATAAGATCATCCAAAATGGTAGGGTCATATAATAAAAATACCCCATCCAAAATATCATATTGTGAATCCATAACCAAGATTCCCCATCTGACCTTCTCTATTGTAGGGTCTACAAAATAAAAAACTAGATATCCATCAGATCACACACACATCAAATAATTTATATATCACAAACAATGATGCAACTAATATTCTATATAGAAAAATTAAATCAAATTAACAATATTTCTCATTAGTGCTAGGATCACCAAAAATGGTTTCACCATCTTCTCACCCACTGAGAACCTCC
The DNA here is from genome assembly GCA_037957365.1 of Torreya grandis. Lineage (NCBI taxonomy): Eukaryota > Viridiplantae > Streptophyta > Pinopsida > Cupressales > Taxaceae > Torreya > Torreya grandis. The sequence goes on along the minus strand of JARHVA010002482.1, from coordinate 1,251,626 downwards.
TCCATCAATTGCCTCTACATCAATGTAAATCTAGGAATCACAACCTGAGCCCATTGTGGCCCTATCCTCAGTGGTCTCTATATGGACCAACTATGTCTTAAAACCATTGTAAGATCCCCCTATGTGATAACTAACACCTACTTTTCCTTGCATCAAAGGTATCTCCATATATGATGAGCTTGTGATGGTCATTATCACCTTTATTATGGTGCCTATTATGCTCCCTCCTCCCCTACATCCACATCCATAGAATCATATCCTCCTAGCCCTGCTTCCTTCTACTATCATGCTTAACCATCCCATGGTCTAGCTCACCAAGGCTTAATCAAGAGTATCTCCATAGGTAACCCTCTACCTCCTCTCCCTCTTAAATTTTTAGCATGTCATGCATAATAAGCAAACACTACTAGAGGGGCCATTATATGGGTAATTCCTAGATACTAGTGTATGGCTACCAATGTAGTGTCTCATGATCCACACATATGTTAGACCTTTGACAATAGTATCCTAACTCATCAATATCATAGTTATATGATTGTATGGCTACCACACTATATACCCTCATATGATAGTATAAAATACTAGAACATGGTACATGGCACACACTAAAGGGTCCTACTTCCATCGAATAACTTGAGGTACCGTATCATTGACCGTATAGGGTAACCCAACTAGTTGATACATAGAAAACCTCTCATATATCCATGTACTCAAAAGAATCATAGTTCACATCATCTTTTATCCCCAAGACATCATCCCATATATTTCATGCATGATTTAAACCCAAATGATAGAACCAAATTCATACAATGATCCTTGATCTAAAATTGAATAGCATAAATCTATCATGTAAAATGGTACCTTGTCATCCTAATTTTGAGACAACACTCATGTTGTCATAATTCCTATCATAGACTTTGATATTTATAAGATAAATATCTAACAAGCTCATATAAAAACCAAGGTAGATCCTATCTGAGCATGTAACCCATTAGACTAAGGCTTGTATCTCATCCTTTGACTTTAGTGTATCAAAAATCACTAGTGTCCCACCTATAGTAAGTTCAAGTAAAGCATGGACATCCTCCAAAGTGATAGCTGCTTCTATGGTGTCCCCCTCCACCTCCCATCAAAAAGTTTTGGTCAATCATTTTCATGATCCTAGGAACATGACAACAATATAAACACTCAAATAGATCCATCTCATCTCCATAATACCTGTGAAGCCCAAGGTGACCATTTGAGCCCTATCCACATTTGCTAACTAGTCCAATAGATCTAGTATCTAGGATGCATCCACTAGGTGCCAAAATCACTGATGTCTCTACAAAATATCAAATAATAAATGATGTATTAGATATCAATGTCATAATAATAATAATAAAATATCCTCAAAAAATTACAAATTAACTACTTCATCATCTTTCATGATTTACTTTTCTATTTTTCCTTATTTTCTACACAATCAGTCTATTTGATGCTAAATCAACCCTATCATAGTCTTATTATACTGCATCATCCCACTGGTACATATTTAGCTCCCTTCCTTTTAGACTATATCAACCTATTTGATACTAGATTGACCCTTTTCCATCTTTAGCATACTACAATGGCCCTTTGGTATGTATTTTGCCTCTTTTAGTAAACTATATTAGCCACATAGTAAAAACAACATTGGCTAAAAGAGACTATGTTAGACATCTTTTTTCAGACTATATCATCCCATTGCTATGCGGTCAACCATCTTCAATGATACTGTATTGTCCCACTACTACATAGTTAGTCCCCTATTTATCTATCTCTTTATGAACTAAGATGATAGGGTCAACTTTGTTCTTTATCTATGATGATTTTTTTAATATTTATCATAAATTCCTTAGGCATGTATTGATCCAATTTTATTCTACCTAGTGCCCCATTCTATCCCTAATTTACCTAAAAACTTATTAGGGTTAGTTTTGGTGTCTAGATTTTACCTACCATTCTATTTTATATATTTAGCTTAATTTCAAATAAAATTTCTCAAAAATTTGAAATTAATTCTTTCTTACCTATGTTGCACCCATTGTGGCTTCTATGCATCCTCCACATCATAACTATCATCTCCACATCGTGGTCACTCTCTAGGCTCAAATTAATTCTCTCGTAGTAGTATTTTCTTAGAATAGTAAAAATAACAAATGAAATAATTTTCACTCTAATTATATTTATTTTTACCTATCAAATATTTACAATTAGATTTCATTTTTTGACCATAAATTTATTTCTACTAGATCTTTTTTTGAACCATAAGATGTTATATAATCTTGACATTATAGAGAATATTTTCACATATAATATGTATATTTTGTAAAACAAATTTATTTTTTTCTCTTTTTTGTTAATTTCTATAGGTTCACCTAATGTTCCCTACATTAGTCTCTTTCACATTTATTTCAATTCATTTTTTATCTATAACACTAAGTAAAGGTATATATTTTTTTATTTTTTCCTTTCATTTATCTTATTCACTTCTTACTCAAATTTATTTAGCTTTAGAATTGTGTGTTTCTATGTTCTTTCCCAAATAACCATCCCATGTTATACCTACATGACACACAATGAGATTTGAGTAGGGAATATGTATACACATAATATTTTCAAACTTTATCAATTACTGATGCTTTCTCTCTTGGAAGAACCCATCGAATCTCAATCTCTTTGAGTGCATGCCTTAAGTCATTCATCGGGAAAGGGGTGGGCAAACCATTGGTAATCCAAAATATTTTTGTCCCCTATACCACCACTTTTTATCTACACAACCATCTCTTATATACTTCTCTAAGATTTGCCTACTCCCTTACACACTCCTCCAAGAAATTCACTACCTTACTTAGCCCCTACCTAAGCCTAAATCCATTTTTAACATTTATCAAATAATGTTAGCATGGGCCTACCCTATATTATAATTGATATTTTCATGTTATGGGTCTAGGTCAGCCTTGACCAACCTAGATGGGGACCTAACTTATTTTTATCAAATAACCATACAAAGTCAAATTGGGCCAACCTTGTTAGCTAAATTTTTAGAAAGGTTTAGGGTTAAATTCATATATATATAAACATTAATTTCATTATGTATTAGAGAGGAAGAGAATAAGAATAAGAGTATTATATTGTGCATTTACTTAGACACCATTCTACTTTAGGAACTTTTATTACAGTTTCAATACTTTCTTTGGAGATACAAATCTTATCTTATGGATAAGACTTTTGAATACATAGAAAAGTTTTGTAGACTAGATGTGATGTATCCTTGTTATCCTCACATACCACAATAATATCTTGTGAATCACTTTGGCCAAGGGAGAGATTAAGGCTCGATGGGTTTGTCTTTAAAGATAAATATTCCTAACTTTGTTCCTCTTTTGTATAAGTAGATATATTAGCATTTTTACTTCTCTCCCATGCATTGGGATTTCCTATACATTGACTTGAGTATATATATTTTAGGCATGTTTCATTTTTATGTTTATTACCTCTAGTTTGTGCCACATCCATTGTTAAAGTAGACAGATTATAATTTATACTTCTATCTAATGTATTAGTAAACTTATACATTAACTTGAGTATAGATCTTGTATGCATGTTTAATTTTTATGTTTATTACCCCCACTTTGTGCCACAAACTTTGGTGAGAACTTGATTAGATTTAATTTACTTTAAATTTACTTAGTGAATATGAAAACATAAGACATAGCTAGGGTTATTGCATGGTGTTACTTGAATAGAGGCTTTGTAACCCTCTCTAGTGATATTATTATGGTAAGAGGTCCTTTGGTTAGGTCTAACAAATACATCTTGGTCATGACCCCAAATATCTAATGTATCAACAAACATAAGCATAAGTAGGATTTATCTTCTTCGAGATATGATTGATTAATAGGTTAAATACATTTTCCTATATATGTAATTGGTTCTATGATTAAGAAAAAAAGCACACACATCTTATATTCTTATATTTTTTTTAATGTCCCCATCTGACAATTGATTAGAATAATATTGTTTTATCACCTCTCTTTGATGCAACATTACATCAAGTTGAATAATGACATTTCTCACTTCATTAAAAATGGCCTCCAATGTACTAAAAAATGAATTGAATATACTATGTGTTGAAGAGTGACACCATTTTTCATTATATTTTTCATATAATTCAGTTTTTTCTTCTATGAAGTCAAACTATTGAGGGTTTTAATCATGATTTTGTTTAACATTTTTTTCAAATAATGGATCCATCAAATTTTTTATCTAAATTTTTAAAAATATAAGTTTTATTCAAGAAATGCAAGAGAGTTCAATGCAGATTTAATTTTAATACCCTAAACATAAATACATATAAATGCAAACCTCAAAATTGAAATTTAAAAATCAACATACCTTAGACCATGATCAAAATGTCAAATCCAACTGGCAAGATGAAAAGCCCAAGCATGAAGCCATCCTCAAGACCTATTCTAAATGTAAGAGATCCTTCAATCACAAAAATGGGTCATGGGTTTTAGAAAATAAAAAATATAGATATTCAGTAAGGGTGTATACCCTTTGAGAACTACAAAGAGCATGATCCCTTTGTCATTCTAAAAGTGTGTATGTCCTTTTTGGATCAAAGGGTGTATGCCTGTTGTGGTTATAAAATAGTATACACCCTTTAACCCATAAAGGGCATACACTCTTTTACTTAGGAACCATGCCAAGTAAACATAGGCATGAAAATTTTGAAAAAAAGGGCATATACCCTTTACAAAAAAATTCTCTCCCCCTGAATGTCATAATTTTTATCCCCCAATTTTTTACATCCACCCATTTACATACATATTCATTTTTTTTAGATTTAAATGGAGGAATGTCAAAAATACATGACCTACACACACAATTTCCACCTAAGTTTATGATTCAAATAAATATTTGTGATAAAAATTCTATACATTGGCATTTATTTTCATAGATTTGGGATAGAGTTTCTCAAATTTGTGGTACTTTTACTACCACAAAATATAAAGTAAAAATATAAATTAATCAAATTTTATATTAAAAGGGTCATGAATGAAGTTTATTACTTGTATTATTTATAAATTAGACTAATTTATCTCCCAAATTCATCAAATTATAAAATGTTACACTAGGATGCACTAATTACACCAAGAAGTATTATTACTGAACCTTATCTATATACAACAATTGGGTATTTTTATAAGTTGAAGCGATTAAATAATTTAAATTTCATTGTTTATAACTTGAAGTGGCTAAATATTTTGACCTCACCATATTTATAGGTTATGTTGATTAAATTAACCAACCTCATTAAATATACAATATGAGATTGATTAAATAACTCACCCTACATTAGACTATATATGTGTTTACACCTGATCTGTGTTGGTTAGGATGTAATACTCTTGATGTTCATAACACACTCTCCTTATCTAGGTTGGGGGCATGATCACCTCCCAACCCTCTCTGTTCTAGATATGGTACCTCTAAGGTGTAACTCATATGACTACTTGTGTGCTCACTCATTTTCATAGCTAGAAAATGGATGAGGTCTCAAGTCCCTTTTTAATTTTCTAGTTTCCATAGTAGAACCAACATCCTAGGATAATCATTATGCATCACACACATAGGTTTATTCTATCTATGCTCTTTCTATATCTAGATACCTTATACTATTGCTTATTTTCAGATTACGCTGTGACATGTTTTTGGTTGTAGGTGAATGTTATCACATAGATTTTACACCCATTTGTTGATGTGGTATCTCAATGTGAAAATATATAATGATATAATGAGAGCACCTCCAAGATATAGGACCTTGTTCAATTGAGGTGAACCTCTGAAGAAGATTGGATTTCTTTCACTAAATTTGGTGTTGCTGATAAAATACCTGTTTATAGAAATTCTACTTCTTTAGTGATCTTATTCCTAAACTAGGGTTTGACTGAGGAAAAAAGTTTGAGAATGAAATTCTCAAAACTAAAAATGGTGATTACACCAAATATTTTATAGTGGATTTTAATGCTTTCTTGAATGAACACAATAGAACATAAAATAGATTGAAATTTGTTTGAGCACAAAATCATACAAATGGGAAGTTAGAGGCAATACTTTGTTATTTTTCATAGAAGGGACAAGATTATTTTATTTTAATAAAAAAATATTTTATAAGGGTATACAATACCACAAATGTATTTTTGTGACTGAAATAAGAATTAAAACTTCCAAAAATATTCAAATAACTTGTATACACATGGATTTATTAGATAAAAAATGCAAATTTTCAATTATTTTTCATTTTCTAGGTTAAAACATGTAGAAAATACATTCAAAATGTAGAATAATATTACTAACATCAAAAAGATAGATTTGGCTATAGGGTCTTTCCCATATTTATACAAAAGATCTCATAAATGAGATGTAGTTTTTAGAAACTCCAATGCCCAGTAGAAGAATCATGAAAACATAGAACTTCATGAAAAAATGGGCATGATCTTTAGCTTGTGGCATCTTTGTCTTGGTAAAATAGTTTGGAAGAGAGGATTCAAGAGTTGGGTGTGATCCTCAACTTGGCATGACATGGATAGACTCAAGAAAACTTCATGCAATGCCTTGGGTCCTCTTCATGTAGATATAAATGGATCTTCAATAAAATGAGGTGCAAAAGTGAAACTCAATGTTTAAAAAAAATATAACTCAAGTTAAGTTTTTTCAAAACCCTACGGTAAAATTTCCAAGTGATACTTTTAAATATTGCAAGTCATACCACTTTGTCCAAACTAGATCTACAATTTCCAATATGTGCTTTTACAACTTAAGCATTTATAACTTATCAAAATGAAAAGTGTAATTTTCAAGTCTGATTGTTACAAATTTCAACCTTTAAAAATAGAAAGTGTAAAATGCACATGGTTTTTTCTCAAAAAGAGATGCTAAAAATATAGTTGCAATTTACAAAAATGTGTTTTTGCAACTTTAAAATATTTTTACAATAATGAAATTGCAATATATGATAATGTTTTAATATAAAGAATTAATCAATTTCCAATACTTTTTCTACCTCTTTGTCTTTCTCAGCCTCTAATTTTTGAACATATGCATCAAAAGCCTTGAAAATCTCCTAGATTCTCTCTTCATCTAGGACAAAAGAGTAGAGGTTGGTAATCTCATAATCCATTGATGTGTAAAAAATTTGCCTCCTCAAAGTCCTAATTTCTTGTATATCTTTACCCATCTATGTTGAACATGGTCATTAATGTTTTAGGTTATCATTGATATCAAAGAAAGCATGAGGTACTAATGCATGAATGATAAAGAATTTGTGTTTGATATATTAGAGAGATATGGCATATTTATAGTCTTGTAATGAGAAATAATAATTTTCAAGGCATCCATAGATGTCTTGGTGAAGTTTTGGTGTGTCACTTGATCATTTAGAAAGAGAAACATGCATCCTCTAGCTTAAGAGAAGCTAGATTGTCACTACATGTCATATAGATATGAGTGATCCACAAATTTTGTGAATTTTGTGTAGGTAATAATAAATTCAACATTGGTAAAAGGTTTTTATGGATATGTTGTCTATAGTGCCAAGATGGTACCCTGAAGATTTGGACTCTTGAAGTGTTTTCTAGCTCAAGTTATAAACATTCAAAGTTGATCTTGCAAACTATGATGTGCCAAAGACTGTCAAGTTTAAGTACATTAAAATTTAGGGTCAAATATTCAATTATATCCAATTTTGAGCATTCATTATCCATATTGTGATCCAATTGTGAGCGTTAAGTCAATATGTCAAAGATCTTAAGATTGTATGTGCTAGTGATGTGTCTCAATCATGATGATTTGATAGAAGATCAATAACACATAGGTATTCATGTAGATGGAGATTAATGGTGTGGTTCAATTAAATATTCAATTATTATAATGCATGTGGGGCTACCAAGTAATGTAAGAGTCGGGACTGATAGTAATGTCCTTAGAAAGCACATGAGGGTACCATGTGTCTTAATCACAAAACCCTATGTCAAAGATCAATGGTGAGCATTAAAGAGTTAAAGTCAAGAGGATAGTAAGTAGATAAATTAAATTTAATTTATATAGATTTTATGGAGCATGATATGAATGCATGTGTCTATAATATTTGCATTTACATAGTGACCATTGGAATTTGAATATTCAAATTAACAAGGGAAAAGCTAGTCTACAACATTTTTCTAATATATTTTGATCTAAAACAAATTTGAAGATGATGTAAAAAAAATTTAAAAGGAATTATAAGTACATCTATATAAGTAATTTATAATATTTTAAATTTTGTACAATCAAAGATATTAAGCTCCAAATTTGACTGTGTGTATGACCATGTTCTGCAAGTAACCCGAGAAGGATATTTGAGTTGTTCTTGATAGTATTTTGATATTTCAAGATGAAATAAATATTGGAGAGTGATTTATACTCCATTAATACTATTTTTATGGACTTAATAGGTTTTAAAAATCCATATTTAGTATTAATAAAGGCTTAGAAGTTGGATGTGTTTGTTAAATGCACTAGAAGATTGAGTGACCATGTTGTAGGAGTGAGTTGAAGGTATTCCAAAAAGAATTGAAGAATAAATTGAGTATGGAGATTTACTATAATTATCTAAAGCTTATGATAAATAATTTTATGTCATTATATTCTCTTTATCAGATATGGAGATTCAAAATATCTTTACTATATTTTGACTATATATGACCAGTCTGAGTGGTCATTTTGAGAGAGTTATTTTGAGTGCTTAGATCCTATGTTTAAGTGTATAAATCACATGGAGGTGTTTCATATGTATTTAAGGGTTCACCATGTGATATATTCATATTAATATGTGAAATATTTGATTATTTTCTTGATAAGTTTGAGACTATGTTTTCTATGTATGAAGGCCTAAAGAGTGAGGAGACCTAATTGGTAGGTTTAAGTGTTGAGTTGGTGTTACAAGTGGCATGGACCCATGAGGGAGTGAGAAATGATCTATTTGAGATAGTTTTTATGTTTTTTAATCATTTTTAAAGGATTAATGTGGTCTAATTAGTCTCACATGTAACATGTGAGTATGAAGGCCTAATTATTTTAGGTCTCACCAAGACCTAATGGTGGTTTGGGGCTAATGAGGTAATGACAAACCTAAAGAGTGTGTTTATCACATGTAAAATGTGTATATACATATGTTAAGTGTGGTTCAAATATTTAAACAATCTTTGCTGACCAAGATGGGTTAAAGGAAGAGAGTGGTATAAGTAAAGGTCTAATTGCATTAATTGGGATTGTAGTGTATGTGAGGAGTAAAGTGAAGAAGAGAAAATTTGAAAGAGTAGGTATAGGTAAATAATTTCCATTAGAGTGTGATAAATATTATACATTTTTATATAATCAAGTTTATTTAGGATTACCCATAGGTCATTAGACTTAATGAGGCTAGAAGAGACAGTTTGAGCAAGTTAGCCCTAGAGGTAGCTTGAGAGAGATTAGAGGTGAAGAGTAATAACAGGTGTTAAAGGTGATTTTTTTAGGTATTTTAGTGGGTTTTTGGTTTCCTAGGGTTTTTTTTCCTCTTGTAGGTTAAATATTTATAAATATCTAGTTGTTGTGGGTGCTCAGCTAGATAGGGATAGTAGCTCATTATGGGATTAGTGTCTCAATAAACTAAGAGATGGGTGTTTCTTGATTACTTGGTGCTGGTCTAAATGTTGGCTATTGTTATTATAATATTGTATTCCATCTTGTAGTGTTTAGTGGGTTTTATCCCATAAGAGTGTTTCCCACATATATCAGGTGTTTTGTGTTTGATAGTATTTTATCTTCCATTTTCATTGTTGTGAATGATGTGTGTGCTTTATGTTGATAGGTGCTAAATGGTTAAAGGTTTAAAGGGTTTAAAATTGGATTAAATATATATCATCATTGATTCACCTCCTAGTGATTTTACCTCTAAAAATTGGTATCAAATCAAGACCTTTTATGCAAGTTTAACCACTTAAAGGTGATCCAAGGTACAATATGGATAAAAGGGAAAGTTGTTCAAAATAAAATATCATCATGTTTGACAAAGAATTTTTCCATAACTATAGAGAATAATAATAGTTCTATGATAGTAAAGAAGAATAATTTGATATAGAAACTTTGCTCATAAGTGCACTTGGTGAACTCAAGGAGCAAAAGAAGAGAAATAATAAAATGAGGAATATGATCAAAGGTCTTGAAGCACAAATTAGGTCCCTTTAGAGTTTTTTAGGTAAGTCCATGAGAGAGGAAAAGGAAAATAAAGAACCAATCAATTATATGGAAGAGAAAGCATGTAGATTGAAGGATGACATGACCAAAGAAGCTAAGGAGGATAAGAATACCATCAAAGATATTATAATTCAATTAGAGGCTACAAGTTTAAACATGAGAGATAAAGAAGATGAATGTGTTCAATTGAAGGCTAATCTTGTTTTTCTGAAGGATGATCATGAAAAGGTCATTCAAAAGATAGTCAATATTAAATAAAAATAAAAGAGATCAGAACAAGGCAAAGAGGATGGTAGCATGAAAGACAAGTCAAATCAGGTCAAAGGAAAAATAAAGAAGCTAATTAGACAACTAAATACTTTAAGGTATGCCAAATTTTTTATGGGTCATTATTCTATTTGTCATCTTGTTGTTCATATGGAAAAGGAATATGTAACAAGAATCAATCAGTCATATGGAGATTACTACCATATTCAAATAAAAGGTATGGAATACATTATTTAATATATTTGTCAAAGAGTAAGTCACATTGCTAGGTTCTGAAAGCAAAGACCATCAAGTCAAGATAAGTCCAATCAGGGTCCAAGAGTGTAAGAAAGAAGTCAAGATAGACAAATCAATGCAATGAGATATTCATCCTATAATCATTGTTATGTAGTAAATAAATTTAGCCACATTACTAGAGAATGCAAGAGGAGAATAAATCAATCAAAGAAAGATCATAATCATCATCAAGCAAAAGGTATGAATAATATTGTTTGTTTCATATGTCATAGAGTTGGTCACATTGTTAGGTATTAAAATAATAGGTTAAATGAGTTATCAAATCAAAATGAGGTGTATGGAGCTCTTAGTGTGAAAGGAAGAGGTTAAAAATGGTTATGTAAACCTAAGCCTATTAGGAAAGATTAGACTAAAACCAAATATGGATTGTTTTCCATGATAGACATGAAGGAAAGTCAATATTTTCTATTGTCTACATTTGTTCACAAGTATAAAGCAAAGAATTAAGTCAAAGATCTATTCAAATTCAATTTTATTATGAATTAGGACTTCAATTTAAATGAGAGTATGTAGATATAAGAGTCTCATGAGTTTTGGTACTTTTGGTCTCATTATATCAAAGGGGTGTCTCTCTCTAGGCTTCAAGGAGACACTTGAAAAGTAAGAGGAAACATGGTGGATGTCATTTTATGTTTAATTTGTTGTTAAATGTGTTTGGATAAGGGGGACTTAAGTGAATTGAATAATATGTGCATAATGTGAGGGGGAGAATATATGAAGATGCTTCAATCTTGATATAAGTATGAAGATGTCTACTATAGTTGTGAATTTAACAAGATTGATATGATCACTTGGTCAAACCAAATCATTTGTTTTGACAAGGTATTGAATCTTCATATATGATTAAATAGAGCTTGTGATTTCTATAGGTAGATAGGTCCAAGGATCAGAGAATCCCAAGTTTAGATTGGTGTATGTCAAAGAAAAGATGACATGAGATGGAACTTGATGTTAGGGGGAGATTTCTATACTTGATGAGTAGTTTGCTAGGTCTAAGGATCAGTGAATTTCAAGTTCAAACTAGTTCATATCAAAGGGGGAGAAATTGATTCATATAATTAAATGCATGTAAGTATCTTGAGAATATTAAATAGTATTTAAATGCATACATGATGTTAAGGAATGATTTTTGGCATGTTGAGAAAGAAACCCTTGTTCATTAATGTCAAAGGGGGAGAAAGATTAGAATGAATAAGTTAAAATGAGTAAAAAGCCATTTTTAGGGTGTTTTTCCATCAATGACAAAGGGGGATATTGTTGAGCATGTTCATTAATGTCTTAGGTTGTCATTGATGTCAAAAAGAGCATGACGTACTAGTGCATGAATGACAAAGAAGTTGTGTTTGATAGATTAGAGAGATATGGCACATTTTTTAGTCTATAATGACAAAGAAGAAGTTGTGAGGCATCCATAGATGTCTTGGTGAAGCTTTAGTGTGTCACTTGATTATTTGGAAAGATAAACATGCATCTTCTAGCTTAAGAAAAGCTAGACCATCACTGCACATCATGCAGGTATGAATGATCCAAAAAAAAATTAAATTTTGTGTAGGTAATAAAAAATAAAAAATTGGTCAAAGGTTTTCATGGAGATGTTTTTTTATAGTGCCAAGAAGATACCCTAAAGATTTGGACTCTTGAAGTGTTTTCTAACTCAAGTTATAAATCTTCAAAGTTAATCTTAAAGAATGTGATGTGCCAAAGACTATCAAGTTTAACTATGTTTAATTATAGGTTAAAATATTCAAGTATATAAAATGGTGAGAATTCATCATCTATATTGTGATCCAATGGCATGTGTGAAGTCAATATGTCAAAGATCTTGAGATTGCACACACTAGTGACATGTGTTTCAATCATGATGATTTGATAATAGATCAACAACACATAGGTGTTTTTGCACATGGATATTTATGGTGTGGTTTAATTAAAATATTTAATGCTCATAAGTCACATAGGGATACCAAGTGGTGTAAGAGTGGGGACTGATAACAATGTACTCAGAAGGCACGTGAGGGTGCCAAATGTCTTAATCATAAAAGCCTATGTCAAGGATCAATGACGAGAATTAATGATTTAAATTTAGGAGTCTATTAATTATATAAATGGAGTGAAATTGATATATATTTCAAGGATCATGATATGAAGACACGTGTTTGCAATATTTTCATTTACATAGTGACCATTGGAATTTGAATATTCAAATTAATGAGGAAAAACTAGTCTATAATATTTTGCTAATATATTTTGATCTACGATGAATTTGAAGATGATGTAAAATTAAATTTTCAAGAGTAATTATAGGTAAATATATATAAGTTAAATAAAATATTTTTATGTTTGTATAGTCAAATATATTAAGATCCAAAGTTGATTGTGTTTAACCATGTTCAGCAAGTAACCCAAGAAGGATAACTGTGTTGTTCCTCATAATATTTTGATGTTTCAAGATGAAATAATCATTAGAGAGTGTTTTAGACTCCATGAGGACCATATGTATGTATTTTTTAGGTTTCAAAAATCCATATTTAATATGAAAAAAATTTTAGAAGTTGACTGTGTTTGTTGAATGCACTGACATATTGAGTGACCATGTTGCAGTAGTGAGTTGAAGGTGTTCTGAAAAGAATTGAAGAATAAATTAAGTATTGAGATTTTATATAAGTATCAAAGGTTTATTATAAATTATTTTATTCTATGATATTCCCATAATTATATATGGAGAGTCAAAATATCTTGACTATATTTGACTGTATATGACTAATTTGATTGGTCATTTTGAGAGAGTTGTTTTGAATGCTTAGACCTTTTGTAGAAGTGTATAAAGAACATGGAGGTCTTTTATACATCCTGAAGGGCTCACCCATGTGATATAATCATATTTCGATATGAAATATTTGAATACTTGTTTTAGATGTTTGAGACTATGTTTTCTATGTATGAAGACCTAAAGAACAAGGAGACTTAATTGGTAGGTTTAAGTGTTGAGTTAGTGTTATAAGTAGCATGGAACCATGAGAGAGTAACCAAGGGGAAATTGGAGATATATTTTTTGTGTTAAAATCATTTTTAATGGATGAATTTGGTCCAAGTAGTCTCACATGTAATGTGTGAGTATGAAGGCCTAATTATTTTAGGTCTCACCAAGACCTAATGGTGGTTTGGGGCTAATGAGTTAATGACCAAACTAAAGAGTGTGGTTATCAAATGTAATGTGTGTATGGACATATTTTAATTTTAGTTAAAATATTTAAATCATATTGTCTTACCAAGATGGGATAAAAGAAGAGAGTGGTATAAGCACAAGATCTAATTGGATTAATTGGGCTTATAGTGTATGCGAGGATTCAAGTAAAGAATATAACATTTGGAAGAGAAGGTATAATTTATTAGGGAAAATTAGAGTATGAAGAATTAAATACATGTTTATCTTATATATTTTATGTAGGACACATATTTCATTGGACCTAATGAGCCTAAAAGAGGCAGTTTGAACAAGTTGGCCCTAAAGGTAACTTGAGAGAGATCAGAGGTGAAGAGTGCAGACAAAGGTGATCATCATCAATTGAATAGTATAAATAGGTTTTTAATGTTATATATTTAGGTATGTGAGTGGATTTTTTTCTTAGGTATTTGGTTCCTCCTTGAAAGGTAAAGCTTGATAAAGGTCTAGTTATTGTGGGTTCTTAGCTAGACAAGGGTAGTAGTTCCTTATGGGATCAGTGTCTCACTAAACTAAGGGATGGGTATTCATTTATCATATGGTTCTAGCATAAATTTTGGATATTTTTATCATATTACTTTATTCCATATTATAGGGTTTAGTGGTTTTTATCTCCCAAGTGGTTTTCCCACGTATATCATGTGTTTTGTGATTGATCTTATTTTATCTTCCAAGTTCATTATTATGACTGATGTGTATGCTTCATGATTTTATGTGTTGAATGGTTAAGGGTATAAAGGGTTTGGAATTATATTTAATATCCATCATCATTTATTCAACCTCCCATTAATTATTTTACCTCTAACAATCTAATCTAACATGTTATGATACTTGATGTAGCAGTGGATAGAGCTCAAGGTAAAGACTGTATATTTAGCACATTCCTTTTCTATCACTTATTTAAATTTAATCTAAAACTCTAATATTAAAAGGAATTTTTATTCATAATATATTGGATGACATGGCAATTTATTAAAAAAATATTCTATGTCATACAACATGTCAATGGCCTTGTCATGGGCAACTTTAGCCTTATGTGTAGCATATTTAAACAACTTTATCCTAAATTGTGTAGCTTTGTCTAATTACTCTTACTCTCCATCATTTTTTATCATGTTTTTTTTAAGGAGGATGAATATGTCAATTTAGTCTATATATATTAATTTTGGATAGTAAATATTCAAACTTTTTATCTCTCCTTCATATTTGTTGACCAATTCTCTCAATGTGACCCTTCATTCCCTTAGAAATGTATAGTGATCCATTATTATATAAATAATATTATATAATTTGGATATGATATCCTCAAAATTTATTTATTGTCCTTTAACATTCTTGAAACTTCCATCACCACATCAAATGTTTCCTGATCTATGTGTTGGGTCAATGGAATAATGGGCTCTATGGATTTATTAAATGTAACCATAAGTTGTTCAACCTTTTTTTCCAACTCATACTTATTGAAATTGTCACTATATATCTTTTCAAAGAGGGAGCTAATGTTTTATTTAACATCATTTTTTAAAATCTCCTTTGTAGGACATCCAAGGTGAATCTTTAATACGTGATAGTCCCCCACCACTAGATCTTCCTTTTGTTTGTCTAGTGAGGGGACTAAACTCTCTACATATGTTTCCCTTGTAGAGTCACACAATATTATTGAGAATTTATATGGAGTAGTATTGGATTTATTTCATGTATCTAAAAAGCCAAAATCCATTGTACTAGGGGAAACCATTTGCTTGCATTTATTCCCCATTATTTGTGCTAACCAGCTCAGGGTGGCATCCTATTATGTAGACGGTATCACTTGAGAATATATAGTTGAATTTTTTGCACTAGTAGGCATGGTGTTAAGTCTTGAATCCTAAATTGATACTAACACTAATTACTTAGCAGATGTCAATGTAATTTCAACACCATTTGTAGGCTAAAGGTCCACATTTTCATCAAGGACCTATTTCTCAACTATCTCCATTAAAGGGGTTAGGAAAACTATAGAAGTGGAAGAGATGGGGATAAATGTGGGAATAGATGTGTTTATTATGGGTTTGGAATATGGAAGTGATAATAATGGGCAAGTAGACATAGGGATTCAAAACATTGGGACTGGTGGAAGTGTGGAGGCCAAAACATCAAATGAGTCAATTAAAGTGATAGGGTCACTCAGGGGCAGTAAGGTAGGAAAGATGATAGGGGATGAAGATGGAATAGTACTTATCCTAGGAGTTAAGATGGGTAGTGGGACTAAATTTAGGATGATTGAGTCTGTGACTAAATACTATTGAGTGGTATTGGAAATTAGCAGGATAGAATGGAAAAAATTGTAAATGGAATGGAAGGAGGGAGTGAAATTATGGGAAGGGAAAGTGGAGTAGAAACCTAAGTATCCACTGAAGGGGGTCCCTAAGTGTCCATTTGACTTATTTGTATTAATTTTAATGTACTTATTACTATGGGTAATGAGGTAAGAATGAAGGGTGGAGTCATTTTAGATGTAGGAGGAGTGGAGATAAGAGGTGGAGGTGTTGGAGCTATAGAAACAATGTAAATAGGTGGGGGTGAACTATAGAGATAGGAGTTATGACTATCACTAAGATAGGGGTTAAAGTTATGGATGATTTAATCATAGATATGTTCTTACATGAAATACTAATTAGGGCATGTGTATCTACCTATACTAATTGGGAAATGAATTCCCAACTTGTGTTTACTAGATAGTAACTTGTGAGTCTCCATAAGTTGTCTTACCAATAATGCCCATTTATCACTCACGTATCTTGGGAGTGTGTAAGGGTATCCACTAAATTTTCATGCCATAATATATGAATAGGTGGGGAATTGAATGAAGTGGGAACCCACCAAGTGATTTCTATAGTTGTTAGATCATAAAATCTCTTTCTCTCAAGATCTTTATCAAACATTGTTATGATGAAATACATAAATCCATTGTTGACCATCCTAAAGTGTTATCTATTAGCCTCTAAAGTGAGGTCAGGATAATAATTATATACTTTATTTACTTCAATGACTATAGTGTTGAGCCTTGGTAAAAGTCTCCCTTTATCCAATATGTGCACTAAGTAGTTAGTCATATAGAATTTCCCTATTGTTTGCACCTCCATCCACTATTTATGGAGGGAGTCACTAATGAGTTGAGCCTAGTGGATATATTGTTTATTTTCAAAAATTACCCAAATTTACTGGTACATCCACTCGTTAAAGATCTTTGCATTAGGACTACTAGTGATCCTATGTAGCATTATTATTATGTCTCCAATCTCATCCTTAAAATCAATCCTTGCCAATGTCTTTGGAATTCTAGAGGAGGAAACTTTAGGGGTCTTAAGACATTGGTTATATATTATTATCTAATATCCCAAGTTTTTGTATTAAAATAATTTTTTGGAGGTCTCTATATTTATGTATAGATAACTCTCAAACTCTAGTAGTACAAACACTGAATCAATGAAATCTAGGTCCAGATTTAGAATCATTTCCCTTTTGTCATTCAGGACCTCTCTTTTGTCATCATCATAGCATTTTGCTATTTTTAGCACATCTCAGGGATTTCACCATTGGGGTGAATGTTACTACTTGTAAAAGTCCAGAGTTAAATATTTTTTGGATTTAGTAATTTTTGAACTCTACATTTATTTTGGTTCAGAAGTCCCCTAGGTCAATGTGACCTAGGTCTATATCTATGATCTTAGTGGTATTGTATTCCAAAATGAGATCCACCCTAGGGCCTTTTTGATTTGAACATCATATCCTTCCTAGACATGAATTATAGAGAGAATAATTAGTGAAAACCAATTACAAAAGATGGTGGAATTTATAGTTGCTAGATATAAGTAGAATCTCTGGTGGATATTAGAGGTGCTCTGAGTAGGTAAAAAGTCTATGGGAAAATATAGATGAAAAAATAGGTTGAAATATTTGATAGAGATTAGAGGTAAAAAAATGTAGGTTGGATCTTTGATGGAACTTGGAGGTGTTCTAAGCAATAAGAAACTCTGTAGAAAGTAGAGGTTCTTGAAGTAATGGAGAATCCCACAAACATGGGAGGTGAATGAAGAAATGGTAATTTTTTTAGAGACTTGGAGGAATATTTCAAGGAATATGCTTTGCTTATGCAAATATATTCTAGTATATTTACCTGGTTATGCAATTGCAAACCCTAGGTTTGACTATGAATCTTGGGAGAAAATAATTAGGTTTTTATAATGAAAAATGGAAAATAAAACCCAATACCTCTACTATTTAGAAACCTTTGAAAATAATAAAGACAAACCTAACCTTCACCAATGCCTAATTAACATAGAGAAGCCCTAAAATACTAAGTCTCTAAGAAAGCAATGATAACCCTAGAAAATGTAACTAAAACTTTTACAGGAATGGAAATATTTCAAACAAGTTTAATTTATAGGAAAGATGGAAAAAATGTAAGGAGGACTCCAAGGAATACCATGTAGAGGTGTAATTATGTCATGGCATTGTTTGTAGACATGACTCAAGATTTTTAGGGTCATGGTCTAGCATGTGGCTCAAAGTTGAAATCATGGTCATTGTCAAAGCTCTAAAACTTGATTAATAGATTAAACAATGAATTAAAAAATCCTAAATTCCATGTTCATATAGACCCCCCTCTAAAATTAATGCTTCAATAAAGGTAGTTAGCATAACCCTAGAGCCTTCAAGTAATTTTGTAAATTGTATGTTGACTTTTAGATTAAATAGGGAAAGGTAGATTGACTTGTTTGGAAATGGGAAGGTGGAACTTCAAGAATAATTTTTAATTTTGAAAATTGTTAATTGTTCTTTGAGTTCCAAATTCCACAGGCTTAGTTGTTGGTAGGTAGCAAAACTTTACCTATAATTTGTAATTTTACAAATTGTTATTTGTAGTTCAAGTTCTAGATTTTTTTAGGGTGTTTTTTTTGGGATGCAGAACTCCGCTTATAATTTTCAATTTGAAAATTTTTAAATTAAAAATGGGTTTTTGGATTTTTCTAGTTAGTGTATTGTAGGATCTAAATCTTGGACTATAATTTGTAATTTTGAAAATTGTAAATTGTAGTTAAATCTATGGATTCTACTTGTTAATGCATTGTGGGATCTAGATCTTAGGAAGTAATTTACAAATTTTCAAATTAAAAATTATAGGCAGAGTTTCAGATTCTACAATATAAAGGAAATGTGTTATTTGGGTCACTTCAAGGCATTTTTTCAAAAATTAGGGGTTCTCACGTAGGCTACTTGATGTTTTGATATTTTTTGTACAAAAATATGAATATTTTTGGTGACCTCTATGGAAAGATTTCCTACCAATCTATTTCTTTCCAATAAACTTATAGTTCATTGGTAAAGGAGTCATTTTAAGCTTAACACACTTTAACTTGGTGAAGAACAAACTAGGATTTGCCTAAATAAGAATAAAATAGGGAACTATAAAACAAACTAAGTAAAAAAAAAATCCTAATGATTTGACTTATGTGAAATAACTTATTTTGGAAAATAACTAACCCTATTATATACAAAACTTTATTTTTTAAAATGAATTGCAACCTAAAAATCAAGTTTTGAGGTATATCCCATTGAATCGAATAAATAATTTTGATCCATCAAGCTTGGATAGCTGGAATGAATTAGCTCCCTTACACTAATTATAATGTATGGACCACTCCATATTGCATCAAACTTGGTGTGTTTTCCTTATTTAGCTTTGTCTACATCCTATTTGAGAACCATGTCTCCATTAAAACTCTTGTTAGATTCTTTTTTGTCAAAAGTCCTCTTTGTTTAAACCTAATTTGCTTCTAGGACTTTCATTGATTGGTTCTTGATTTCTTCTAATTTGATGAGTATAAACAATCTTAATGTCATTTCATCATTGTCAATCAAATTGAAATGGTGATTGACCTCTACATATGGTAACTCAATTGAAAATGGGACTCAGTATTCCCTTCCATATACCAACATTAATAGGGAGTTACCAATGGCTCTATTAGGGGTGATCCTATCATCCCATAGTGTTAATTTAAACTTTGTGTGCCATGTCCTCTAGTTATCCTCCATTATTCATTTGATAATTATTATGAGGTTCTTACTGGTAGACTTGAACAAGCCATTTCCCTAAGGGTAATATTTATAATAAGTAACTAGGTATACATTGTGATTTACAACCCATTCACTCATTTGACTCTTGAGTACACACAAATGCTTTGGCATTCTCTAAGATAATGGTGTGAGGAACACCAAACTTTGAGACTATGCCATCCATGAATTCTAGAATGTATGGATCTATGGAATATTTTAGTATAGTTTCTTCAGTCTATCATTTTAAATGTTTTGTTTCTATGAGGACCCATTTTTGGCCTACAATTGATGGTGGATTGATCATACCAATGAAATCCAATCCCCACTGAACAAACAATTGATCTACTTGAATTATTCTAAGAGGGAAGGCTACTAATCTTTGCTTGCTAGTGAAGTAAGCACACTTTTTATAGTTCATTACCCATTGATGGGCATCTTTAAATAATTTAGGCCAATAATATCACCCCCATTATTTTGATGGTTATGGTTTTTATAGAGAAATATCCACCTGACGGGCCATCATAAAATTATTTGAGCACCTTAGGGAATTAATTATGCTTAATACATCTTAGCATAAATCCACAATATTCCATCAAAAAACAACATAGGGAATGGATTGAAGTCTAAAATACCTCTTCTTGGACTAATAAAAATCATATGGGCAATCTCTAGTCTATAAGAAAATGGTCATGTCACAAATCCATCTATTGAAAAGAGGTGGATTAGTTGTTTAAGGTGTAATTTTAGCATATATTTTTTTAGATATTGCTTTAGTATTCTTGATATCAAATTCTAGTTGTTCACACAATCCCTTCCCTCTTAAAAGATTTATGATTTTGATGTCCACATTATATTCCATGACCTTTGTGATCCATCCTACTCTTTTTTCATTTGTTTCCTCACTTAGCATAAACTCTTTGACACTTTGGTGACTCACCATCAGATGAATTTTATTTTTAAAGAGCACATGCATGAAAATTTTGAGAGGTTTAATCATAACATATACTTTTTTCTTCATGAAATTGTAGCTTTCTTCATAATCCTTCAGGGATTGACTGAAGAAAGATATTGGCTATTCCAATTGCTCTTCTTTATACTAAGTTAGAATAGTTGAGATGCTACCTTCCATTATAAAATTTTAGACACTATAAAATTGAACACTATAATTTTAGATGTTGAAATACCCCTAGATGCCCAACCTACCATTTGCACCCTTTCAACTATAAACCCAAGTCAAAACACTCTTCGATCGCAAACTCTCCTTATAATTGACCTCGACCAAACTTAACCCTTTGACCTTCAACCCTTGACCACTGATAGTCACTCTGACCACTGATGATTAGCACTCTAATCATCAATATTTAACACTTGAACTTATTTACTTGATTCATGTGCGAGCTAATGCATCAAAAATTAAATGCAAGTGGCAAGATTATTCATCAAAAAGATTAAATTTAGGAAACCAAACCTTTGATGTAACCTTCTGCCTCCATCTCTATTTGCCTATAAAATAAGGAGAGTAGGACCAACAAATGGATTTATGATCTTTTTAGAAAAGGCTTATTCATCAAGGTTTTCTTTTGTAGGTTTTCCTTTCAGCCAACTAGCCTACATATTAGAGACATGTTACTCTACCAAAATTCCTCTAGGCTTCACCGACATATTCAACCAACTTCAAAAATCAAGCTAAGTATCTATCTCTTATCAGGATCAACAAATAGTTTCTTTATTTTATTCTTAGCTACCTCTTAAACACCACCTTCTGACCCTTAACCAGACTTCCACCAACCTGATAATCTATCTATAATTATTCTATAGTCCAACCTTTTACCTTAACCAAACTTGTCAATAGTAACCACTAATGGTCAGATATTAAACTACTGGTAGTCACTCTAACTGATGATGGTTAACTATCAAACTACTAACAATTATCTCTAACTACTAATGATCACCTTGACCATCGATGGTCACTATGTAAACCTTTGTAACCAAAAACCAAAAACAATAAACCAAACCCTATTTTCTTAGACCCTGTCACCTCACAGACTAGTTTCAATACCTTGACCTGACCTAAATAGTTCCTCAATAATTTAATATTCACCTAAATGTTATTTTGTTAGAACACTAGCATTTCATTTACAAAGTATTTATTTCTTTAGTTCTAGTAATTTTATGTCATGCAAGTTTTATTTTCAACATTAAATTGTATCAAAAGGTGGATTGATAGCCTCCTAGGTAACTCACACTTCTTAGATCTAGCTTGTTAGGCAATCCACCCTTCTACCTAACTAACCAACCTTTTTCTAGTTCTCTCTTATTGCAAGTCATCTTCCCAAGCCAAAGAAGAGTATCTACAACTATTTAGATCATGGACTGCACACCATATCTAGGTTCTACAACCTCTACCCCTCTTTCAATTTTACTTTTATTTTATAAATAGATAAAAAGAAAATTTTGGTACAAAACATTCTAGCACGACCAGTGGGACCTAGTAGCATATAACCCCCTTTTCTTCCTTATTTTATGCTCATACAATGAAATCAAAATTTAATTTGGGTGTAAATTAACTGCATACATTATTTTCTTGCATGTTTTCTCACTTATTTAAATTAAATCAAAGTAATTAATTCTATCTTCACCTCCTTATCATACACCATACCAAACCACTTATCAATCAACACATCTTAACACCTGACATAAAACCTGACTAGGATTTCATCACCTAGAAATAAACCTTTAGTCTTTATCTATCTTACTTGGAATTTATTACCAAGGGGAGAAACCAAAACTTAGCTCTCTAGTTAAGTCTAAACTCTTATAATCAATATATCCTAGCTAAGCACCTGACACCCTTATTGTTGTGGTGTGTGAATTGAGGGGGTAGGCCCCAACATCAAACCACATACTAAATTTTGATATATATATTTGAGAGACTTAACTAACCTAAAACCAACCATAAACTTATTTTTAGTACCTACTCTACAAGCTAAGTTGGATCACATCTTCTTTCTATCTTAAGACATAATCCAAAAGAGAGACTAAAATGAACCCTAGGAGGTAACATACTTTAGTGTGTGTTTTTCCTTTTTAAATTTCTCTTTTCTTCTCTTTGTTTGAGTTTTATGAAATCAACCTTACACCATCTTGCCTCCATTTCCTTGTCCAATGCGTAACTAGCCTATATTCTTTCCTGAAGATCCCAACTTTACTAGGATCTTGAGAACAACCATCTCACCTTAGATCAATACCTTTCCTGATGAGCCACTTATGTTCCTAAAGTTACCTACAACCAACCTAACCTACCTTATAACCAACCTAACCTTACCTACAACGAACCTAACCTCATCAAAAAATAATTCAACCTCACCCATAATCAATCAAACCCTACCTATCACCTATCAAACCTCAACAACAACTAACCAACAAACTATCAACTACCACCTAAATTTATTACAATGTTAATGGACTAGATAATCAAAGTAGAGTCATCTATTTATGTTACCCATGAACAATCAACCCTCACCTATAACCAATCAAATCTCAACTATAACCAACCAACAACCTATCAAGGACCATTCAAAAATAATCATTCCCAACCAACAACCCATCAACACCAACTTAAAAATTATCATAACCAACCTTAACTTCAACCGATCCAACCTCATCAACCATTGGGTCACCTACCCCAACCATGATATCAACTACACCAATTGTCTTTGAGGTATCCCTCTGTATCTCAAAACTAAGATTTGGTCTATCATCTTCAACATCTAACTAATAACTATTAAACCAACTTATCAACCTTACCTAACCTATCAAGCCAACCCACCTTATCAACCTTACCCAAGAAATCAAACCCACCTAACTTATCAACTCAATCAAACTAATCAAACCAAATAACCTCATCAAATTAATTGATTAACTCACAAACTCAAGATCAATCCATAATTGACCTTCTTTTTACACCCATTATTGTGCACACCAATAACCAAATCCCTTAACATAACTAGGTCAATCTATTAGATTTGGTTCTTAGTCAACCTATAACTAAGGAAACCATAATCCAACTCTTAACCAAACCACTTGTTAACCAAGTGGAACCTTCTCAACTTTCCTTTGAAATCACAATCAAAGAAACCATCCCACCTCTTCCACTTACCCATGTGGAACCAACCAACCAACCTCTTCTACTTACCCATGTGCAACCAACCAACCAACCTCTTCCACTTATCCATGTGGAATCAACCAACCAACCTCTTCCACTTACCCATGTGGAACCAAAAAATCAACCTCTTCCACCTAGTCACATGGAACCAACTAACCAACTTATTCCACTTACCCATGTGGAACTAACCAAGCAACCTCTTCCACCTACCCATGTGGAACCAACCAACCTAAATTTTCCACTTACCAATTTTGTGGAACCTACCATCAACCTGACCTTACTAGCTATCAACCCAACCTTAACAACCATTAACCCTACCTCACCTTAACATTAAGCTAACTTTACCTATCATCAACCCATCATTATCCACCATCAACTAAACCTTACCAACTATCAACCCAAATGAAAACTAACCCATCAAATAAAACAAGCCTTTTCAACCTACCATTACCTCACCCAAGCTCCCTCTTTAGGACAATTAGTTACTCTTATCTAACCTACCTTTATTTTTGGATAGTTTTGTCAAACCTACCCTAACCTACCAAAATCAGGTCTAACTCTATTTTCCTTGCCTTGGTGCAATAAAATAAATCCCACCTGAACCACCACCTACAACTTGAACCTACTAACCACTAACCACTGACCAATAACAACTAGAAACCCCTTTTAGAAGGTGGATGAAGTCATCTTCACCCCTCTTAAACCCTATTATTAACCAACACCTCACCTTGGGATAATTTTTCCATCTTTGACCATCCATGGAAAGAGTAAACTATGGGTAAATTTCCCTCCATAAGGATTTTACCATTTATCAACCCAAACGATACCTTAAGAATTAACCAAACTAACCCTTGACATTTCTTTTACCTCAACCTATCAACCAACCAGCCCTGAACCATTAGAGATTACATTTATCCTTCACCCAACCAAACTTATTGAAGAATCAACTTCACTCCCTACCTATTGGAGTCACCTTCTCCATTAACCTAAATAACCTTTGGATATTACCCTTCTACACTTTATCAACTACTTATGCTTTCTTAGGATCACATCCTACCTTAGATACCTAAGAACTCACCAACTAACCACCTTACCTTAACCATGAAACTATTGGATATTACCCTTCTCCATCAACCAACCAACAAGCCAAATGACTTTAACCTTAGTCATTTTGGGCCACCTTTTTATGTTTTTTATGATTTTTGACTATTTAGGAGTCACCTTCTCCCCCATCCATTGGAGATTACCCTTTTCCACCAACCTATTTGGGAGTTACCTTCTCCTCCAACCTTTGGAGAGTACCTTCTCCATTAACCCAACCTAAACCAAGTGGTATACCAAATTGGGGTAACCCATTTAGACACCACCCAACCTATTTGGGATTCACCTTCTTCCTCAACCATTGGAGATTACCTTATCCACAAAATTATCATCTAACCAACCTCACCTTTTTGTCAATACAAATATTTTCCACATCTAATCAAGTGTTGAAAAGTAACTGGGGAACATATACTCTCCTAATTGACATCAACCATTTATGCAAGCATGGATCTAGAGCATATCAAAACCTCAATCTAATCAAAATGATTTTTCATTTGTGCACTTATTCTTTGGTTAAACCAAGTTTTTTGTCATCTTGTGTCTAACTTAAGCTCATCCCTATCTTAAATAACCTCCATATCCTTATCTTGAAGGACAACCAAGTAAAAATAGGATCATGTGATTATTCATCATAAACTTAGCCAAAATTTAAGCGTGGATACCATAGATCTACCCATGATATGATCTTCATGGTAATTTCTAACCTTTTTTAAGATAGATTCACATGGTCATCATCACTTAAGCCACCTATTTACCAACAATTTAACTCCTTTTGCTATGGCTTTGCCTCCATAAAGGAAAACCTTAGGCCTATATAGATAGTCTATGTCTAAACTAACATATAAATAATTTGAGATACCAAACTATCACTTGGGTCAACATCTCTAGCATGAAAATTGCTCCCTTAAAGGATAGCTACCCCAAAATAGTTAAAAACTCTTGAATTTAAGGTATACTATTCTCTTGAAGGACAACTATCAAACATGAATAAATCCAAACTTGGACCACTCCCTTGAAGGATGGCTAACTCAACTTTGTAAAAAGTAATCATTTGAAGCTTCCCACATTGATCATCTTCCCAAAAATATAAAACTAAGCAATAATAGACCCTATATCAAAATTAAACACCAAAAAATCCCAAGAAAGATTGATTAAACATTCATATATATAGCATCAATACACTTCTCACATCGATTATTCTACCCCTAGCATACGACATGGAATTGTCTATCATGGTTCCTAGGTCACCTACAGAAGGGGTAAGCCATTCCCATAATAAGGTTATCCTACCTATCACCAACTACCTATCATCCATCTCCCCATTTATCCTTCACAAATTAATGGATATTTAAGCTTACTTGACACCATGTGATCAAGCTACCTTTATTTTAATAATTAAACTAATAATAAAGCAAAAGCATGACAAGGATGTATGTTCATAAGCACACTTATCTTACCATCATGGCCTTTGTAAATCAAATATTTTATCATCATCGTTAGACTTTCATTACCACTTATGAAGATGAGTCTTCCCCCTTTTGAGTTATTAAAACCAACCCATCAAACTAACCAATCAGTGAACCTATTTTAGAGTTACCCTCTCCACCCCTTTGGAGTCACCTTCTTCACAAACTAATTAACCTAACCATGACCCATTTGAGATCACCTTCTTCAAAAAACCATAAACCTTAGAGAGCACCTTTTCCACCAAACCAAACCTAAACTTTTGAGATTACCCTTCTCTAATCTACACTTACCTTAACCAAACCATTGGAGATTACCTTTCTCTACAAACCTTCTCCTACCAAAACCAAACCAAGTGGTACATCAAATTGGGGAAACCTATTTAAAACACCACCCAACAATTAGGGAGTCACCTTCTCCACTACCCTTTGGAGATTCCTTTTATTCAAAAAACTTTAATTATTGGATATTACCCTTTTCCACCAAACATTTTACCCAACCAAACCAAGTGGTACATCATATCGAGGTAACCCATTTGAACACCACTAACCAACCTTCAGAGAGAACCTATTAGCCATAAACCAACCATGAACCATTAAATAACACCCTCTCCAACCAACCAACCAACCAACCATCTGACCATGTCCACCTTGATGTTATCCATTTTTGACCCAAACTATTTGCATATTTTGCAATGAACTTGCCTTGGTCCTTTTGACCACACTGATTACCTTACCATGTTGAGGATTTGAACTTGTACTACCCTATTCACACCTAACCATTTTTTTGTCTTCTCAAGAGTATTTCCTACCTTGGATTCTTGTGAGACACTTACCTTATCTAAGAGACTTATAGAGTAACCTGATTAGCTATGCTTAATCTTAGGGCCTAGTTACCCTATCACTTATCCTTCTCGAGTTGACCTTATTTTAAACCAACTATGGAAACTTAGTCTATGGATGATCTTGGCTATCATACTTAGTTGCATTTTTTTACATGTTTGTGCCTTAATACTGAACCTCACCTACCACTATTGTCACCAACCTCATAACTCACCATAACCACTCATCAACCCCATACCCAATTCTTCTTCACCTAATCAATTCCTAGTTTAAGGGGGAACACCTCCTCCCATAATTAGAGTAACCAAAATTTTGACCCATAATCCATTTTTGTTTTTTAGCTTGATGATACAAACTACATATCAAAAAGGGATCAAATGTAGACACTATAAAATTTCACACTAAAACTATAAATATTGAAATATCCCTAAATGCCCAAGCTACCATTCATACCTTTTTTATCATAAACCCAAGTTAAAACACTCTTCAAGTGTAAACTCACCTTCTAACCCACCTTGACCAAACTTAAACCTTTGACCTTTAACCCTTGACCCTTTGACCTTCTATCATTGATGGTCACTCTGACCATTGATGGTTGGTACTCTAATCATTAATAGCTAGCACCTAAAATTATTTACTTGATCTATGTGTGAGTTAATGAATCAAAAATTAAATGTAGGTAGCAAGTTAACACATTATGAACATTAACTTCAGGCAACCAAACCTCCTATGGAACCTTCTACCTCCATCTCTCTTTACCTATAAAAAAATAGAGTAGGACCAAGAAAGGGATCTATGATCTTTTTAGACAAAGCTTATTCATTAGGATTTTATTTTATAGGTCTTCTTTTTAGACAACCAACCAGCATAATAGAGACCTGTTACTCTACCAAAATTCCTCTAGGCTTCACCAACATCTTCTACCAAATTTAATAATTAAGCTAAGTTCTTATCTCTTATCAAGATCAACAACTAGTTTCTTTGTTTTATTCTTGGCTACCTCCTAAACACCACCTTTTGACCCCTTTTAACCCTTAACTAGACCTCCACTAACCTGCCAATCCATCTACAATTTATCTACAATTTGACCTTTTACCTTAGTCAACCTTGTCAATAGTAAACATTGATGATTGGCTATAAAATTACCAAAAAACACCTTGACCATTGACAGTTGACTATCAAAATACTGATAGTCACCTAATTACCAATAGTTACCTCTAACTATTGATGGTCACCCTAACCACTGATGGTCACTATGTAAACTAGTTTGACCAAAAACCAACAACAACCAACCAAATGTAAATTAAACCTTATTTTCTTAGCCCTTTTCACCTCACAAACTATAAACAATAACCTAACCTAACCTAATAATTTATTCAATAATTTAGCATTCACCTAAATGTTATTTTGTTAGAATATTAGCATTTCATTTGTAAAGTATTTTTTTTTTAGATCTATTACTTTTATGTTATGAAAACTTTCTTTTCAACATTAACTTGTATAAAAATGTGGATTGATAGCCTCTTATATATATCATTCTTTTTGGATATATCTTGTTAGTCAATCCACCCATCTATCTAACTAACCAACCCTTTACTAGTTCTGTTTTATTGTAGGTCATCTTCCCAAGCCAAAGAAGAGTATCTAAAATCATCTAGATCATGGAGCACACACCATATCAAAGTTCTACCAACCTCTAACCCTCTTTCAATTTTAACTTTCTTCTATAATATAAAAAGTAAAATTTGAGTAAAACAAAAGGCATAGAGAATGAAATCTTTCTCATAATTAGGGTTTGTTAGGGTAAGAGCCTAGAAAATAGCCTATTTGATAGCTTCAAATCTATCCTTTCCCTCCTGTACCCAGATAAAAATAACACCCTTTTTTAGCATTACAGTAAGGGATTTTTCCATAGAGGTAAAATTTTGAACAAATCTTCTTACAAAGTTGATTTTTTTAAGAAAGCACTATAATCCATTCTTATAGCTTGGTAGTGCTAGTGTAGATATAGCACAAATTATCTCTGGATTTATTATAAGACCCTCTTTTTACATAATGTGTCCTAATAATTTCCCTTCATGAACTAAAAAAAATCACTTCTTGGGATTCAAGTAAACTCCAAATTCTTGGTACCTATAAAAAAAATCTAAGGTGATCTAGGTGTGCATCAACATGTTTTGAGTAAATAGTGATATCATCTAGATATACTAGGATCATCTCATTTATCAAACCTCTACAATCCATATCCATGGCTCTCTATAACATTTAACCATCATTAGTCAGACCAAATGGGATCTTTATATATGCATGCATACCCCATTTTATGGTGAAAATAGTCTTGAACTAGTCTGATTCTTACACCAAGATTTGGTTATAGCTAGAATAACCATCTAGAAGAGAAAACCTTTTAGATCCTGATACAATTTTTAGAATTTTCTCCATAGGGGGAAGAGGATAATGATCCTTTAGAGATTCTTTGTTTGGATCCTTGAAATCTACACAAAGCCTGATTTCACCATTTTTCCTTCTTATATGGACTAAATTAACAACCCAAGATGAGTGCTTGATAGGGAAGATGATTTTAGCCTCTATTAGATTAGACAACTCACTCATTATCCAGGGTTCTATCATTGGATTAATTGGTCTCTATTTTTGTCTAACGTGTTTGGTATTTGGAACAAGTTTGATTATATGTTGAGATAATCTCGAGTCAAACCCTCTTAGATCATGACAACTCCAAGGGAAGTTATCATTAAATTCTTGACATAAATTAACAAAATATTGATTTTTAAAACCATTGCATACCTTTCCTATCTTTAGTGATTTCCTTTTTGAGATGATCACTAACACATAGTTTTCTTCATTCATGGGTATATTAATCTTTTCACCTTTTAGTTGATCATCTAAATTGAAGATGTTTTCTAGTATAACAAGACCCATAGCTAGTTTGTTTGTTTTTAACTAGATGATTTGATCTCCATATTGATCCTGGAGTCTTGACTAGTTCTTATTAGAGATTTAACTTCTCTAAGAAATTTAATAATTTATTGGTCACTATCAAAGACTTTTCAATTAGTTGCATTATCTAGAATAGATGGCCTTACTATCATCCTTACATGATATCTATTTTTCTTATTTCTTTCTTATAGTAGGTTATATTATGAGCCTACACAGGCCATACAATCAAAATCTTATTTTTTGCTCTTGGTACTGATTGAATGTTCAAAGTGGTAAAGTCTTCTAACAAGTCCCAAACCCTATGTTAATAATATCTTATGAAATTGTTTTTAGTTATGATTTTGGATCTCACTTGGTGAAAAATTATCTCGTCATCACCAAATATTTGTACGGATTTTATCCCTCTCTCCTTGGCTAATTTTAGGTCTCAAATCAAAGCCTCATATTTAGCTAAATTAATTATGCAGCTAAATTGAAGTCTAAAAGAATATAAAAATCTCTCCTTATATGAAGAGATCAAGACAATCCCTGCACCTACACCATTCCTACTTCTTGAACCATTGAAGAATAGTTTACACATCCCTTCAAGATATTTAAATGTCTTTACTAGGTTTAAGATAATTGCATCATTTTCATGAATTTAATAAGTACATAACCCTATTTTTTATACATAGTCATAAGGATCAATGTAGATAATTGATCCCAATTCATCCAAATGAGTGTTTGGAATATCTTCTATAGGTGTTGTAACTTCGTGATCTTATTATTCTTCTTGATATTGTGGTGTGTAGTTCATGTCTATAGGGATAAGATTATATGGCTTAATATGATCTTTTGTGATTGGCTCAGTTCTTATTATTATCCTAGTTCCATATCTCATCCTAAGAAACATTTGAGACCAATCTATAGTTAGATACCCACCCATTTTTGTAGTAAAATCTCATGAGAGACAAATGGAAAAATAAGGGGGAAGATATATAGCTAAGATATATTAGGAGATTGACAAGCTTGGACAAGCATGGATAGTGAGGTTTAGACCCTTTATTGTTCTTAATATTTGAACAAATATCCCATCTAATTAAATAACTCCTTTATTGATAGGTGTATATTTTATACCAAGGGCATCAATTAATTTCTTGGGCATCACTAAACTGCTAGCCCTTGAATCTACCATGTAATTATGAATGAGATGCTTCCCTACTATAAGTGAAAGATAGAAAGACACAAATTAATTATAGCATTAGGTCCCTTAGTTGTAACCTTGTCCATTATATATAAATTCTTCAAAACCTCCTATAATAATTCCCTTTGTGTGGGAATTGATAGTGATTCCCACATAGTAACATTCAGATTGGTCTTCTTCATTTCATCAACAATACTGAAAGGGATATTACTAAAATTTGATGGTGAATTTTTAGGATCTATGACCTTTTTATAAGATTTAAATTTATCACTTTTGATATGGGTTGGCTCATAGGTACAAAGGGTGACATTTATACTATGTTACTCTTTGCAGGTTCTTGACAAGTTTGGAATTTGTAACTTATTCCACCTTGGGGGATTGCTCACTTTTTATTGATATTTTATTTGAATGCATATTATCTACCATTGGACCTCCACCATTAAATAATGATTCTTTTTAATTTATACCAAAAAAGTCATCCTCTTGCTAGTTTAGAAGACTTGCATCACCTTGAAAAGGTTTTTGTGTATCTACTTGTTAGGAAGTAGATTCTTCTTATTATCCTTGTGTATTTGATATGCCTTACACCATCAAATATTTATTTATAACACCATTAATATAATTATTCTGATTATGTGTATAGGAATAAGGATAACACCATTCATACTCTTAAGCCAGGTTGTTCTAAATAGGTACAATAGCTTTGATAGCACATGGTGAAAGTAGAGCATGGATGTTTGGAGGTTTTGCTTGCATATTTTAACCCTATGGCTATTAATGGCCTTGATATGGTTGTCTATTAGGTTTGTATGATAGTTTAGCCTACTAATAAGGCTTGTAGTTATGAGATTACTACCTTTTCATTGCTACTAACTCTTTGCTAAAAATCTTGAGTAGTGACTTAACCTCATATAAATAATCTATAGGTGTGGGATTTAAAGCTTGCACTTTGCTCATTATGGGAATTAGAGAAATTATAGGTGGTGGAATAGGAGGTATTTATATAAATAGAGGCATTAGTGGCCCTGGGTAAATTTTCCTTGCTTGAATTAAATAAGTTTTTGGTCTTATTACAAATTCATAGGCATTAAGAAGTGTGGTGCCACCCTTTGACTAAATCATAATAGCTATATCACTATTTAAGGATCTCAAGTAATATAGGAAAGAATTATTTGGAGTTGGATTAACCAATACTAGAACTCTATTCCATGTCTTTTAAAAATGTAAATTTAAGTCAGTCATGTGTTCATGAAGAGCCCATTGAATAACAATTTAATATTCAACTAGGGAAAGGTGGTCACTCTTGTCTTAAAATTAGGTACATACTATAGTGATTAGGTTATCCCAAACTTTGATGAAGTTGGTAGAGAGACATTTATACTATTATAAGGCTTTAATTTTGAAAGAAGATACTAGGAGCCTAATTGAAACATTATCTTATACCATATTGTGGACTAAACACAAATTAGCAATATCTTATTTGTGTTCCATAAGAGTGGTGTAAGTTCCACCAATAAAATATGGTAGGATATTTAATGATAAGGTAGGTATATCATTGAGTTGGGATAATTGGAGAGGGTTGACTTCATTGATAACTACAAAATTCAAATTTCTAGCCATTATGGGAGGTATGAAATTGATGGGAGAACTTGAAAGGGATGAAAATAAAATTG
The DNA here is from genome assembly GCA_037957365.1 of Torreya grandis. Classification (NCBI taxonomy): domain Eukaryota; kingdom Viridiplantae; phylum Streptophyta; class Pinopsida; order Cupressales; family Taxaceae; genus Torreya; species Torreya grandis. The sequence goes on along the minus strand of JARHVA010002482.1, from coordinate 1,218,049 downwards.
TAGGATATACTGTAGGATAAGGTACAATTGATTTTAACCTCTTTTTAGAAGGAAATGATAATTATAAAAAATTAGCTCTATTATTTTTAGTAGGTGATCTTGTTTGTTTGCTTGGCATGCATAAACACTAAAATTCTAAATTTGTAGGCTAACACAATCACCAGGAAATTTTGAAATTTGTATAAGGATCATAAAATTCTTGTGGATAATATCACCAATCTCTTTGTAATGTTTAAGTACCACCAGGCATGTCAAAACTTGTTATTTCATAGATTTTTCACCTATTTGTTGATGTAGTAGTTCATTTAGCAAAGATCTAATGATACAATGGGAACACTTCCAAGCTGTAGGACCTTGGTGAATTAAGATAAAAATATTAAGAAGGATAGAATCCTTTCACTAAATTTTGTGCAGCTGATAAAATACCAATTTATAAAAATTCTACTTCTTTAGTGATCTTGCTCCTAAACTAGGGTTTGACTAGGGAAAAGAGTTTGAGAATGAAATTTGAAAAACTAAAAATGGTGATTGCACCAAAAAAATTTATAGTGGATTTTAATGCTTGATTTAATGAACACAACAAAACATAAAACAAATTGAAATTTGTTGAAGCACAAACTCATGAAAATTGGAAATCAAAGGTAATATTTTGTTATTTTTCATAGAAGGGACAAGATTCTTTTATTTTAATCAAACAATATTTTAGAAGGGTAGAAAATATCACAAATGAATTTTTGTGACTAAAATAAGAATTAAAACTTCCACAAATATTCAAATAACTTACATATATATGGATTTCTTAGACAAGAAAGGTAAATCTTCAATTATTTTTTATTCTCCATGTTACAACGTGTAAAAAATACATTCAAAATGTAGAATAATATTTTTAACAAAAATATAGATTGGGCTATAGGGTATTACCCATATCTATACAAAAGATCTCATAAATGAGATGTAGTTATCATAAACTCCAATGCCTAGTAAAAGAATCATGCAGATCTGAAACTTCATGTAAAAATAGGCATGATCTTCAACTTTTAGTCTCCCTAGCTTGGTCAAATAGTTTGGAAGAGAGCATGCAAGAGTTGGGCATGATCTTCAACTTAGCATGGTGTGGATAGACTCAAGAAAACTTTATTCAACACTTTTTGTCCTCTTCATGTATCTACAAATGGCTCTTCATGCAAATGGGGTGTCAAAGTGAAACTCAATGTTTAAACAAAAGATAACTTTAAGATAAGTCAAGTTAATTTTTTGCAAAACCCTAAGTTAAAATTTCCATTTGAGACTATTACATCTTACAAGTCACACTACTTTGGCCAAACTAGATTTTCAATTTCTAATATGTGCTTTTACAACTTAAGCATTTATAACTTATCAAATTGAAAAGTGTAATTTACAAGTCTAATTTTTAAAACTTCCTACCTATCAAAATAGAAAGTGTAAAATACACATGGCTCTTTCTTGAAAAGAGATTTTAAAAAGATAGTTGTAGTTTACAAAAATTTGTGTTTGCAAATTTATAATATTTTTACAATAATGAAAATATAATATATGAGAATATTTTAACATAAAAAATTTATCAATTTCCAATATTTCTTTTGCCTCTTCATCTTTCTTGGCCTGTAATTTTTGAACATATGCATCAAAAAACATGAAGATCTCCTAAATTCTCTCCTCTTCTGGGCCAAAAGAGTAGAGTTTAGTATTCTCACAATTTGTTGATGTGTCAAAAATTTCCCTCCTCAAGGTCCTAATTTATTATATATCTTCACCCATTTGATCTAATGTGTTATGATGCTTGATGTAGTGATGGATAGAGCTCAAGGTAAATATTGTATCTTAAGCAGATTCCTTTTATATCACTTATTTGAATTTAATCTAAACCTCTTCTACTGAAAGGAGGTTATCTTCATATTCTATAGGCTGACATGATAATTTATTTAACAAATACTCTATGTTATACATCATGTTAACTGCCTTATCATGGGTAACTTTAGCCTTATGTGTAGCATGTTTAAGCAACTTTATCTTGGATTCTGTAGCTCTATCTAATTCCTCTCATTCTTCATCATTTTTTAGTATGTTTTTTGTAAGGAGGATGTTTATCTTAATTGAGTATATAACTATCAATTTGGGATAGTAAAGATTTAAAAAATTATCTATCCCTCATATTTGTTGACCCTCATAACTATATAGTGGTCTATTATTTTATCAATAATCTTATTGCCTTTGGAGATGAACTCCTATAACCATTATTTAATATCCCTTTCTAAGCTTTTAATTTCTATCACTGCATTAGGTTTTGATTGATCTATGATTTGGGTGACTAACTATGTTGGTTTAGGTTATGTTGATGGAATAGTGGGCTCCATGAATTTATTCAATGCAGCTAGAAGTTATTTAACCTTTTTTTTCAAGTCATCATTAGTGACCTTGTCATTATCTATCTTCTCAAAGAGAGATTTGATTCTAGATTGAACATCATGTTTCAACCCCTCCCTCATAGGATGTCCAAGGTAAATCTTTGATACATGATAGTCCCCCACCACTAGATATTCCTTTTGTTTCGTAAGTGGGGGACTGCAATCTCTACATATCTTTCCCTTGTTGAGTCATACAATATTCTTGAGAAGGTCCAAGAAGTAGTCTTCAATTTCTTTTGTGCATTTGAAAGGCCAAAATCTAATGTACTAGGAGAACCCATTTGCTTGCATTTCTTCCCAATTATTTGTGTTAACCAACTTAGGGTAGCATCTTGCTATAAAGACACGGTCACTTGAGAATATACAACTAAAGTTATTTCACTATTAAGTATGGTGATAAGTTTTGAATCCTAAATTGATACTACCACTGATTGATTAGTATATGTCTATGTAATTTTAACTCCATTTATAGGTTGAAGGTCCACATTTTCATCAAGGACCTATTTCTCAACTATCTTCACTAAATGGGTTGGGAAAACTATTTAAGTAGAAGAGGTAGGTACAATGGGAATACATGTGTCTATTAGGGGTGTGGAATATGGAAGTGATACTAATGGGGAAGTAGACACAAGGATTCATAACATGGGGACTGGTGAAAGTGTGGATGCCAAAGCATCAAATGAGTGAATTAAAATGGTAGGGCCACTTAGATGTGGTAATGTAGGAGAGATAAAAGGGGATGAAGATGGAATATTACTTATCCTAGGAGTTGGGATGGCTAGTGGGAATGAAGTTAGGATGATTGATTCTATGGTTATATACTACTGAGTGGTGTTGGAAATCAGTGGGGATAGAATGGAAGGAATTGTAAATGGAATGGAAGGAGGGAGTGAAATTTTGGGAAGGGAAAGTGGAGTGGAAACTTGAGAATCCACTGAAGGGAGACCCTAAGTATCCACTTAAATTATTTGTAATGTTTGAAATGGAATTATTATTGTAGGTAAAGTGGTAGGAATGAAGGGTGGAGTCACTTGAGATGTAGAAGAGTGGAGAAAAGAGGTGGAGGTGTTAGAGTTGTAGGAATAATATAAATAGGTGGGGGTGAACTATAGAGATAGGAGTTATGACTATCATTGAGATAGGGGTTAAAGTTGTGGATGCTTTAACCACAACTATATTATTAGATGAAATAATGATGGTTTGGTATATTACTACTCCATATTTTCTTGGATGCCCCTTTTTGGCCTTAGATTTCATCTTTTTCTTATGAGAGATCACTAGCTTCTCTAATTATTCTCTTATTATACCATTGGGACCCTCTGTTGATGGTGGAATCCTTTGCACCTTGAGCTTCAATCACTTCTTTTTGATACTCATTATATCTTTGGTCACTTGGACCCCTTTAATCTTGAGCTAGTTGATTGTATTGTTGATCACATGTGAAATTTTATCTATTAAAGAGAAAGATGTAGGGATAAACCACCTCACTGCTAGAAGGGGTTGAGTAATGATCTATTTATAGTAGTTCTTATCACCAAGGACTCATCATCCACCAAGTCCTTCAGGACTAGTTCTCAATTGAATTATTTAACTTGATCCAAGGTCATTATTTAATGGTCCCTCAATCTAACCTCCTCTTCATCATCTAAATTTTCCTAAAAATCTTCAAAGTATGGAACATGGGAATATGTGTAAATTCCTAGTGTTGGTGATGTTACCTTGAATATCATAGTATGGTCTCACCTCTAAAGCCCTTAGGGTAATATATGTCATTTACATATTCACACACTTGGATCTGAGTAGAAAGGGGCATGTGTATCTACCTATACTAATTTGGAAATGAATTCCCAACTTGTATTTTTTGGATAGTAGCTTGTGAGTCTCCACAAGTTGTTTTACCAACTCCATCAAATGCCCATTTATCACTCTCATATCTTGGGAGTGTATAAAGTTAGACACTAAATATACATACCCTAATATATGAATAGGTGGGGAATTGAATGAAGTAGGAAACCTACCAGGTAATTTCTATAGTTTCTACATCATAAAATCTCTTTCTCTCAAGATCTTTGTCAAACATTGTTATGATGTAATAGATAAATGCATCATTGACCCTCCTAAAGTTTTGTCTAATAGCCTCCAAATTTAGATTAGGATAATAATTATACACTTTATTTACTTCACCAACTATAGTGTTGAGCCCTGGGAAAGGTCTCCCTTTATCTAATATGTGCACTAAGTAGCTAGTCATATAGAATTTCCTTGTTGTTTACACCTACATCAACTATTTATGAAGGGAGTTACTAATGAGTTGGAAATAGTGGATACATTGTTTATTTTCATGAATGACCTAAATGTACTAGTATATCCACTCCTAGTAGATCTTGGCATTAGGACTACCAATGATCCTATGCATCAATATTAATATGTCTCCAACCTCATCCTTAAAATCAATTCTTGCCAATGTCTTTAGCATTCTGGTGGAGGTAACTTTAGGGTTCTTAAGCCATTATTTATTTATTATTCTCTAGCATCTAAATTTTTTGTCTTGAAAGATTTTTTAGGAGGTCTCTAGATTTATGTCTAGATAAATCTCAAATTCTAGTATTACAGACACTGAATAAATGAAATCTAGGTCTAGATTTAGAATCCTTTCCCCTTTGTCATTTAGGATCTCTCTTTTGTCAACATTAGATAAAGTGGAGGTGCTTGAAGAAATTGAGAATACCAAAAATATGGTAGGTGCATAAATAAATGGTAATTTATATGGACATTTGAATAAATATTTCAAGGAATATGATTTGGTTATGAAAATATACACTGGTATATTCACTTGGTTATGTGATTACAAACCCTAGGTTTGAATGTGAATCTTGGGAGTAAATCATTAGGTTTTTATGATGAAAAATGGAAAATAAAACCTAAGATCTCTACTATTTATAAACCTTTTAAAATAAAAAATACAAACCTAACTTTCACCAATGCCTAATTAACATAGAGAATCCCTAAAACACTAAGTGTCTAAGCAAGCAACAATAACCCTAGGAAATTCAATTGAAACTTTTACAGTAATATAAATATTTCAAACAAGTTTAATTTTTAGGAAAGATGGAAAAAATGTAAGGAATATTCTAAATAATACCATGAAGGGGTGTAATTATGTCATGTCATTGCTTATAGACATGGCTCAAGGTTTTCAGGGTCATGGTTTGGCACGCGGCCCAAAGTTGAAGGCATGGTCATTGTTAGAGCTCAAAAAATTGATTAACAAATTAAACAATGAATTAAAAAATCCCAAATTCCATATTTATATATACCCCCTCTCTGCAATTAATGCTTTAATGGAGGTAGTTAGAAGACCCATATAGCCTTCAAGTAGTTCTATAATTTTACAAATTTGCAAATTATATGCTGACTTCTAGATTCTACAAGGAAAGGTAGGTTGACTTCTTTGGAAATGGGAAGGTGGAACTCCAATAATAATTTGTAATTTTCCAAATTTATAATTTCTCTCTGAGTTCCGAATCCCATGGACTTAGTTATTGGTAAGAAGAAAAACTCTATCTATAATTTGCAATTTCATAAATTACTAATTGAAGTTTGAGTTTTATATTCTACAGGGTGTTTGGTTTATGGGATCTATAAATCCACTTGTAATTTACAAATTGTAAAATTTCAAATTGAAAATGGGTTTAAAAATTTTTATAGTTAGTGTATTATTAGATCTAAAGCTTAGGCTATAATTTAAAATTTTGAAAATTGAAAATTGCACTTAGATATCCAAATTAAATAGGTTAATGCTTTACAAGATCTGAAGCTTATGAAGTAATTTTTAATTTTTTAAATTGCAAATTGTAGGTAGAGTTCTAGATTCTACAATACAAAGGAAATGTGTTATGGATCACTTTAATGATTTTTTCAAAAATTAGGGGGTATCCATTAGGGTACTTGATATTTTAATATTTTTATGAAAAAAATATCAATATTTCTAGAACAAAAATATAAATATTTTTGGTGACCTCTATGGGATGATTGCTTGATAATCAATTTATTTATAGTATACTTCTAGTTCATTAGGAATGGAATCATTTTAAACTTAACGCACTTTAACTTGATGAAGAAAAAACTAGGATTTGCCAAAACAATAACAAAATATGGAAAACTAGAACAAACTAAGGAAACAAAAACTCCTAATGCATTGACTTGTGTGAAAGCACTTATTTTGGAAAACAATTAACCCTATTATATGAAAAAATTATTTTTTGGAAAAAGTTCCAACCTCAAAATCAAGTTCTAAGGTATATCCCATTGAATGGGATAGGAAGCTCTAATCCATCAAGATTGGATAGCTAGAATTCATTAGCTCCCTTGAATTGAATTATAATGTATGGACCATTCCATATTGCATCAAAATTGGTGTGCTTGCCTAGTTTAGCCTTGTTTTCATCCCATTTGAGAACCATGTCTCATTCATTGAATCTCCTGTCAGATGCCTTTTTGTTAAAAGTCCTCTTTGTTTGAGCTTGATTTAATTCTAGTACATTCATTGATTGGTTCCTAATTTCTTCTAATTCCATGAGTTTAACTAATCTTACTATCATTTCATCATTATCAATCAAATCCAACTAGTGATTAAGCTCTAGAGATGGAAACTCAATTGACAGTGGGACTTAAGGTTCCCTTCCATATACCAACATGAATGGGTAGTTACCAATGGCTCTCTCAGGGGTGATCTTATCAGTCCATAGTGCTAATTTAAAGTTTTTGTACCATGTCCTTTGATTATCCTCCATTATTCATTTGATAATTATTATGAGGTTCTTGTTGATAGACTCGACCAAGATATTACCATAAGGGTATAATTAGAATAAGTACTGAGGTATACATTATGATTTACAACCCATTCACTCATTTGACTCTTGAGTACCCACAATGCTTTAGCATTATCTAAGATAATAGTGTGAGGAACACCACTTGAGACTATACCATCCATGAATTATAGAATAGATCCATCCTTGGCATCTTTTAGTGCAACTACTTTAGTCCATCATGTGAAATATTTTATTATTATGAGGACCCATTTGTGTCCTACATTTGATGGTGGATTGATCATACCAATGAAATCTAATCCCCATCAAACAAATAGTTGATCTACTTGAATTAGTTTGAGAGGAAGGCTATTAATCTTAACTTTCAGGTGAAGTAACCACCCTTTTCATAGTTCCTTATGCATTAATGGGAATCTTTGAATAATTTAGGCCAATAATATCCCCCTCATTATTTTGATGGTCATGGTTCTTACTGATAAATATCCACCTAATGGGCCATCATGAAATTATTTGAGAACTTTGGGGACTTGATTGTGCTCAATACATCTTAGCATGACTCCATTCATGTCTTTTATAAACAATATTCCATCAAAAAAAACATAGGGAATGGATTGGAGTCCAAAATACCTCTTCTTAGACTATTAAAAGTCATATGAGCACTCACCAGTCTAAAGGAAAATGGTCATGTCATAGATCCATCTATTGAAAATAAGTGGATTAGCTATCTAAGGTGTACTCTAAGAATATAATATTTTAGATAATACTTTAGTAGTTTTGATATAAAATTCTATATGTTCACACAATCCATTCCCTCTTACAAGCTTTATGATTTTGATGTCCATGTCATATTTCATGACCTTTGTTATCCATCCTACTCTTTTTTCATTTGTCTCCTAGCTCAGGAAGAACTCTTTGACACTTTGGTGACTCACCATCAGATTAATTTTTATTATTAGAGAACATATGCCTAAATTTTTTGAGAGATTTAATCATAACATATACTTACTTTTAAAAAAAACTATAAATTTCTTCATAATCCTTCAAGGATTAACTAAAGAAAGATATTAGCTATACCAATTTCTCTTTATTCTAATGAGTTAGAATAGATGATATGCTACCTTCCCCTCAAAAATCATAAAGAATGAAATATTTCTCATAATTAGGGTTGACTAGGGTAGGAGCTTGGGAAATAGCCTATTTGATGGCTTCAAATCTATCCTTTCCCTTTTGTGCCCAACTAAAAATGACACCCTTTTTTAGCATTGTAGTAATGGGTTTTACCATAGAGGCAAAATTTGGAATAAATCTTCTTACAAAGTTAATTTTTCCAAGAAATCTCTGTAATATCTTCTTATGGCTTGGTGGTGCTAATGTAGATATAACACTAATTATCTCTAGGTTTATTGCAAGAACCTATTTTGACATAATGTGTCCTAGTAGTTTCCCTTCATGAACTATAAAAACACACTTATTGGGATTGAGGGAAAATTCAAATTCTTTGCACCTTTCAAAAACAATTCTGAAGTGATTTAGTTGTACATCAACATGCTTTGAGTAAATAGTGATATCATCTAGATATACTAGGATCATCTCATTTATCAGACCTCTAAAATCCATATCCATGGCTCTTTGGAACATTTCACCAACATTAGACAGACCATATGGCATCTTTTTATATGCATATGTACCCAATTTTGTGGTGAAAGTAGTCTTGAACTAGTCTAATTCTTGCACCAAGATTTGGTTATAGCCAAAATAACTGTCTAAAAGAGAAAACCTTTCAAATATTGATACAATTTACATAATTTACTCCATATGGGGAAGAGGAGAATGATATTTTAGAGATGATTTGTTCAAATCCTTTAATTATACATAAAGCCTAATTTCACCATTTTTATTTCTTACAAGGACCAAATTAGCAACCCTAGATGGGTGTTTGATAGGGAAGATGATGTTAGCCTCTACTAGTTTGGACAACTCACTCTTCATCATGGTTTCTATCTTTGGATTATTTGGTCTCTACTTATATCTAATAGGTTTGACATTTGAATCAAGTTTGATCACATGTTGAGCTAAGCTCAGTTTAAACCCTCTTAGATCATGATAACTCCAAGCTAAGTTACCATAAAACTATTGACACAACTCAAAAAAATCTTGATTTTAAAAATCATTGCATACCTTTCCTATATTTAGTGATTTACCTTTTGATATGATCACTAGCTCAAAATCTTCTTCATTCATGCTGATATTCTTCTTTTTACCTTTCAGTTGATCATTAGAATTGAAGATGTTTTCTAGTGTAACAATACCCATAGGTAGGTTTTTTGTATTTAACTAGATGATTTGATCTCCATATTGATCCTGGAGTCTTAACTAGTTCCTATCAGAGAATTAAAAAATTTCTCTCATAAAATTGAAAAAAAAATTGTCACTATCAAAGACTTGCTAATTGGTTACATTATCTAGAATAAATGGATTTACTATCAACCTTAAATTCTGGCTATTTTTCTTCTTTATTTCTTATGGTAGGTTATATTAGGATCCTACAAAGGCCATATGATCAACATCTTTGTTATGTGATCTTCGTACCACTTGAATATTCAAAGTGGTAAAGTCTTCTAACATGTCCCAAACCCTATGATTGTAATATCTTATCAAATTATTCTTATTTATGATTTTGGATCTCACTTGGTGAACAATAATCTCACTATCACCAAATATTTTTACAGATTTTATCCCTCTCCTTGGCCAATTATAGGCCTCAAACAAAAGCCTCATATTTAGCTAAATTATTTGTGTAGTTGAATTGAATTTTGAAGGAATAGGAAAATATCTCCCTCTATGGAGAGATGAAGATAATCCCTACACTTGCACCATTCCTACTTTTTGAACCATCGAAGAATAATATCCACATCCCTTGAAGATCTTCAACTAGCTTTACTAGGTTCAGGATAATTACATCATTTTCATAAATGTAATATGTATCCAACCCTATGTATTATACATAGTCATAAGGATAAAATTGAAGGGTTGATCCCCATTCATCTAGATGAGTGTTTGGAATCTCTTCTATAGGTGTTACAACTTCATGATCCTATTCTTCTTCTTAATATTTTAGTGTGCAGTTCATGTCTATAGGGATAGGATTATATGGCTTAATATGATATTTTGTGATTATTTCAACTCTTATTATTACCCAAGTTTCATATCTCATCCTAAACAACATGTTGGACCAATCCGTAGATAGATACACTTCCATTTTTATAGTAAAATCTTGTGAGAGATAAATGGAAAAATAAGTGGGAAGATATATAACTAAGATATCTTAGGAGATTAACAAGATTGGATAAGCATAAATAGTGAGGTTTAGATCCTTTATTATTATTAGTATTTGAACAACTATCCCATGTAATTAAACAACTCCTTTATTGATAGGTATATATTTTATACCAAGGGCGTTAGTTATTCTCTTGGGCATCACTAAACTACTAGTCCTTGAATCTACCATGAAATTATGAATGAGATGCTTCCCTACTATAAGTTAAAGATAGAAAGGGGGCAGCTTACCATTTTTTCTCATTTTAGTGTCAATTTATGGTTGACATAAATTAATTATAGAATTAAGTCGCTTTGTTGGAACCTTGTCTGTTATCTATAAATTCTTCAAAGCCTCTTGTAGCAAGTTCCTTTATGTAGGAATGGATATTGATTCCCATATAGTGAAATTTAGATTGGTCTTATTCATATTCTCAAAAATATTGAAATGGATATTACCAACCTTTGATGGTTCCTTTTTAGGAAGTATTTTCTATTTTACAAGATTTAGAGTCGGTACTTTTGATTTGGGTTGGCTCATAGGTACAAAGGGTGGCATTTGTACTATGTTTCTTTTTGAAGGTTCTTATACAACTTTAGAAGTTGTAGTTTGTTCCACCTTGGGGGATTGCTCACTTTTTATTATTCTTTTATTTTAATTCATATTTTCTACCATTAGACCTCCACCATTGAATAATGCTTCCTTCTCATTTACACAAAACAATTCATCCTCCTACTAGTTTATAAGAGTTACATCACCTTGATTGTGTATCTATTTGTTGGGAAATAGATTCTTCTTATTGTCCTTATGTATTTGACATGCATTACACCATCAAGGCTTTATTGATAACACCATTAGGATAATTATTCTTATTATGTGGCTGAAAAAAAGGATAACACCATTCATACTTCTAAGCCAATTTATTTTAAATAGGTATAATAACTTTGGTAACACCTGGTACAAGTAGATCATGGATGTTTGGAGGTTTGGGTTACATATTTTGACCCTATGGAAATGAATGGCCTTGATATGGTTTTATATTAGGTTGGTGTGCTAGGTTAGCCTATTGATAAGGCTTGTAGTTCTGAGATTATTGCCTTTTCATTTCTACTAACTCATTGCCAAAACTCTTGAGTAGTGACTTAACCTCATATAAATCATTTGTTGGTGCAAAAGTTAAATCTGGTGCTTTAATCATGGTGGGAAATAGAGGAAAATTAGGTGGTGTAATAGGAGGTATTTATAGAAATAGATGCATTAGTGGCCTTGAGGAAATTTTCCATACTTGAATTAAACATTTTTTTCACTTGTTGAAATTTCATAGGCATAAAGAAGTGCGGTGCCACCCATTGACTAAATCATAATAGCTATATCACTATTCAAGGCTCTCAAGTAATATAGTAAAGAAATATTTTGAGTTGTATTGACCAATACTAGAATTTTATTCCATGTCTTCTAAAAAAAAAATTGAAGTCATTCATGTGCTCATGAGGAGCCCATTGAATAGTAGTTAATTATTCAACCATGGAAATGTGATCGATCTTGTCTTCAAATTGGGTACATACTTTAGTGCCTAGGTCATCCCAAACTTGGATGAATTTGGGAGCAAGACCTCTATACCATTGTAAGGATTTACCTTTGAAAGAGGAGACTAGGAGCCTAATTGCAACATTATCTTGTACCACATTATGGACTAAACATATATTAGCAATATATTTTACAAGTTTTATAGAAGTGGTTTAAATTTTTACAATAAAATATGGTAGGATTTTTAAATCTAAGATAGGTATATCATTGTGTTGGGCCAACTAGAATGGGTTGCCTTCATTGAAAGCTACAAAATTAATATTTCTAGCCATTATGGGAGGTATAAAATTGATGGGAGTTCTTGAAGGGGATGTAAATAAAATTGTAAGATATACTCTAGGGAAAGGTATAACTAATTTTGATCTATTTTTAGAAGGAAATGATAATTATAAAATATTAGCTCTCTTATCTTTAGTAGATGATCTTGTTTATTTGCTTGGCATGTGTAAACCCTAAATTCTAAATCCTTGGGCCAGTGGAGTCACCAAAGGATTTTGAAATTTTTTAGAGGATCATATAGTGCTCATGGATAATATCACCCATCTCTCTATAATGTTTGAGCCCCACCAGGTGTGCCAAAATATGTTATCACATAGATTTTACACCTATTTGTTGATGTAGTAGCTCACTCAGCAAAGATCTAATGATACAATGGGAACACTTCCAAACTATAGGACCTTGGAAAATTGAGTTGAAACTCTTAAGAAGGCTAGATTGTTTTCACTAAATTTAGTGTAGCTGATAAAATACCTATTTATAGAAATTCCACTTCTTTAGTCATTTTGCTCCTAGACTAGGGTTTGATTGGGGAAAAGAGTTTGAGAATGAAATTTGCAAACTAAAAATGGTGATTGCACCAAATATTTTTATAGCAGACTTTAATGCTTGATTTAATGAACACAATATAACATAAAATAGATTGAAATTTATTTGAGCATAATCTCATGAAAATGGGAAATCAAAGATAGTATTTTTTTATTTCTCATAAAAGGGATAATATTATTTTATTTTAATCAAATAATATTCCAAAAGGGTATAAATACCACAAATAAATTTTTATGACTGAAATAATAATTAAAACTTCTACAAATATTCAAATAAATTACATATATAGGGATTTCTTAGATAAGAAAGGCAAATCTTCAATTATTTTTCATTCTCTAGGTTACATCATGTAGAAAATACATTCAAAATGAAAAAATAATATTGAAAATAGAAAAAAGATAGATTTGGATATGGGGTCTTGCCTATATTTATACAAAATATCTCATAAATGAGATGTAGTTATCATAAACTCCAATTCCCAATACAAGAATCATGCAGATTTGGAACTTCATGTAAAAAGAGACATGATCTTCAGCTTGTGGTATCCATGGCTTGGTAAAATAATTTGGAGGAGAGAATGGAATATTTGGTCATGATCATTAACTTATCATGGTGTGGATAGACTCAATAACACTTTATGCAATGCCTTGGGTCCTCTTCATGTAGATGCAAATGGCTCTTCATGCAAATGGGGTGCCAAAGTGAAACTCAATGTTTAAACAAAAGATAAATTTAAGATATTTCTCTTGTTCTCCATCATTTATTAGTATGTTTTCTACAAGGAGGATGTATATGTCAATTGATTATAAAACTATCAATTTGGGATAGTAAATATTTAAACTTTTTATCTCTCCCTCATATTTGTTGACTAGTTCTCTCAATGTGATTCTTCTTTCCCTCATAACTATATAGTGGTCCATTCTTTTGTCAATAATCTTATTGCCTTTAGAGATGAACTCCTTTGACCATTCTTTAGTATCAATTTCCATGCTTGAAATTTTTTTCACTGCATCAAGTATTACTTGATCTATGATTTTGGTGACCAATTATGCTAGTTCAAGTTATGTCAATAGAATAGTGGGATCTATGAAGTTATTTAATGCAGCTATAAATAGATCAACCTTGTTTTTCAACTCATCTTTAGTGACCTTGTCACTATATATCTTCTTAAAAAGTGAGTTGATGCTAGATTGAACATCATGTTTCAACCCATCCCTCATAGGATGTGCAAGGTGAATATTTGATAACTAATAGTCCCATAACACTAGATCTTCCTTTTGTTTATCTAGTAGGGGATTGAAATCTCTACATATCTTTCCCCTGCTGAGTCACACAATATTTTTGAGAAGGTTTAAGGAATAGTCTTGTATTTATTTTGTGCATTTGAAAGGGAAAAATCCAATGTACTAGGGGAAAAAATTTGTTTATATTTCTTCCCCACTATTTGTGTTAACCAACTCAGGGTAGCATCCTGTTGCATAGATAATGTCACTTGAGAATCTGTAATTGAAGTTATTACATTAATAGGTATAATGATAAGTGTTGATTCCTAAATTAATACTGTTGTTGATTGATTATTATATGTATATGTTATTTCAACTCCATCTATAGGTTAAAGGTCCATATTTTCATCAAGGACCTGTTGCTCAACTATCTTCACTAAAGGGGTTGGGAAAACTATAGAGTTAGAAGAGGTGGGAACAATGGGAACATATGTGTCTATTGGGGGTGTGGAAGATGGAAGTGATACTAATGGGGAAATAAACATAGAGATTTATAACATGGGAAATGGTGGAAGTGTGGAGGCTAAAGCATTAAATGAGTTAATTAAAATGGTTAGGCCACTTAGGGGTAGTAAGGTAGGAAAGATGAAAGGGGATGAAGATGGAGTAGTATTTATCCTAGGAGTTGGGATGGCCAGTGGGACTAAAGTTAGGATAATTGAGTTTGTAGATATATACTATTGAGTGGTGTTGGAAATCAATAGGGATGGAATGGAATAAATTATAAATGGAATGGAAGGAGGGAGTGAAATTGTGGGAAGGGAAAGTGGAGTAGAAACCTAAGTATTCACTGAAGGGGGACCTTGAGCATCCACTTGACTTATTTTTATTTTTTTCAATGGAATTATTATTGTGGGTAAAGTGGTAGGAATTAATGGTGGAGTCACTTGAGATGAAGGAGGAGTGGACATAGGAGGTGGAGGTGTTGGAGTTGCAAGAAAAATGTAAACAAGTGGGGAGTGAACTACAAAGATAAGAGTTTTGATTAATACTGAGATAGGGGTTAAAGTTGTGGATTTTCAATTACAGTTATGTTCTTAGATGAAATAATGATTGGTTGGTATATTTTTACTCCATCTTTTCTTGAATTCCCCTTTTTAACCTTATATTTCATCTTTTTCTTATGAGAAATCACATGGCTCTCTAATTTTTCTCTTGTTGTACCATTGGGACCCTCTACTAATGGTGGAAACCTTTGCACCTTAAGATTCAATCATTTCTTTATGATACTGTATCTTTGGTCACTTGGACCACTTTACTCCTAAGTTAGTTGATTGTATTGTTGATCACATGTGCATTTCTATATATCAAAGAGAAAGATTCAAGGATAAACTACCTCATTATCGAAAGGGGTTGAGTAATGATCTATTTGTAGTAGTTATTATCCACTAGGGACTCATCATCCACTAAGCCCTTAGGGAATAGTTCTAAATCAAAGGCTTTAACCTGATCTAAGGTCATTTTGGAATGGTCCTTAAATCTAACCTCCTCTTCATCATCTAAATCTTCCTAGAAATGTTAAAAGTATGGAAAATGGGAATATTTTGAAATTCCCAAAGTGTTGGTGATGTTACCATGAACATCATATTATGGCCTCACCTCTAAATCCCTCAGGTTCATCTATGCCATTTTTTCATCATCACACTTGGCTTTGTGTATCAACCTATACTAATTGGGAAATGAATTCTCAACTTATGTTTTTTGGATATTAGCTTGTGAGTCACCACAAGTTGTCCTACCAACTCCATTAATGCCCATTTATCACTCACATATATTGGGAGTGTGTAAGGGCAGCCACTAAATTTGCATACGCTAATATAAGAATAGGTGGGGAACTAAATGAAGTAGGAACCCCACTAAGTGATTTCTACAATTGTTACATTAGAAAATATCTTTCAAAATCTTTGTCAAACATTGTTATGATGTAATAGATAAATGCATTGTTGACCCTCCTAAAGTGTTGTCTATTGGCCTCCAAATTGAGGTTAGGATAATAATTATATAGTTTATTTGATTTAATAATGGTATCCCTTTATCCAATATGTGCACTAATTAGCTAGTCATATAGAATTTACCTATTGTTTACACCTCCATCAAATGTTTATGGAGGGAGTCACTAATGAGATGGGCCTAGTGGATATAGTTTTTATTTTCATGAATGACCCAAATGTACTGGTACATCCACTCCTAGAAGCTCTTTGCATTAGGACTACCATTGATCTTGTGCAATAATATTATTATTTCTCCAACCTCATCCATCAAAATAATTCTTACTAATGTCTTTGGCATTCTATTCGAGGTATCTTTAGGGGTCTTAAGCCATTATTTGTTTATTATTGTCTAGCATTCAAAGTTATCTTGAAAGAATTTTTGGGAGGTCTATGGATTGATGTCTAGATAAATCTCAAAATCTAGTATTACAAACACTAAATCAATGAAATCTAGGTCCATATTTAGAATCCTTTCCGCTTTATCATTTAGGACCTCTCTTTTGTCAACATCATAGTGTTTTTCTAGTGTTAGCACTAGTTGAGGGGAAAGTGGAGTGGAAACTTGAGTATCCACTGAAGAGGGACCCTGAGTGTCCACTTTAATTGTTTGTATTATTTGTAATGGACTTATTGTTGTGAGTAAAGTGGTAAGAATGAAGGGTGGAGTCTGTTGAGATGTAGGAGTGGAGATAAGAGGTGAAGGTGTTGGAGCTAAAATAATAATGTAAACAAGAGGGGGTGAAATATAGAGATAAGAGTTGTGACTATCACTAATATAAGGGTTGAAGTTATAGATGATTTAATCACAACTATGTTCTAAAATGAAATAATAATTAGTTAGTCTATTTTTCCTCCATATTTGCTTGAATGTCCCTTCTTGGCTCTATTCCTCCCTATGATTATACATTAGCTCACGTGTAGACTACCAACCCTAGGAATCATACTCAAGCATCCTTCACCTTCTTATACCTCCCCTGCATCATATTCCTACCCTCCTTACATCCCTAGCTCATATTAGGCCTTTTGCACACAAGATAGGCCTTTTTAGAGACCTCTTAGGGCCTATAAGAGCCTAATGACCAACCTAAGACCAAGTTTTACCTAGGGCATATCTTGTGTGAAGTAAACCCATGGCTTAGACTACACATTTCCTTTACCAAATCCATGGTCTAAGCCATGGGTTGGGTAAAAACATGTCAAAAATCGCCAAAATGAACTCAAATGGCCAAAAAATGGCTAGTTTTAGATCATTTGGTAGATTTGGGTGGGAATATATGGCTCTTTCTCATTCATTTGAGCCTCTCTCTCTTCTCATTCCATCTCTCTATTGATTATTCTTCCCTTTCTTGACTCTTATGCCTTATTGAATCTCTCTTAGTTCATTCTTAGTACTCTTGAGGTTGACCGGGGAAAGAGAATCCCATATGCTACTACAATCTTTCTTGAAGACTCTATTTCTTCTCTCAATTATTCTTGATTCTTTATATTTTGATCCTAAGATCTTACATTTGTCATAGCACCTAATTTGTGTACTTGGTTAGGATCTCTTACACCATTACAAGTTCTCACTTCACCTCTTCCTTTATTCTTGGCTCTTGGTTTGGACTTTAGCTTGCACATAGCTTGGTCTTCTTCCTACATTGCTTCCTATCCTATATTGTTGGTTGGTGGAAAATTTTAACTTCATATTTGAGCTTGATCTAAGGGAAATTTGATATGCAAATTGAAACTCCATTATTTTGTACTATATATGCTAGGGTTTAAACTATTTTAGTGAAATAGTTGTTTTTGTATATTGCTTAGAGTAACTTCCAAAGTTTATTGCATTTTTATATGTTTAAAGAGTAATTTCATTGCTTGACATATTCCTTTGTTGCATACCATTACTCTCTTTATAACCCTTCCTCATTGTATATTAGAGATATACATGATCAAAATAATCTAGAAAACTTGCTTAAACTCTCTCTCTCTCTCTCTCTCTCTCTCTCTCTCTCTCTCTCTCTCTCTCTCTCTCTCTCTCTCTCTCTCTCTCTCTCTCTCTCTCTCTCTCTCTCTCTCTCTCTCTCTCTCTCTCTCTCTCTCTCGCTAAACTAAAACATTGCATTGTTAGAAAATAATAGTATTAAATATAGAATAGGCATACTCTTAAACCCTTTCTTGGAAATGTATTTATTACTAAAACATATTTCAATTGGCCTCAAAGTGCCTTAGCTTATAGATTTACTTTTTGTTGTTTATTTCTCTTCATTCGGTATTATTATTCTTGGTTTGTTTATGAAATCCAAAGTATAGTCTTAGCTACTTGCCTCACTATGGTTGGATCCATTAGAGTAAATGGCATACTTTGTGTGCCTATTCAGGCTAGCCCCAACCTATTTTGAAATTCTATCTATATCCTAGTTTAAGTTGACAAATTAGATAGCCACTATAGACCTCCTATAGCCAATATAACCCTTGAGACTTCTAGCCTCTTAGTGATTTCTTTTAACACCCTGCCAAACACTAGTGGTTCCATTCATAATCTTGGAGATAAATTATAGCATGCTCAATGGGACCTCACATATGGTTTCACATTAGTTATATCCCATTTAGATCTCTCTTGGCCAATATCATTCTAATGGCTACAAGGCTTTTCTTTCAATTGTTATTTGGCTCTCCCTCTAGTGTGATCTTGTTTTTGGTTTTGGGTCCTTCTCCTTATTGGTTCTCCAAATAATTTCCTTTTTTTTATCTCATGTATTTATATTGTTTTATTACATCCATGGATGGACTCCCACCCTTGGGATGCCAATTTTGTCAGATTCAAGATCTTGTCCTTGAGCTCACTCATGAGAAAGCTAAGGATGAAATGGAATACAATAGACACCATAAGACCCTAGATGTTATCTAAACCTAGCACAGTGACCTTGAACCTCTCATGTTTCACAAGGAACATGATTTTAAAATCCATAACCAATAGGATCGTTCACCTTTCCACAAGTTTGAGAATTATTTATCAGAGGATACCTCTCTAAGACTTGATCCTGATTCTCGTTCACCTATTCAAGGTGATGAGGATCCTCTTACATAGATAGGGCCTAATGAGTTACATGAGATCATAGATGATTTTTGTAGATTCCTTAAGGTGAATGAAGTGTATGCATCTTCCCCTAAGAGTAGGTGGTGTGCTTCTTCTAGAGATAAAGATCACACTGAGTCTAGTTTGAGTGCCTCAACTAGTTCTAATTTGAATCCCATACCTCTTTATTGATAGGAGATTCTACAAAAATAACCCACTCATGTTTATGTTGTGGTTCATGCATATTACCACTCGATGAGGTATCTTCATCATGAATATTTCTCCCTTATTCCTTGCCCACCCCTATGAGGAATATCACCCATCTTATGGTCATTCCCCATCCCATGGTAGAGATGATTTACACCATGAGTGTCCTCCTTATCAAGATCCACCTTAGCATCACCCTTTCCATGTCCATGGTTATAGTGGTGACTATGAGAATAAGTAACATCATTACCTTCATGATCCCCCTCTTAGATCTCACCACCATCCTACTATCAACCATTCTTATAAGTATCTCCTTAGGAATCATATAACCACTTGGGTACATGCTATTCCCCTTCCTAATCCTATCCATGATCTACCTAAGTTTAATGGGACTCAGGACTCTAGTCCCATGGAGCATATTACAACATTAATTGTGTTATGTATGGATTAGGATTAGGATAAAGGCATGATGTTAAAGCTCTTTACTCATTTTTTGTGAGCCAAAGCTCTTATCTAGTTTCAAAATAGGTCACCACACTCTCTATTTAGTTTCCAAATCTTTCTAGATTAATTCCTCTAATATTTTAATATTTATAGACCCTTTAACCTTGGCATCCAATCACTCACCTCCATGGTATAGGACAAGGGTGATTCAAACTTTTATTGTGTCTGTAGATGGCAATCAGCTATTCATACGTGCAGGACTAGATTCTTAGATGACTAACTTTATGATATGTTCACATGAAAATTAAGGTAGGAGGTTCACCTTGAGGTCATAAAGGGTGAACCTACCTCTTATGATGAAGTTTTTAATGAATGTCTAAATTCTAAGTGTTTGATATGTGTATGGGTATGTATCTCATCCTTACCTAAAAGTCATCCTTTTCATGTGATCATAATCATAATGCAACTAGTGATCATGTTACTAATTATCCTCCTAAGTAGAAGGACAATAAGGATATCTACGAGGTTAATGCTTTGAGCAAGAAGCTATCTAAAAATAAGATTTTTGAATCAATCATATAAAAATAATAGACTATGTTTCCTTATGACCTTTCAAAGATTTTCAACTTCTATCAAA
This sequence comes from Torreya grandis, assembly GCA_037957365.1. NCBI lineage: Eukaryota > Viridiplantae > Streptophyta > Pinopsida > Cupressales > Taxaceae > Torreya > Torreya grandis. The sequence continues at coordinate 1,197,446 of JARHVA010002482.1, read as the reverse complement.
TGAGGGGGCATGATGATAACAATTATGCTACCCAAAAGTCTGGTGTGTAAGCCTCACCTTCATCTTCGACTTATCCTCTTACAAAACCTAACCATAAGTTGAATGTTTTCAAAGAGCCTTTGCATGACCATGATAAGGAGAAGAAGAAGAAAAATAATAAATCAATGGCTAAGGGCCCATGTTCCCCTTCTTGATCTTGTACCTCTTATCACTCCTCTTCTTAGGCTGACCCAAGAGGGAAATCCAAGTGAGAGAGTAGCAAGGTTGTTACTTCTATCAACATAACATATAATGAGTATGAGTGCTTTTTCAACATGTGCTCTAGTTAGACCACTAAACTTGTTAGAGAGACTAATGGTATTGGACCTCAGGTTCAGGCCATGGGGGTAGGGAACCCAAAAGTTAGATTTAATTTTACGTGTAGCATCCCTTCCCAAGTTAGATAGTGTCCTTACTCTATCATAAAGGAGTTATAGGGCCTCTTAATTGGCATCTCTATTTTAGACCTTCTATGCCTTTGCCTTGAGCAAAGGGGTCTCATTTTTGATGATCTTGGTCTCTCTCATGAGGGTCCACTATGGGAGATGTTTAATTTCTACTCAAATATGATGCATCTAAGAAACCTCCCCCTTATATTCTCTCTTTTATCCCCACCTCTTTGCCATATGCTTCAATTTTGGTTAAGAGGGTTAGTTTTCCTCTTTATATCAAGACCTCCATCAATGAATATCATGTTAATAGGTTCATCATATATGAAGGATCTACATTGAATATCATTCCCCTACATGTATTTAACAAGCTTAGGATCAATAAAAAAAAGTTAGCTAATTCTTTCCATAACTATGTTGGTTTCAATAATGACATAGTTGCACTGGTGGGGATTGTGAAGATCTAGGTCAATTTTGGCCCCAAGATAGTTAGAATCAAGTTTTTTGTGTTAGACCTTGATCTTTCAAACAACATGATTTTTGGCCATCCTTGGACTATTACCATGCAGGCTATCACATTCACCACATTTTGCATGTTTTAGTTTTTGCATGAAGGTGAGGTGCATACTATGAAGGATGAATTGGATCCCTAGGATTTTCTCTATGCAAATACAAATCCCTTAGGTAAAGCTTTGGTTGTCTCTTCATGGGGTTATATGTATTCCTACACACCCCCTATTATTGAATCTCATTTTCTCAAGGATAAGCATTATGATCCAACTGAGTATTATTGTCACCTCAACTTGCACCCAATGAGGAGATGACAAGTCTCTCCTCATTTAAGTTCACAATGGAACCACCTTATGGATATGGGTAACCCAAATGTGAGGTAGATCTATATATTAGGGGCTAGTTTCCCTTAATGCATCACTATAGCTCAATCCTACTACTAACACTTGGGGTGATGAAAAGGGATAAAAATAGGTTAAATAAAATATAATCAATCAGAGGTGATACTCCAAATATATTCTCTACTCACACCTTTTAACCTACACTTGGAACTAAGGATAAGTTTTCACATACACTTCATCTAATGATAATCTTCTCTCTCACATCAATGTTTCAAGAGTGGAGTCTTGGAGATAGCTTAGGCTAGGAGGACTTAAACAATAGGATTTATAAGAAATATTATTTAATAGAATACCCACTACACATATAATATCAACATTAGACACTTCTTTCTTATATACAAAAGAGAGATTACAAGACACAAGGTACTAGGAAGAGTAACATGTGAAGATAAACAAAGCTACACTTGCACAAGACCAAAAAACATTGGGTACACTTAATAAAATATTTAATGAGGTAAAAAATACTATCTTTATTATCTCAAGGCAAAAATTTTTTAGGTATTCACCATACCAAGGTGGAGAGATCCAATACAATGCCAAAAAGGTTAGAATTTATAGCAATTGTGTGTGTGAGAGAGAGAAAGGGAAGTTAAAGAGTCATTGAGACACTTGTAAAACAAGGATAAGAAGTTAAAACATCAATGGAATTATGGATATATATTACATGTAATGAATACAAATATAAATTTCCCTTAAACTCAATTAACTCCTCCACATGTGGTGTAGATTCCCTTGTGCATGCATAAAAAACTACCCTTCATGATTTGTCTTCAAAAACTACCTCACCATTACATAGTGTTAGGTATGATGATGGGTATTATAAATAAGGGTTAAAAAAATCCCTCGTATGCATTGTATTAACCTTTTATCATTCCTATTCTTTTGGTCATATACAATCATCCATGGTAGTCCTAAAATGGCCTCTCTCTAAGCACCTCTCACACTTGAAACCCAAAACCTTCCCAATTCTAAAATATAATATATTAAAAAGGAGGGATAACATGTTTCAATGGTTTACAATTCATCAGGCTTAATAATCAATCCTTAAAAGGCTTCCCAAATGGAGTTTCACCACTTTTCTTAAGTGTTCACTACCCATTCACTGTGACTAGCTGAAATGAAAGAGATGGTAGGCACACTTTGGATTTTATATACCTAATTAAATGGAAATTAGGACTTATAACAAGTCCTAACATATCTCCCAAAAATTATTGGATCCTTTGAAAGTCTTCCAAACCTACAAACCACATATTTTTGTCAAAATAAGCCTTTTTTGTACCATCCATATAGGTGTAGTACAAAAAATTACCATTTTCCAGGTCTTTTGGAATTCCTCTACATATCCAACTTGTTTTCATGGCATTTACACTACATATAGATTCTCCAATTTGCTTCTTTCCCCAAATGGGTCCTTATGGAGGATTTGCAAGGGTTTTTGGTCACTTCTGGTCTTAAAATTTGTTCATAAATAATATACATTAGAATTACCTAAAAATTCCATTTAGGGATTCTTAGGGACCCTCCCTAACTTATCCTATAAACTCAAGGTCCCATGTAAAGTATCATGGGAGATGTGAGTGTCCAAAGTTGGCTATTCAAATCATTTCTTAAATTTTGTGAGGGTCTTAGTGTTCTCAAGCCAATAAATGACTTCCTTATGAGTTTTTATACAAAAAAAGTCTCAAAAACCTATATTTTACTCCAATCTACATGTTCCAACCATTATAAGAGCTCATCAAGAGCTAGAAATGAAAATGACCTCCATTTTGAAACTAGGTCTAGACCTTGTCAATAGGTCTACCTATAACTCTTGACCTTAAATGAGGTTTAATGGTTTTAATTACATAATAGGGGATTTAAAACATATTTAATAGTCCCCTAAACATGTTTCAATTATTTTTTAGGCTTATCAAGATCAAAAGTGAAAATGACCATCCTTACCTAGTCATATGCTTTATCATTCCTTACCATGATGACTATAACCATTCTACACCCTATTTGATTTCATCCATTATAAAAAGGTTTAAAATTTTTATCCATATGTGTTTGAACTTTTCAAACCTTTTTTACATGTCATCAAGCCTTCAGGTTCATGTTTGGATCTCTTTTTCCAAGTTTGCAAGGTTTGTGCAAGGGGAAAAAGTGTCCTACATCTGAGATAGAATAGAGGAATGATACCCTATTTTATATTTTAAAAAAACATTTAAAAGTGTATTATAGGTCTAAAATATGATATTTACCAATTTTTGGCATTTGGTTGCATATTTGGCCCTCCAAAACCTTCAAAAGCTAAGACAAACTTATAGGAATGCACTGTCTGTATGGGTGCCTTGAGATGAACTATGTATGTCCATATTGGACTCAACTTTATTTATTTTTCACTATCTAGAGAATTTAAAAAATAATGTGTAATTTATATATAAGGTCAAATTTCAATACATCACTTCATCCTTCCATGTTCTCATTTGACTTCTGCCATCTTGAACCCTACTAACTAAGATGAATCTGTCTGACTGTGTTTGTTCATTTGAGCCCTTTTTCTTAGTGTATTTAGACTGGTGACAATTCCTTAAAGGTGAGAATATAAATTTTTGGATGTTTAGGTACTATTAATAAATTTATCTCAATATAACCCTTCTTCTATGTACCCAACATTTGTGAAATGAACTCTCTATGTTCAGCTAACTGAGACACCTACACTTTTGGCCTACTGTAGGTTACCTTGCCCATGAATATACTTTTTTGTGATGTTTAGAGGCTTTAACTCAAGTTTATTGAGGTGAAAAAAAATATTTACACTATCTCACATTTTTTATTCCACCTTAGAAACCGTCAAACACTAAGAGGTTCACTACTTGATGCCCTATAGGTGGACTGAGACACTTTATACGGATAGAGGATGAGTAAGGTGAGCCAAATTTGAGGTAACATCCTCCTCAAGTATTATTTAGGTTATATATACTACTCTAATTCACATGATACTATTAAACCATGTCAAGTGATTTATAATGCATCTTGGAAAATGAAACTCACTTAGTGTTTAATGGCCTGTAGATGTCACAACAAGTTTTTAGTGTGTTTAAAAGCATATTTCGGCCTCTAAATGATCATCCTCCCATTATATTATATATTTAAAACTTGGTAAGGGTATTTTATTATTATATGGATACTAATACAAATGACTAAGAGTGTTAGAAGGTATTTTTTTATGATATATGCTAGTCCCAAAAAGCTTAAAGACCTTTGTTTTTACATTTCAAGGATCAAAAGTCTAAACTTAGTCATGTCACCTTTGAAAATGACCTTCACCCTCCACTTATAAATTCGTCCTTATCAAAATTTTAATATTATATTCCAATTTTTAAGTAAATTAATAATCCTTAAATGTTCCAAATTCTCCATTGTGATCTCTATACCATCTGCGTATGCTATCTAAAAATCTGCATCTAACTATGTAGGGTGACAATGATAAGAAACCTTGGCATTTGAGCATTGTTTTATCATTTTATGAATTGAAAAATTGTCACAACACATTAAAATTAATCTCCATGGATTCCATTACCTGAAAAAACATCATATTCCTTCATTCTAATGTGAAAACTTCCTTCGTGGCACTTGAGATAGATGAAAGTGCAAAAAGACCAGTTGGCAAGCACAAACAAATCTAGGAGAGGTTTATTGACTTCATGAGACTAAAAAACCAAGAATAACCATGTAAAACATATTAATATTTATTATAAAACATATGAAACCATGAAACTCATCGAACTAAATTAAGCTTTTTTGAAACTAGCTCAAAAAAAGACCCCTCATGGTTGCAAGTGCATAAAAAGCTGTTTGATGTCTTAAAAATGGTTCATAAAGGATAATCCACCAAAATTAAACTTATTGATATAAATTTTAATTACAAATAAATCCCTTTCACCCACCAAAATAATTTCTCTCAACTTTGACTGTAAGACCCATACCAAGCATGCAAAGTTGACCTTTTTTGGCTTGCAAGGACAAAAAAGAAGAAATATAAGTTGCAACTAAATTTTTGGCATTTTATCATCATACCAAGTTTGGAAATTATTTTATGGATGTTAATAGGCACATAACTCACATTTTCATCTGAAGATGAGCTCACCAAATCTGTACAAGTGCCCAAAAGGGCCTAAATTCAAGGAAAAACTACCCCTTTCTACACATAACTACCTCTTGGACTGATATATGACTATTAATGATATATCCTAACATAATTCATGTTTAAATATCTCTATGTGATAAATTCACTCCCTTGAAAGTCCATACAAGTCATTTATCGTGCTAAAAAAGTGGCCAAATGACACTTTTTGCATATAAAGCATGGTGAAGGACAAATATATGACTTAGAAACACCTTAAGACACCTAAATGACCATATTATAATATTTATAACATAATTTTGACCTTTTGCTAGGTTTTAATATAGTTGACTTTGGTTGACTTTGGCTGACTTGACTAGTACAAGGAGGATGGGCTTCAACAAGGACTAGAGTAGGGATAAGATAAGAGATTTAGACCATGAGACCCTATAAGACATATGGAAACCTTATTCAAAAGTTAATAAATGTAGGGGTTGACCCAATTTGACTAAAATTAAAATTTGTCCAACAAGTACTAAGTAACATTCACTCTTTAGAAGTTTAGTGTGCATCAGCCAACTCCCTCTTCCACTCTATAATGTCAGGCTAGCTCATCTCTTTTTAGAGACCTTTTCTAGGACATCTCCCTAGACATTGAGCTTCCCCTTCTATTGTGATTTTTCCATCAGAGTATTTTCTATCTAAACATGTCTTCTATTAAGACCACTAGAGTAGTTGTGTCAAATCTTGAGTGTTATTCCATCCATGGTATAACAACCAACCCAATCAATGAGAGGAGAGATTATAAGAAGCTCCTACCTATGCATCCTATATGCTACTATCCTCTTACTTATTTGGTTTTATAGGTAATTTTTACCAACAATGACCCCACCTTAAACACTCTTATGTTTTGGGTTATGAATGGTAAACCTAAGGGTATAGGTGATCCATCTCTTTCTTCCTACCTTTTCCCTATTGTTTAGCCTCTTCGTAGGCTGAGCAGTGGCCTACTTTAGGGGCATGCCTATAGTTAGGGATAAGTATTAGTCTACCCTCATGGTTAGGCCCAATCTTGGGCCTATGGTACTTTTTTGAGCCTTATATCTTACTAGAACATCCTCCCTAAGCCTTTATTTAGTGGATTGACCCTCTCATGGCATCCATAGTTAGATCCTTGTAGGTCTCCTTTGTTATTTAGCTTATGCACTCCTCCTTGGATGCACCCTAGGATATAAGTAAAGTCTTTTACTTCTTTTAGTTGGTCATGATACTACTTTCTAGTAGTTATCCCTCTTCCAACTCCCTCTCTCCTTTTCCATAGTGTCTATAGGTGATATGGGTTAGTGGTTGTGGTTGCCTATGACTTGATCTAGCCTTCTTTGGCTAGTCTTCATCTGTCATGGGCCTCATACCACCCCTCCTCACCTCTCATTACATTCGGTATTGAGATACTCTTTCATGGTTGACCCATATATAGTGATGGTGGATCTACTAGCTAAGATATATTTTTCGCCTCTAGCACACTAACTCTTCCTTGTATCTTCACAATAGAGAAACATGACCTTGGATCAGTCATGTGTATGTGGGAATGAGAAAAACATATTTAAATGATCTCAACAATTATTTTTCTCATCTTCCCCCCTCTCATTCTATTCTAGGAAAGTTATGGGCCCTTTTTGGGCTCTTTAGGCCTATTTTTGGCCTTTGCTGGTCTAAGCCATGGCTTTTTAGGTAAAGTTATATCTTGGTAGTGTTCAGGCTACACCCTGAGCCCAAGTCTTATCTTTTGCTTTCTTTGGGCCTCTATTTTGTCCTATTAATGCTCTAAAAACCCCCAAACCTTCATCTTAAAGGTTTTGGTCCATTTTGGATGCAATGGCAAGGTTTATTTCTTCATTTGAGGCATCGTTTGGTGTTTTTTAGGACCATTCCAATCTCTTGTACCTATAGGTCCTCTAGCCTATCAGGCCTATGCACTCCTTATTAGATGCACCTTATGGGCCCTTTTTGGGTGTTTTCCCATTTTTACATTTTAGACCATGAAACCTCTATGTTAGAGGTTTTGGCATGTTATAAGCACATTGACAATCTTTTTTTTAATCTAAGGCTTTCCTTGGCCCATTTTGGCCTCATTTTAGTTCCTAGGACCCCTTCTAGGTCCCTGTTGACCTCTTAGTCTCATATCCCATCTCATAGGCACCTAGGGATAAAAGTTAATTACAATACTTATTTTAGTTAGTTATTTCTCTACTTTTTTGTAGTCGATCCATTATAACTCCCTCTCTTTCTTATTCATTATGGTTATAGGTAGGGTTGTTAGCTAGCTGTAGTGGTTCAAAATTTGCTCTAGTCTTGTTGAATGGTCTTCATATTCTTCAAACTTACCCCCACTTTCCCTTATTACCTCTCACCATGGCTAGCATTAGTTAACCATTATGATTGTGGCTTTATATCATTATTTGTTTCCCTCGTGTAACTCACACTGCTTCACTTTGAGATCACCTTTTTGTACTAGTTAGTCTTGCATCCTCAACCCCCATTATCATGCACCTCTTATTGGTGATTCACACTAATGGTGATAGTTGGGATAACTTAGTACTAGCATTTATGGCTTAGGTTATCGATTATCAATGGGGCCATGATCTTGTTATAGTTAGTTTCTTCCTTACTAGTGAGATGAATAATGTCATCGAGTATCACATAATTATTAGTGATTTAATAAATGTCCATGAGTTAGACATGTTTTATGTTTAGTTATTTTATGACTCATGCATATCCATGTCTTAACTCACTAGTGTCTAGGTCATCTTTAGATCTAATTTGTTCCCCCTCTTCAAGGCAGTGCATTATTTACTCTCTTTCTTCAAGGATATCTAGTTCACCTATATCAGGGAGAACACTAATTCTTATGCCTTGGTGAATGTCATTATGTATAATATGATGTGATTTGATGTCACTTATGCCCCTTATTTACAAGAGTTAGATCTAGAGTTGGAGATAGAGCTGGAGTTGGATTTTGGATTATAGAGTATTTACAATCTTACCCATGGATCACACCATCAAATTATTTTATCACTATCCTTATATATTAATTGAAGGTAATGTTTCATTTCATATTTATAATTATTTCTTTTCTTTGCTTTGCTTTGGATTCTAGGTACTGCATAGCACTCTTTGTTCAGTTGAACACCGACTGCTTTGTACCTTGAGGGCATATGTAATCATACTTCCCATGACCCTACTCCTTATGATTATACATTATCTCACATGAAAAATAATTACCTTAGGCATCCTAATATAAGTCATCCACCATATAATTGGACCTCTCTTACATCATATTACTACCCCCCTTACATCCCTAGTTCATATTGGGCCTTTTGCACACAAGATAGGCCTTTCTAGAGACCTTTTGAGAGCTTGTTGACCAACCCAGGACTAAGTTTGACCTAGGTCATGACTTGTGTGAAGTAAACCCATAGCCTAGGATACATGTTTCCTTCACCAAGCCATGATCTAGGTTGTGTCATGGGAAAAAATTGTCAAAAATCCCCAAAATGAAGTTAAACAATAAAAAATTAGCTAGTTTTAGGTCATTTGGTAGATTTGGTTGGGGATATATGCCTTTTTATAATTTATTTTAGCCTCAATATCTTCTCATTAAATCTATATATTTATTATTCTTCCCTCTCTAAAATCTCATGCCTTCTTGAATCTCTCTTGGTTCATTCTTTCCACTCTTGATCTTGATTGGGGATAGAAAATCCCATATGTTGCTACACTATTGCTTGAAGACTCCATTACTACTCTCAGTTGTTCTTTATTCCTTATGGATTGATCCCAAGCTCCTATATTTGTCATTTCACCTAATTTTTGCACTTGGTTAGGAGCTCTTACACCATTACAAGTTCTCACTTCACCTCCTCCTTTGCTCTTAGCTCTTAGTTTGGACTTCAACTTGAACATAGCTCGGTCTTCCTCCTACATTGATATCTAACTTGGATTTGTAATTAGTAGAACATATAAACTTCATATTTGATCTTGATCTAAGGACACTTTTGTATGCAAAGTGAAACTCCATTATTTGTGTAGTGTATATGTTAGGGTTTAAACTATTTTAGTGAAATAGTTATTTTTGTATATTACTTAGAGTAGATTTCAAAGTTTATTACATCTGTACATGTTTAAATAATACTTTCATTGATTTAAATATTCCTTTATTGTATACCATTTCTATCTTTATAACCTTTCCTCAGTACATAATAGAGATATACATACTCAAAACAACCTACAAAACTTGCTTAAACACACACTCTCTCTCTTGCTAAACTATAACATTACATTGTTAGAAAACAATAGTATTGAATTGGAAGGATAGATAGAATATAAAATATGCATCATATTGAACCCTTTCTTGAAAATGTCTTTATTTCTTAAAACATATTTTAATTGGCCTCAAATTTCCTTAGATTCTAGATTTACTTTTCATCGACTATTTCTCTTTATTTGGTGTTATTGTTCTCACTTTATTTATATAATCCATAGTCTAGTATTATCTAATTGCCTCACTATGTTTGGAACCATTAGAGTAATTGACATAATTTATGTGCCTATTTAGGCTAGCCCTAACTTGTTTTTTAACTCTATCTATAGCTTGGTGTAAGCTGGCAAACTAGATAGCCACTATAGACCTCTTATAGACCATAGAACTCCTGAGCCTTATATCCTCTTAGTGGTTTCCTTTAGAACCTTAACAAACATTGGTGGTTCTATTTAGATTCTTGGAGCTAAAAATTTCATCTTTTTCTTAGGAGATATCATAGGCCTCTCTAATAATTCTCCTTTTATGCCATTGGGACCCTCAGCTAATGGTGGCATCTTTCATACCTTGAGATTTAGTCACTTCTTTATGCTACTATATCTTTGGTCACTTGGACCCCTTTACTCCTAAGATAGTTTATTGTATTATTGATCACATGTGTAGTTCCATCTATCAACAAGAAAGATTCAAGGATAAACCACATCACTATCAAAAGGGTTTGAGTAATGATATATTTATAGTAGTTCTTGTCTATTATGGACTCACCATCCACCAAGCCCTTGGGGATTGGTTCTAAATCAAAGGATTTGACTTGATCCAAGGTCATTCTAAAATGGTCCTTCAATATAACCTCGTCTTCATCATCTAAATCTTACTATAAATCTATAAAGTGTAGAACATGAGAATATGTGTAAATTTCTAAAGTGTTGGTGATTTTACCATGAACATCATAGTATGGCCTCACGTCTAAATATCTCAAGGTCATCTATGTAATTTTTGAATTAGAAAATTTGGCTTTGAGTAGGAAGGGGCATGTGTATCTACCCATACTAATTGGGAAATGAATTCTCAACTTCTGTTTAATGGATAGTAGCTTGTGAGTCTCCACAAGTTATCTTACCAACTCCATCAATGCCCATTTATCACTCACATATCTTGGGAGTGTATAAGGGAAAACACTAAATATACATACCCTAATATAGGAATAGGTGGGGAAATGAATGAATTAGGAACCCAACTAGGTGATTTCTATAGTTATTTCATCAAAAAATCTCTTTCTCTCAAGATCTTTGTCAAACATTGTTATGATGCAATAGATAAATGCATTGTTGACCCTCCTATAGTGTTTTCAACTAGCCTCCAAATTAAGGTTAGGATAATATTGCTTCACCAACTATAGTGTTGAGCCCTAGGAAAGGTCTTCCTTTATCCAATATGTGCACTAAGTAACTAGTCATATATAATTTCCCCATTATTTTCACCTCCATCAACTTATGGAGGGAGTCACTAATGAGTTGGGCCCAATGGATATATTGTTTATTTTCATGAATGACCCAAAAGTATTGATACATCCACTCCTAGAAGATCTTAGCATTAGGACTACTAGTGATCTTTGAAACAATATTATTATGTCTTTAACCTCATCCTTGAAATCAATTCTTGCCAATGTCTTTAGCATTCTAGTGGAGGTAGCTTTAGGGGTCTTAAGGAATTATTTGTTTATTATTCTCTATCATATGAAGTTTTTATCTTGAAAGAATTTTTGGGAGGTCTATAATTTATGTCTAGATAACTGTTAAACTTTGGTATTACAAACACTTAATCAATGAAATTTGGGTCCATATTTGGAATCCTTTCCCCTTTGTCATTCAAGACCTCTCTCTTATCAACATCATATTTTTGTGTTAGTTTTATCACTATCTCAAGGCTTTGCACCATTAGGGGGAAGGATGCTACTTGTGGAAGTCTAGAGTCATAGATTCTCAGGATCTAATCATTCTTCAACTCTAAATTTATTTTGGTCTAAAATTCCCCTAGGTCAATGTGACTTAAGTTTGTATCCATGATCTTATTAATGTTGGATTCTAGACTAAGATCAACCCTAGGGCCTTTTTATTTGAAATTCATCTCCTTCCTAGACATGAATTCTAGAGAGAATGCTTAGTGAAATCAACTACAAAGGCTGGCAGGATCTGTAAATGCTATAAATATGCATAATATTTGATAGAGATTAGAGGTGATTTGAGTAGGTATAAATTCCATGAGAAAATATATCTATAAAAATATGTTGAAATCTTAGATGGAGATTAGAGATGAAAAATGCATGTTAGATCTGTAACAGAACTTAGAGGTGTTCTAAGCAATAGGAATGTTCATAGAAAGTAGAGGTGCTTAAAGTAATGGAGAATATCATAGAGATAGGAGGTATACAAATCAATGTTAATTTATGTGGAAACTTTGAGGAATATTTCAAGGAATGTGTTTTGGTTATGCAAATATATGCTGGTATATTCACCTAGTTATGAGATTGCAAACCCTAGGTTTGACTATGAATCTTGGGAGAAAATCATTAGGTTTTTATGTTTAAAAATGGAAAATAAAACCTAAGATCTATAATATTTAAAAATAAAATAAAATAACAAAGGAAAACCTAACCTTCATTAACACCTAATTAACATAGAGAAGCCCTAAAATACTAAGTGTCTAAGCAAGCAATGATAACCCTAGGAAATGCAATTGAAACTTTTATAGGAATTGAAATATTTCAAACAAGTTTAATTTTTAGGAATGATGGAAAAAATTTAAGTAGGATTACAATGAGTACGATGTAGGGTTATAATGATGTCATGGCATTAATTTCAAACATGGCTCAATGTTTTTAGGGTCATGGTTTGGCACATGGCTCAAGGTCAAACACATGGTCATTATAAGAGCTCTAAAAATTGATTAATAGATTAAAAAATGAATTAAAAACTCCCAAATTCCAAATTATTCAATGGAGGTAGTTGGTAGAACCCTAGACCCCCCTCTATAATCAATGGTTCAATAGAGGTAGTTGGTAGAACCCTAGAGCCTTCAAGTAATTTTTCAAATTCTATGTTGACTTCCAGATTCTATGGGGAAAATTAGGTTGACTTATTTGGAAATGGGAAGGTGAAACTAAAAGAATAAATTGTAATTTTTTAAATTTCTAATTTCTCTCTAAGTTCCAAATTCCATGGGCTTAGTTATTAGCAAGAAGTAGAACTCTACCTGTAATTTACAATTTCACAAATTGTTAATTATAGTTTGAGTTCTAGATTTTGTAGGGTGTTTAGTTTACAAAATCCAAAACTCTACTTGAAATTTGAAATATACAAAATTGAAAATTGAAATTGGGTTTCCAAATTTTGTCAGTTAGTGTATTTTAGGATCTAAAGCTTGGGCTATAATTTGAAGTTTTGAAAATTGTAAATTACATTCAGATTTATAGATTCCACTGGTTAATGCATTGTGAGATCTGGAGCTTAGGAAGTAATTTAAAAAAATTTAAATTACAAATTATAGGTAGAGTTTCAAATTTTATAATAAAAAGGAAATGTGTGATTTGGGTCACTTCAAGGCATTTTTTCAAAAATCAGGGGGTCTCCCTTAGGATTTTTGATGTTTTGATATTTTTGGGACAAAAATATCAATATTTTTGGCAACCTCTATAAGATGATTTCTTGCTAATCAGTTTCTTTCTAGTAACTTTCTATTTCATTGGGAATGGATTAATTTTAAGCTTGACACACTTTAACTTGGTGAAGAACATATAAGGATTTGCCTAAATAAAAACAAAAAGGGAAAAATACAACAAACTAAGGAAATAAAAAAAAATTAATGAGTTGACTTGTGTGAAAGCATTTATTTAGGAAAACAACTAACCCTATTATATACAAAAGAAAAATATTTTTGGAATGGATTCCAATATCAAAAGAAATATTTGAGGTATATCCCATTGATTGTGATAGGTAGTTAGGATCCATCAAGCTTGGATTTTTGGAATGAATTAGCTCTCTTGCATTGAGTTATAATGTATGGACCACTCCATATTGCATCAAACTTGGTGTGCTTGCCTAATTTAGCCTTGTTTGTATCCCATTTGAGAACAATGTCTCCTTCATTAAATCACCTATCAGATGCCTTTTTGTTGAAATTCCTATTTGTTTGAGCATGATTTTCTTCTAGGACTTTCACTAATTCATCCCTGATTTCTTCTAATTCTATGAGTTTAGCCAATCTTACTATCATCTAATCATTGTCAATCAAATCCAACTGGTGATTGAGATTTAGAGATGGTAACTCAATTGATAGTGGGACTCAATCTTCCCTTCTATATACCAACATTAATTGGGAGTTACCAATGACTCTCTTATGGGTGATCTTATCAGCATATAATGCTAATTTCAACTTCATGTGTCATGTCCTTTGGTTATCTTCCATTATTCATTTGATAATTATTGTGAGGTTTTTGTTTGTAAAATTTGCCAAGCCATTACCCCAAGGGTAATAATTGGAATAATTACTAAAGTATACATTGTGATTTACAACCCATTCACTCACTTGAGTACCATAACTACTTTGGCATTGTCTGAGATAATAGCACGAGGAACACCAAACCTTGAGACTATGCCATCTATGAATTCTAGAATAGATGTGTCTATGGCATATTTTAATGTAAATAATTCATTCTATCATGCCAAATAGTCAATTTATATCAGGATCCATTTGTGTCCTACACTCGAGGTGGATTGATCATACCAATGAAATCCAATACCCATTAAACAAATGATTGATCTACTTGAATTAGTCTAAGAGTGAAGGCTACTTATCTTTGCTTTCCAGTGAAGTAATCACACTTTTCATATTTACTTACCCATTAATGATCATATTTGAATAATTTATGCCAATAATATCCCCCCTCATTATTTTTATGGTCATGGTTCTTATAGAGAAATGTCCACCCAATAGGTCATCATGAAATTCTTTGATCACTGTGGGGACTTGATTGTACTCGATACATATTAGCATGACTCCATTCATATATTTTATAAAAAATATTCCATAAAAATGAACATATTGAATAAATTATAGTCTAAAATACCTCTTCTTAGACTACTAAAAGTCATATGGGTACTCACTAGTATATAGGAATATGGTCATGTCAAGAATCCATCTATTGATAAGAGGTAGATTAGCTATCTAAGGTGTACTTTAATCATATATTATTTTATATACTAATTTAGTAGTATTGATATCAAATTATATTTTTTTACACAATCCCTTCCCTCTTACAATCTTTTTGATTTTGATGTGCGCATCATATTCCATGACCTTTGTGATCCATCCTACTCTTTTTCATTTATCTCCTAGCTCAGTAGGAACTCTTTGACACTTTGGTGACTCACCATCAGAAGAATTTTATTTTTGGAGAGCATATGCCTAAAATTTAAGAGATTTAATCATAACATATACTTCTCCATAAAACTATAACTTTCTTCATAATCCTTTAGGGATTGATTGAAGAAAGATATTGGCTATTCTAGTTGCTCTTTATTCTATTGAGTTAGAATAGCTGAGATGCTTCCTTCCCTCCAAAATCATAGAGAATGAAATATTTCTAATAATTATGGTTGACTTTGGTAGTTTCTTGGGAAATAGCCTATTTGATGGCTTCAAATCTATCCTTTCCCTCTTGTGCCCAGCTAAAAATTATACCCTTTTTTAGCATTGTAGTAAGGGGTGTTGCCATAGAGGCAAAATTTGGAACAAATCTCCTTACAAAGTTTATTTTTATAAGAAATATCTATAATCCCTTCTTATGGATTGGTAGTGCTAATATATATATATATATATATATATATATATATATATATATATATATATATATATATATATATATAAATTCTCTTTGGGTTTATTATAAGACCCTCTTTTGACACAATGTGTCCTAGTGGTTTCCCTTCATGAAATAAAAAAATGAACTTCTTGGGATTGAGGGAAACTCTAAATTCTCTACAACTTTCAAAAAAAATTCTAAGGTGATCTAGCTATGTATCAGTATGCTTTGAGTAAATAGTGATATCATATAGATATACTAGGATCATATCATTTATCAAACCTATGAAATCCATATCCATGGCTCTATAAAAACTTACACCAGTATTAGTCAGACCCAATGGAATATTTATATATGCATATGTACCCCATTTTGTGGTGAGATCAGTCTTGAACTGGCATGATTATGGCACCAAGATTTGGTTATAGCCAAAATAATAGTCTAGAAGAGAAAACCTTTCAGATCTTGATATAGTTTGTAGAATTTGCTCCATAGGGGAAAGAGGATAATGATCCTTTAAATATGCTTTGTTTAGATACCTAAAATCTACACAAAGCCTAATTTCACTATTTTTATTTCTTAAAGGGATCAGATTATCAACCCAACATGAGTGTTTGATAGGGAAGATGATGTTATCCTCTATTATTTTAGACAACTCACTCTTCATCAAGGGTTATATCTTTAGATTAATTGATCTCTACATATATCTAATAGGTTTGGTATTTGGATCAAGTTTGATCATATGTTGAGCTAAGCTTGGGTCAAACCATCTTAGATCATGATAATTCCAAGAGAAGTTATCTTTAGATTCCTGACATAACTCAAAAAAATCTTGCATTTTAAAATCATTGCATACATTTCCTATCTTTACTAAATTCATTTTTGAGATGATCATTGGTTCATAGTATTCTTCATTCATGGTGATATTATTCTTTTTTCCTTTCAGTTGATCATCTAAATTAAAGATGTTTTCTAGTGTAAAAAGACTCAACGGTAGTTTGTTTATATTTAACTAGATGATTTGATCTCCATATTGATCCTAGAGTCTTGACTAGTTTCTATCAGAGAATTCAACTTCTTCTCTCATAAACTTGATCATTTATTGGTCACTATCAAATACTTTCCAATTGGTCACATTATTTAGAATAGATTGCCTTACTATCAACCTTACATGTTAGTTATTTTTCTTCTTTATTTATTTTGGTAGGTTATATTAGGAGACTATGAAGGCCATATGATCAACATATTTATTTTATGCTCTTGGTAACACTTGATTTTCAAAGTGGTAAAGTCTTCTAACAAGTCCCAAACCCTATGTTTGTAAGATCTTATAAAATCATTCTTAGTTACGCTTTTAGATCTCACTTGGTGAACAATCAACTCACTATCAACAAATATTTGTAGGGGTTTTATCCCTCTCTCCTTGGCCAATTATAGGCCTTAAATCAAAGCCTCATATTTATCTACATTATTTATGCAGCTAAATTAAAGTCTAAAAGAATAAAATCTCCTTCTATGGAGAGATAAAGACAATCCTTGTACTTGTACCATTCTTGCTTCTTGAACCATTGAAGAACAATTTCCACATACCTTAAAGATCTTCAACTAGATTTATTAGATTTTGGATAATTGCATCATTTTCATGAATGCAATATCTACCCAACCCTATTTCTTGTACACGTTCATAAAGATAAAATTAAAGGGATGATCCCCATTGATCTGAATGAGTGTCTAGAATATCTTCTACAAGTGTTGAAACTTCATGTTCTTGTTCTTCTTCTTGATCTTATAGTGTGTAGTTCATGTCTATAGGGATAGGATTATATGGCTTAATATGATCTTTTGCAATTGTTTCAGCTCTTATTTTTACCCTAGTTCCATATCTCATCCTAAGCAACATGTGATACCAATCCATAGATAGATGCCCTCCCATTTTTATAGTAAAATCTCATGAGAGACAAATGTAAAAATAAGGGGGAATATCTATAACTAAGATATCTTGGGAGATTGACAAGTTTGGACAAGCATGAATAGTGAGGTTTAGATCCTTTATTATTCCTACTATTTCAACAACTATTGCATTCAATTGAATAACTCCTTTATTGATAAGTATAAATTTTATACCAATGGTGTCAGTGATTTTCTTGGGCATCACTAAATTGATAGCCCTTTAATATACCATATAATTATGAATGAGATTCTTCCCTACTATAAGTGAAAGATATAAAGGGGGAGGCTTAGAATTTTTTCTCATTTTAGTGTTAATTTATGGTTAACACAAATTAGTTACAACATTAGGTCCCTTGGTTGGAACCTTGTCCATTATTTAGAAATTATTCAAAGCCTCTTATAGCAAGTCCCTTTGTGTGGGAATGGATGGTGATTCCCACATAGTAACATTCATATTGGTCTCCTTCATCTGCTCAATAATACTGAAAGGGATATTACCAACCTTTGATGGTGCCTTTGTAGGATCTATGTCCTCTTTTACAAAATTTAGATTTTTCACTTTTGATTTGGTTTGGCTTTTAGGTACAAAGGGTGGTCTTTGTATTGTGTTGATCTTTATAGGCTCTTGTACAACTTTGGATGTTGTAGCTTATTCTACTCTAAGGGATTTCTCACTTTCTATTGCTTTTTTCTTTGAATGAATATTTTTAGCATTGGACCTCTACCATTGAATAATTATTCCTTCTAATTTACACCACAAAAGTCATCCTCATACTAGTTTAGAATAGCTACATGACCTTGAGTAGGTTCTTGTCTATCTAATTTTTGGGAAGTAGATTCTTCTTGTTGTCCTTATGTATTTGATATGCCTTACATAGACAAGTCTTGATTTATAACACCAATAGGATAAGTATTATAATTATGTCGCTAATAAAAAGGATAACACCATTTATACTCTTGATCTAGGTTACTTTGAATAGGTATAATAGCTTTGGTAACACCTAGTGTAGGTAGAGCACAAATTTTTGGAGGTTTTGCTTACATAATTTGATTCTATGGTTATGAATCGCCTAGATATGGCAATTTATTAGGTTGGTATTCTAGGTTAGCCTAATGATAAGGATTGTAATTCTAATATTTCTACCTTTTCATCACTACTAATTGATTTACAAACTCTTGAGTAGTGACTAAACCTTATATAAATCATATGTAGGTGTGGGAGTTAAAGTTGGTGATTTACTCATGGTGGGAATTGCAATAATTATAGGTGGTAGAATAGGATGTATTTCTATAAATAGAGGCATTAGTAGCCTTGGGGAAATTTTAATTGCTTTAATTAAATATTTTTTTGCTCTTATTGAAATTTCATAGGCATTAGGAGGTGTGGTGCCACCAATTGACTAAATCATAACAGCTATGTCACTATTTAGGGATCTCAAGTAATATAGGAAAGAATTATTTCGATTTGGATTAAACAATACTAGAATTCTATTCCATGTCTTATAAAAATAAAAATTAAAGTCAATCATGTGATTATGAGGAACTTGTTAAATAGCAGTTAATTATTCATGTAAGGAAAGGTGACCACTCTTGTCTTCAAATTAGGTACATAGTATAGTGCCTAGGTCATCCTAAACTTTTATGAAGTTGGGATCAAGACCTCTGTATTATTTTAAGGATTTACCTTTGAAAGAGGAGACTAGGAGCCTAATTGCAACATTATCTTGTATCACATTATGGACTAAAAATAGATTAGTAATATCTTGTATGTGTTCCATAAGAGTGGTGGAAGTTTAACTAGTAAAACATTATAGGGTTTTTAAATATGAGGTAGTTATATCATCATGTTGGGATACTTGGAGTGGGTTACCTTCTTTGAAATCTATGCAATTCAGATTTCTAGCCATTATGAGAGGTATGAAACCAATGGGAGTACTTGAAGTGGACGAAATTAAAATTATATGATATACTTTAGGATAAGGTACAACTAATTTTGATCTCTCTTTAGAAGGAAATGATAATTTTAAAAAATTATCTCTTATCTTTAGTAGATGATCTAGTTTCTTTGCTTGGTATGTGTAAACCCTAAAATTATAAATTTGTAGGCCATTGGAGTCACCAAGTGATTTTTAAATTTGTACAAGGATCATACAATGCTCATGTATAATATCACCAATATCTTTGTAATGTTTGAGTCCTACCAGGCATGCCAAAAATTATTATCACATGGATTTTTTACCTATTTATTGATGTAGTAGCTCGCTTAGAAAAGATATAATGATACAATGGGAACAATTACAAGTTTTAAGACCTTGGTGAATTGAGGTGAACCTATAAATAATTATGGATTCCTTTCACTAATTTAGTGCATCTAATAAATTACCACTTTATATAAATTATGCTTCTTTAGTGATCTTGCTCCTAAACTAGGGTTTGACTAGGGAAAAGAGTTTGAGAATGAGATTTGAAAAACTAAAAATGGTGATTATACCAAATATGTTTATAGTGGATTTTAGTGCTTTATTAAATTAACACAACATAACATAAAACAAATTGAAAAAAAATTAGCACAAACTCATGCAAATGGGAGATCAGAGGTAATATTTTGTTATTTTTCATAGATGGGACAAGATTTTTTTTATTGTAATCAAAAAATATTTCATAAGGGTATAAAATAACATAGATGATTTTTTTTACTAAAATAATAATTAAAAATTCCATAAATATTCAAATAACTTACATACATAGGGATTTCTTAGACAAGAAAGGAAAATCTTCAATTTTTTTTCTTTCCCTAGGTTAAAACATGTAGAAAATGCATTCAAATTGTAGAATAATATTATTAAAATAAAAAATATGTATTGTACAATGGGGTATTTCGCATATTTATAAAAAATATCTCATAAATGAGATGTAGTTATCATAAACTCCAATGCCCGGTAAAAAAATCATATAGATTTGGAACTTCGTGTAAAAAGAGATGTGATCTTTAGATTATGGTGTCCTTGGATTGGTAAAATAGTTTGAAGAAGAGAATGCAATAATTGGAAATGATCCTCAACTTGGCATGGTGTGTATAAACTCAAGAAAACTTTATTCAATGCCTTGGGTCCTCTTTATGCAACTAAAAATGGGGCACCAAAGTGAAACTCAATGTTTAAACAAAAGATACAACTA
This sequence comes from Torreya grandis, assembly GCA_037957365.1. Taxonomy (NCBI): domain Eukaryota; kingdom Viridiplantae; phylum Streptophyta; class Pinopsida; order Cupressales; family Taxaceae; genus Torreya; species Torreya grandis. The sequence continues at coordinate 1,176,697 of JARHVA010002482.1, read as the reverse complement.
TCAATTTTTAAACAAAATATGCAAATTTATCCTGAATTGTGTAGCTATATCTAATTCCTCTTATTCTCCATCATTTTTAGTATGTTTTCTACAAGGATGATGTCTATTTCAATCGAGTATATAGTTATCAATTTGGGATAGCAAAGATTCAAAAAAATTATCTCTCCATCTTATTTGTTGACTAGTTCTCTCAATATGACCCTTATTTCCTTTAGAATTATATAATAGTCCATTATTTTATTAATAATCTTATTTCCTTTGTTTATGAGATCCTTTGACCATTTTTTAGTATCCATTTCCATACTTTCAAATTTTTTCACCGCATCAAGTATTTCTTGATCTATGATTTGGGTGACTGGCTATGCTAGTTAAGGTTGTGTTGATGGAACAATGGGCTCTATGACTTTATTCAATGCAACTATAGGTTTTTCAACCTTGTTTTTCAAATCATCCTTAGTGACCTTGTCACTATGTATCTTCTCAAAGATGGAGTTGATTTTGGATTGAACATCATTTTTCAACCCCTCCTGCATAGGATGTCCAAGGTGAATCTTTGAGACATGATAGTCCCCCACCACTAGATATTCATTTTTCTGGCTAGTGGGGGACTACAATCTCTACATATCTTTCCCTTAGTGAGTCACACAATATTCTTGAGAACTTTTATGGAGTAGTCTTTCATTTATTTTTTGTATTTTAAAGGTCAAAATATAATGTACTAGGGGAAACCATTTACTTGCATTTATTCCCCACTATTTGTGTCAACCAACTCAGGGCAACCTACTATTGCATAAACACTATCATTTGAGAATCTAAAATTTAATTTATTGCACTATTAGGCATATTAATATGTTTTAAATCCTAAATTAATACTACCATTGATTTCTCAATAGATGTCTATGTAATTTCAAATCCATCCATAGGTTGAAGGTCCATATTTGCATCAAGGACCTGTTTCTCACCTATCTCCACTAAAGGGGTTAGGGAAACTATGGAAGTTGAAGACGTGGGGACAATGGGAATAGATGTGCCTACTAGGGGTGTGAAATATGGAAGTGATGCTAATGGAGAAGTAGACACAGGGATTCATAACTTAGGGACTGGTGGAATTATGGAGGCCAAAGTATTAAATGAGTCAATTAAAGTGTTAGGGCCACTCAAGTGTGGTAAGGTTGGAAGGATGAAAGTGGATGAAGATATATCATTACTTATCCCAAGAATTAGGATGGATATTGGGACTAAAGTTAAGATGCCTAAGTTTGAGGCTATATACTATTGAGTGGTGTTAGAAATCAATGGGGATGGAATAGAAGGAATTATAAATGAAATGTTAAGGAGGAAGTGAAATTATGGGAAGAGAAAATGGAGTGGAAACCTAATTATCCATTAAAGGGGGACTTTGAGTTTCCACTTAAATTATTTTTACTATTTAAAATAGACTTATTATTGTGGGTAAAGTGGTAGGAATGAATGGTGGAGTCACTTGAGATGCAGGAGTGGAGATAAGAGGTGTAGGTGTTGGAGTTGAAGGAATAATGTAAACAAGTTGGGCATAACTACAACAATATGGGTTATGATTATCACTAAGATAGGGGTTGAAGTTGTGGATTATTCAACCATAGTTATGTCCTCAGATGAAATAATGATTGGTTGGTCCACTGTTTCTCCATATTTTCTTGACTACCCCTTCTTGGCCTTAAATTTTTTCTTTTCTTATGAGAGATCATCAGCCTCTCTAATTATTCTCTTATTGTACCATTGGAACCCTCTACTAATGGTGGAATACCTTGCTCCTTTTTCTTTATTATATTTTGTATGATACTCACTATATCTTTGGTCACTTAGACCCCTTTACTCTTGATTCAGTTGATTGTCTTATTGATCACATGTGTAGTTCTATCTTTTAAAGAGGAAGATATAGGGACAGACCATCTCACTACCAAAATGGGTTGAGTAATGATATATTTATAGTAGTTCTTATCCATTGGGGACTCACCATCCATCAATCCCTTCAGGACTAGTGTTAAATCAAAGGATTTGACTTGACACAAGGTCATTCTAAAATGGTCCATTAATCTGACCTCCTCTTCATCATCAAAATCTTCGTATAAATATTCAAAGTATGGAACATGGGAATATGTTGAAATTCTCAAAGTGATGGTGATGTTACCATGAACATAATAGTATGTTCTCACCTCTAATTCCCTCAGGTTCATATGTGTCATTTCCACATCATCATACTTAGATTTGAGTAGGAAGGGGCATGTGTATTTTCCCATACTAATTGGGAAATGAATTCCTGACTTGTGTTTGTTGAATAAGAGCTTGTGAGTCTCAAAAAAAATTCTTATCAACTCCATCAATGCCCATTTATCACTCACACATCTTGGGAGTGTGTAAGGGTAGCCACTAAATCTACATACCTTGATATAGGAATATGTGGGGAACTGAATGAAGTAGGAACCCCACTAATTGATTTATATAGTTAATATATTAGAAAATATCTTTATCTCAAGCTCGTTGTCAAACATTGTTATGATGAAATAGATAAATACATAATTGATCCTCTTAAAGTGATATATATTGGCCTAAAAAATGAGGTTAAGATAATAGTTACACACTTTATTTACTTCACCATCTATAGTGTTGATCCCTAGGAAAGGTCTCCCTTTGGCCAACATATACACTAAATAGCTAGTCATATAGATTTTCCTCATTATTTTCACCTCCATAAATTTTTTGAGGGAGTCACTAATGAGTTGGGTCAAGTGGATATATTGTTTATTTTCATGAATGACCTAAATGTACTAGTACATCTACTCAGAAGCTCTTTTCAATAGGACTACCGTTGATCTTATGAAGCAATATTATTATGTCTCCAACCTCATCCTTAAAATCAATTCTTGCCAATATCTTTTCCAATTTGGTGGAGGCACCCTTAGGAGTCTTAATCCATTATTTGTTTATTACTCTCTATCATACCAAGTTTTTCTCTTGAAATAATTTTAGGGAGGTCTATGGAGTTATGTCTAGATAACTCTCAAACTTTGGTATTGTAAACAGTAAATCAATGAAATTAGGGTCTAGATTTATAATCCTTTCCCCTATTCCATGCAAGACCTCTCTTTTTTTAGTATTATAGTGATGTGATAGTGTTATCACTAGCTTAGGTATTTGCACCATCAGGGGGAAGGCTACTACTTTTGGAAGGCCAAAGTCATAGATACTCTAGATCTAGTCATTACTGAACTCTGCATTTATTCTGGTCTAGAAGTCTCCTAGGTCAATGTAACCTAGGTTTGTATTTATGATCTCAATTTGGTGGATGAACCCTTAGGGGTATTAATCCATTATTTGTTTATTACTCTCTAGCATACCAAGTTTTTTTCTTGAAATAATTTTAGGAAGGTCTATGGAGTTATGTCTAGATAACTCTCAAACATTGGTATTGTAAACACTAAATCAATGAAATTAGGGTCTAGATTTATAATCCTTTCCCCTTTTCCATGCAAGACCTCTCTTTAATTAGTATTATAGTGATGTGATAGTTTTATCACTAGCTTAGGTATTTGCACCATCAGGGGTAAGGCTACTACTTTTGGAAGGCCAAAGTCATAGATACTCTAGATCTAGTCATTATTGAACTCTACATTTATTCTGGTCTAGAAGTCTCCTAGGTCAATGTAACCTAGGTTTTTATTTATGATCTCAATGGTATTTGTTTATTACTCTCTAGCATACAATGATTTTTTCTTGAAATAATTTTAGGGAGGTCTATGGAGTTATGTCTAGATAACTCTCAAACTTTGGTATTGTAAACACTAAATCAATGAAATTAGGGTCTAGATTTATAATCGTTTCCCTTTTTCCATGCAAGACCTCTATTTTTTTATTATTATAGTGATGTGATAGTGTTATCACTAGCTTAGGTATTTGCACCATCAAGGGGAAGGCTACTACTTTTGGAAGGCCAAAGTCATAAATACTCTAGATCTATTCATTATTGAACTCTGCATTTATTCTGGTCTAGAAATCTCCTAGGTCAATGTAACCTAGGTTTGTATTTATGATCTCAATGGTATTTGTTTATTACTCTCTAGCATACCAAGTTTTTTTCTTGAAATAATTTTAGGGAGGTCTATGGAGTTATGTCTAGATAACTCTCAAAATTTGGTATTGTAAACACTAAATCAATGAAATTAGGGTCTAGATTTATAATCCTTTCCCCTTTTCCATGCAAGACCTCTCTTTTTTTAGTATTATAGTGATGTGATAGTGTTATCACTAGCTTAGGTATTTGCACCATCAGGGGGAAGGCTACTACTTTTAGAAGGCCAAAGTCATAGATATTCTAGATATAGTCATTATTGAACTCTGCATTTATTCTGGTCTAGAAGTCTCCTAGGTCAATGTAACCTAGGTTTGTATTTATGATCTCAATTTGGTGGAGCCACCCTTAGGGGTCTTAATCCAATATTTGTTTATTACTCTCTAGCATACCAAGTTTTTGTCTTGAAATAATTTTAGGAAGGTCTATGGAGTTATGTCTAGATAACTCTCAAACTTTGGTATTGTAAACACTAAATCAATGAAATTAGGGTCTAGATTTATAATCCTTTCCCCTTTTCAATGCAAGACCTCTCTTTTTTTAGTATTATAGTGATGTGATAGTGTTATCACTATCTTATGTATTTGCACCATCAGGGGGAAGTTTACTACTTTTGGAAGGCCAAAGTCATAAATACTCTAGATCTAGTCATTATTGAACTCTGCATTTATTCTGGTCTAAAAGTCTCCTAGATCATTGTATCCTAGGTTTGTATTTATGATCTCAATGGTATTTGTTTATTACTCTCTAGCATACCATGTTTTTGTCTTGAAAGAATTTTAGGGAGGTCTATGGAGTTATGTCTAGATAACTCTCAAACTTTGGTATTGTAAACACTTTATCAATGAAATTAGGGTCTAGATTTATAATCCTTTCCTATTTTCCATCCAAGACCTCTCTTTTTTTAGTATTATAGTGATGTGATTATGTTATCAATATCTTAGGTATTTGCACCATCAGGGGCAAGGCTACTACTTTTGGAAGGCCAATGTCATAAATACTCTAGATCTAGTCATTATTGAACTCTACATTTATTTTGGTCTAGAAGTCTCCTAGGTCAATGTAACCTAGGTTTGTATTTATGATCTCAATGGTATTTGTTTATTACTCTCTAGAATATCGAGTTTTTGTCTTGAAAGAATTTTATTGAGGTCTATGGAGTTATGTCTAAATAACTCTCAAACTTTTGTATTGTAAACACTAAATCAATGAAATTAGGGTCTAGATTTATAATCCCTTCCCCTTTTCCATGAAATACCTATCTTTTTTTAGTATTTAGTGATCTGATAGTGTTATCAATATATTAGGTATTTTCACCATAAGGGGTAAGGCTACTACTTTTGGAAGGCCAAAGTCATAGATACTCTAGATCTAGTCATTATTGAACTCTGCATTTATTCTCGTCTAGAAGTCTCCTAGGTCAATGTAACCTAGGTTTGTATTTATGATCTCAATTTGGTGGAGGCACCCTTAGGATTATTAATCCAATATTTGTTTATTACTCTCTAGCATACCAAGTTTTTGTCTTGAAATAATTTTAGGAAGGTCTATGGAGTTATGTCTAGAGAACTCTCAAACTTTGGTATTGTAAACACTAAACCAATGAAATTAGGGTCTAGATTTATAATCCTTTCCCCTTTTCAATGCAAGACCTCTCTTCTTTTAGTATTATAGTGATGTGATAGTGTTATCACTATCTTATGTATTTGCACCATCAGGGGGAAGGCTACTACTTTTGGAAGGCCAAAGTCATAGAAACTCTAGATCTAGTCATTATTGAACTCTGCATTTATTCTGGTCTAGAAGTCTCCTAGGTCAATGTAACCTAGGTTTGTATTTATGATCTCAATGGTATTTGTTTATTACTCTCTAGCATACCATGTTTTTGTCTTGAAAGAATTTTAGGGACGTCTATGGAGTTATGTCTAGATAACTCTCAAACTTTGGTATTGTAAACACTTTATCAATGAAATTAGGGTCTAGATTTATAATCCTTTCCCCTTTTCCATCCAAGAACTCTCTTTTTTTAGTATTATAGTGATGTTATTATGTTATCAATAGCTTAGGTATTTGCACCATCAGGGGCAAGGCTACTACTTTTGGATGCCCAATGTAATAAATACTCTAGATCTAGTAATTATTGAACTCTACATTTATTCTGGTCTAGAAGTCTCCTAGGTCAATGTAACCTAGGTTTGTATTTATGATCTCAATGGTATTTGTTTTTTACTCTCTAGAATACCAAGTTTTTGTCTTGAAATAATTTTAGGGAGGTCTATGGAGTTATGTCTAGATAACTCTCAAACTTTGGTATTGTAAACACTAAATCAATGAAATTAGGGTCTAGAGTTATAATCCTTTCCCCATTTCCATGAAATACCTCTTTTTTTTTAGTATTTGGTGATGTGATAGTGTTATCAATAGATTAGGTATTTGTACCATAAGGGGTAAGGATACTACTTTTGGAAGGCCAAAGTCATAGATACTCTAGATCTAGTCATTATTGAACTCTGCATTTATTCTGGTCTAGAAGTCTCATAGGTCAATGTAACCTAGGTTTGTATTTATGATCTCAATTTGGTGGAGGCAACCTTAGATGTCTTAATCCATTATCTATTTATTACTCTCCAGCATACCATGTTTTTGTCTTGAAATAATTTTAGGAAGGTCTATGGAGTTATGTCTAGATAACTCTCAAACACTGGTATTGTAAACACTAAATCAATGAAATTAGGGTCTAGATATATAATCCTTTCCCCTTTTCCATGGAATACCTATCTTTTTTTAGTATTATACTAATGTGATAGTGTTATTTCTAGCTTAGGTATTTGCACCATCAGGGGTAAGGCTACTACTTTTGGAAGGCCAAAGTCATAGATACTCTAGATCTAGTCAATATTGAACTCTGCATTTATTCTGGTCTAGAAGTCTCCTAGGTCAATGTAACCTAGGTTTGTATTTATGATCTCAATTTGGTGGAGGCACCCTTAGGGGTCTTAACCCATTATTTGTTTATTACTCTCTTCCATACCAAGTTTTTGTCTTGAAATAATTTTAGGAAGGTCTATGGAGTTATGTCTAGATAACTCTCAAACATTGGTATTGTAAACACTAAATCAATGAAATTAGGGTCTAGATTTATAATCCTTTCCCCTTTTCCATGGAAGACCTCTCTTTAACTAGTATTATAGTGATGTGATAGTGTTATCACTAGCTTAGGTATTTTCACCATCAGGGGTAAGGCTACTACTTTTGGAAGGCCAAAGTCATAGATACTCTAGATCTAGTGATTATTGAACTCTGCATTTATTCTGGTCTAGAAGTCTCCTAGGTCAATGTAACCTAGGTTTGTATTTATGATCTCAATGGTATTTGTCTATTACTCTCTAGCATACCATGTTTTTGTCTTGAAATAATTTGAGGGAGGTCTCTAGAGTTATGTCTAGATAACTCTCAAACTTTGGTATTGTAAACACTAAATCAATGAAATTAGGGTCTAGATTTATAATCATTTCCCCTTTTCCATGCAAGATCTCTCTTTTTTTATTATTATAGTGATGTGATAGTGTTATCACTAGCTTAGGTATTTGCACCATCAGGGGGAAGGCTACTACTTTTGGAAGGCCAAAGTCATAAATACTCTAAATCTAGTCGTTATTGAACTCTGCATTTATTCTGGTCTAGAAGTCTCCTAGGTCAATGTAACCTAGGTTTGTATTTATGATCTCAATGGTATTTGTTTATTACTCTCTAGCATACCAACTTTTTGTCTTGAAATAATTTTAGGGAGGTCTATGGAGTTATGTCTAGATAACTCTCAAAATTTGGTATTGTAAGCACTAAATCAATGAAATTAGGGTCTAGATTTATAATCCTTTCCCCTTTTCCATGCAAGACCTCTCTTTTTTTAGTATTATAGTGATGTGATAGTGTTATCACTAGCTTAGGTATTTGCACCATCAGGGGGAAGGCTACTACTTTTGGAAGGCCAAAGTCATAGATACTCTAGATCTAGTCATTATTGAACTCTGCATTTATTTTGGTCTAGAAGTCTCCTAGGTCAATGTAACCTAGGTTTGTATTTATGATCTCAATTTGGTGGAGGCACCCTTAGGGGTCTTAACCCATTATTTGTTTATTACTCTCTTTCATACCATGTTTTTGTCTTGAAATAATTTTAGGAAGGTCTATGGAGTTATGTCTAGATAACTCTCAAATTTTGGTATTGTAAACACTAAATCAATGAAATTAGGGTCTAGATTTATAATCCTTTCCCCTTTTCGATGCAATACCTCTCTTTTTTTAGTATTATAGTGATGTGATAGTGTTATCACTAGCTTAGGTATTTGCACCATCAGGGGGAAGGCTACTACTTTTGGAAGGCCAAAGTCATAGATACTCTAGATCTAGTCATTATTGAACTCTACATTTACTCTGGTCTAGAAGTCTCCTAGGTCAATGTAACCTAGGTTTGTATTTATGATCTCAATGGTATTTGTTTATTACTCTCTAGCATACCATGTTTTTGTCTTGAAATAATTTTAGGGAGGTCTATGGAATTATGTCTAGATAACTCTCAAAGTTTGGTATTGTAAACACTAAATCAATGAAATTAGGGTCTAGATTTATAATCCTTTCCCCTTTTCCATGCAAGACCTCTCTTTTTTTAGTATTATAGTGATGTGATAGTGTTATCACTAGCTTAGGTATTTGCACCATCAGGGGGAAGGCTACTACTTTTGGAAGGCCAATGTCATAAAGACTCTAGATCTAGTCATTATTAAACTCTGCATTTATTCTGGTCTAGAAGTCTCCTAGGTCAATGTAACCTAGGTTTGTATTTGCTTCACCATCTATAGTGTTGATCCCTAGGAAAGGTCTCCCTTCGGCCAATATATACACTAAATAGCTAGTCATAGAGATTTTCCTCATTATTTTCACCTCTATAAATTTTTTGAGGGAGTCTCTAATGATTTGGGTCAAGTAGATATATTGTTTATTTTCATGAATGACCCAAATGTACTAGTACATCTACTCCTAGAAGCTCTTTTCATTCAGACTACCGTTGATCTTATGAATCAATATTGTTATGTCTCTAACCTCATCCTTGAAATCAATTCTTGCCAATATCTTTTCCAATTTGGTGGAGGCACCCTTAGGGGTCTTAATCCATTTTTTGTTTATTACTCTCTAGCATACCAAGTTTTTGTCTTAAAATAATTTTAGGGAGGTCTATGAAGTTATGTCTAGATAACTCTCAAAATTTTGTATTGTAAACACTAAATCAATGAAATTAGGGTCTAGATTTATAATCCTTTCCCCTTTTCCATATAAGACCTCTCTTTTTTTAGTATTATAGTGATGTGATAGTGTTATCACTAGCTTAGGTATTTTCACCATCAGGGGGAAGGCTAATACTTTTGGAAGGCCAAAGTCATAGATGATGTAGGTGCATCCTCACACTTGGGTTAAGTTTTAGCATGTTTAAGTATATTTAGTTTTTTTCCCTCCATTTCTAAGTTTTCAAATTTGTAAATTTGGTTTAATATTTGTTAAGCCTAAAAATATAGTCTGCTGGGTGAGTTGTTAAGCAGTTTGAATCTTCTTATGTTAGGAGAACTATTTTGCTCATTTTGGGAGATTGTTGCATGCAGCCTAGGTTAGAACTAATTAGCTAAATTGAGATATATGGTTGTGATAAGAGGATTTTCATGTAAAACAAGGGAAATATATATTGTGTATGTTGAAAATTTAATGTAGGACGCAGTGGAAGGAGGATCTGTAATTTGTAGACAAACATAAGTGTATATTTTCTCATTTTATTAATAAAATGCATCTTCTCTTTGGAGGAAAAATAAAATTTGTTTTGCTATTGATACTCAAAGCTTGAGTATTTGGTCATTTCCTTGTTGAGTATTTTTTTTGCTGGGCCGTCTCAATCTTCCTGTTGGGTCACGTATGCCTGCTGGGCGTTTTAATGAGTTGAAAGTCAAACAATGATGGGTCTATCATAGAAATGTGGATTTTGGTCTTGCAATGCATACCTCAATGCTGGGTCGTTATAAAATTTGGGACATTGGAAGTTAAGCGATGGTTCCTTTCCATTCTAGTCATTTCAAGCTATATATGCTGGGCATTCCAATATATTGAAGTTTAGCAATTGTGTTTGACATCAGGTTTCAAGCCCCTGTTCCCACTAAAAGCACCCCTTGCATTCATTATAGATTGGCTTTTATCATCGAGGATGGTAAAGTTCCAATCCCATAATTGCTTTACACTGGGAAAGTAATCCAGCCTCAGCTCATACTCCTAAAGACGCTGAATTTTACCCACCTGATGGCCCAACCTACATTATTAAGCATGGAATAGAAAATGTTTCGTAAGAATATTTAGTTAGCCCTATTTGTAATTGGTGTCTATGCATCATTTTGAGTTTCTACAGATTTTACAGTCTAAGGGTTCATAACTATAGACTCTATAGTCCAAAGTCTGTGCATCATTTTGAATTTCTACAGATTCTACAGTCCAAGGGTTCACAACTACAGACTCTACAGTCCAAGGTCTATGCATCATTTTGAGTTTCTACAGACTCTACAGTCTTGCAGGTTCAAAACTATGGACTCTATAGGTATGATTTTGTGTTGAAGAATAAAAGAGAGGTCAGTGCATCATTTTTGGTATTAGAGCTCAAAGGATTGTGCACAATCTAAAGATCCAAGAGAAGAAGAAGTAAGATGGTCATGAGAATTAGGAATAGAGGTAGAGATAGAGGAAGGAGACCTGGAGGATAGATTGCATTGGTAGAAGAGATTAGGAACCTAATAGCTAGGCTACAAGACCTAGAGATGGCTCAAAGAAGAGGCACTGACATGGGTGAAGTCAGTGATAGAGAAGAAGAGCCACCAGAAGATGAATTGGTTGTGGAAGAAGAAATAGCCAAAGATAGGTTGATTAGAGCCATTATGAAAGTGAACAAAAAGCCAAAAATGGAGGTTCTAATGTATGAAGATAATTTGAATGTGAAAGAATTAATTGATTGGATTAATGCATTAGATAAATACTTTGAGTATCAAGGAATTGAAGAAGATGATAAGAAAGTCAGGTATGCCATGACAAGGCTAAAGAGCCATGCATCCCTGTGGTGGGATGGAGTGCAAGAAGAAAGAAGGAGGAAAGGGAAGCCAAAGATCAGACGCTGGGACATAATGGTAGAAAAAATGAAAGGTAAGTTTATGCCTAAAGATTATCAAGCCAATATTTTTAAGTAATTACAAAATTTGAAGCAAAAAGAAATGTATGTGAAAGAATACACTGAAGAGTTTTATAGGTTAACTATAAGATTAGGTCATATTGAGGATGACACAGAGAAGGTAGCTAGATACACCAATGGTTTGAAATTTTCCATTCAAGATGAAATTAGTCTTCTCATTCCTAAGACAGTTGAAGAAGCATATCAATTTGCCTTGAAAGTTGAGGAGAATATTGCAAGAAAACAAACATCCTTCACAAGAGGAAGGGGCAGATCCATCAAAGGTAGAGGATTTCAAGGAGGTAGAAGATAGCTAAAAACATCTCATGAAGAGGCCAATAGCTCACAAAGCTCAAGAGGCAGCTATACACCAAGAGGAAGAAGACCATACCAAGGATATCAAAGAAGAAGAGGAAGATTCATGGGCAAATGCTTTAAGTGCAACAAGTATATAGGACACAGGGCATATGAGTGTCCAGAGAACCCTTTTACCAGCCATGAGAGTGGTGTACATATGACTCAAGGTGAAGAACAAAATGTAGAAGTTGCAGCAGCTAATGAAGATACCCCAGAAGAAGGTGAATCTCTTTTAATGAAAAGAATCTTATTAAAGCCAAATAAAGAAGTTGTAGAACCACCTCAAAGGAAAAATTTATTTAGAACCACATGTAAAAGTAAGGGAAAATGTTGTAAGGTCATCATAGATAGCGGAATCACTAACAATCTTGTGTCAACTGAGATGGTGGAGAAACTAGGCTTGAAGAAGGAGGTACATCCTACACCTTATCAAGTTTCTTGGCTATAAAAAGGACACAAACTCCTGGTAAGTGAAAAATTTAAAGCAGATATTCAAATAGGAACATAAAAGGATTATATTTTATGTGATGTCATGCTCATGGATGTGTGTCATATCTTGCTTGGAAGGCCTTGGCAATTTGACAGGAAGGCCATGCATGATGGAAGGTAGAATACATATATGTTTGAAAAGGATGGGATCAAGCATACACTCACACCATTAAAAGAAGATGATAGTGTTGTTGTAGGATATAATTATAAAGTATTGATAGTGAGTGGTAAAGAGTTTCTACATCAAATGAAGAAGGAAAAGGTAAACTTTGATGTGATTGGCAAGCCAAGGAGTGTAGTCACTAGTACTAAGTTGATTGATTTGCCTTTAGAGATTCAAGATATGTTGAATGAGTACATTGACATTGTGTTAGATTATTTACCTAATGAGTTACCACCATTGAGAATCATTAGCCATCACATAGACTTAATTCCAGGAGCAAATCTTCTAAACAAGGCTGCCTACAGGTTGACACCAAAGGAAAATGAAGAGATCAAGCACCAAGTTCAAGAATTATTAGACAAAGGATTGGTAAGAGAGAGTTTAAGTCCTTATGCTATCCCCATAGTGTTGAGTCCTAAGAAGGATGGGAGTTGGAGGATGTGTATAGACTCTAGAGCAATCAACAAGATTACTATCAGGTATAGATTTCCATTACCTAGAATTAATGATTTACTTGATTGTTTAAGTGGAGCTACATATTTCTCTAAGATAGAATTGAAAAGTGGTTACCATCAGATTAGGATAAGAGAAGGGGATGAATGGAAAACAGCCTTCAAGACCAATGATGGACTCTATGAGTGGTTAATTATGCCATTTGGACTAACCAATGCACCAAGCACCTTCATGAGGCTGATGAATGAAGTGCTGAAGGAGTTCACTGGTAAGTTTTTGATAGTGTATTTGGATGATATTTTGGTGTTTATTCAAACTAAGGGAGATCATTTGAAACATTTACAGATGGTATTGAGTAAGCTACATGAAGAAAAATTTCTAATCAATGTTAAAAAGTGTAATTTTCTGAAGACAGAGTTGATAGGTTTGTGATTTCAAAAGAAGGATTGAAGTTGGATAAGGAGAAGATTAAGGCTATACTTGAGTGGCCTACACCTAGGATCACATATGAGGTAAGAAGCTTTCACGGTTTGGCTAGCTTCTATAGGAGATTCATAATAAATTTTAGTGAGATTGTTGCTCCAATGATAGATACAATCAAGGGTGATAAAAGAAGTTTTTGTTGGACTGAGGCTGCTGATAAGAGTTTCAAATTATTGAAAAAGAAGGTAACTAAAGAACCAATCTTAACCTTACCTGATTTCAATAAGCTTTTTCAAGTAGAATGTGATGCTAGTGGAACTGTAATAGGCGTTGTTTTAAGCCAAGATGGGAAGCCTATAGCATACTTTAGTGAGAAATTAAGTGATGCTAAGAAGAAGTATTTAGCCTATGATCAATAATTCTATGCTCTTATACAGGATTTGAAGAAATGGAGGCATTATCTTTTCCCTAAAGAATTTGTTTTGTTCACTGACAATTATGCTTTACAGTTCATTAGCAATCAGAATAAGTTGAATCAAAAGCATGTCAAATGGATTGAATTTTTACAAAGCTTCACATTCACTATTAAGCATAAGAAAGGACAATCTAACAAGGTTTCAGATGTTCTAAGTAGGATAAATCTGATCATGCAGGAGTCTCATGTAAGTATTTTGGGATTTGAAGATTTGAAGGAGCTATATAAGGAAGATCCAGACTTCAAGGAACCATATGAAGTTGCATGAATCTAGTAGGGGTTGATAGAAGTCCTTGGATATATTTCATGGTCCAAGAGGGTTTGCTATTTAGAGGTAGCTAGCTTTGCATTCCCAAGAGTTCCATGAGAGAGAATTTGTTGAAGGAAAAGCATAGTGGCAGCTTATCAGGACATTTTGGGTAGAATAAGACATTAGCACAATTGAGTGCTCATTACTATTGGCCAGGTATGAGTAATTATGTCAAGAATTTTTTGAAAGGTGTAAAACATGCCAATATTCCAAGGGAAGTAGTCAAAATGTAGGTTTGTACCAGCCACTACCCATTCCAAATAGGCCTTGGGATTCAATAAGCATGGATTTTGTACTTGGTTTGCCAAGAACTTAAAAAAGTCATGACTCCATATTTGTTGTGGTAGATAGGTTTTCAAATATGTATCATTTTATTCCATGCACAAAAATAAGTGATGCTACTCACATAGCTAATCTATTCTTTCAAGATGTTGTTAGATTGCATGGATTGCCTAGAAGCATTGTTTCTGACAGGGACACCAAATTTGTTGGACATTTTTGGAGAACCTTATGGAAGAAATTGGGAACAAAATTGAGTTTCAATTCAGCCTATCATCTCCAAACTGATGGCCAAATAGAGGTTGTCAATAGGAGCTTGGGAAAAATCTTGAGAGGCTTGGTAAGTATGCATCCAAAACAATGGGTTCTTGCACTTGCACAAGCTGAATTTGCCTATAATGATTCTCCTAACAGAAGTATAGGATTGAGCCCATTTAAAATTATGTATGGAATGAATCCAAGAGGTGTGTATGAATTAAGAAATCTAAGTAGCATGGAGACAAGGAGTGTTGATGCAGAAGAATTTGCCACGCCATGCAAAATTTGTATGAACAGGTAAAGAAGAAACTTAAAGAAAACACCATCAAGTACAAGTTAAGGGCAGATCAAAAGAAAAGAGAGGTTAGTTTCAGTATTGGAGACTTTGTTCTTTCTCATCTCAGAAAAGAGAGGTTCCTAAAAATGGAATACAACAAGCTAAAGGTAAAGAAAATAGGACCATGCAAGGTAACAATAAAGTTTTCAAATAATGCATATAAAATAGAATTGCTAAAGGGGATTGGAATCTCTCCAATCTTTAATGTTGTAGATCTATATCCATACAAAGATGAAAGACAACTATCCAAAGAAAATGAAATAGGGGTAGATGAAGTTATCCAATGGGAGCAGCAACGACCAAAGGAAGTGCCAAAGGAGATTGAGAGTATTTTAGAAAAAAATATGGTTAAAAAGACAAGGGGAAAATAATATTTCTAGTATCTAACTAAGTGGAAGAATCTACTAGCTGAAGATGCAACATGGTTGACTGTAAATGACATTCTCAAGCTGGGCACAAGTATAGAAGAAGTGATGCAAAAAAAAAAGTGAAGAATACTTCTTTTGCTCCTTAGAAGAATGATGCAGGAGCATCCTCACACTTGGGTTAAGTTTTAGCATGTTTAAGTATATTTTGTTGTTTTTCCCTCCATTTCTGAGTTTTCAAATTTGTAAATTTGGCTAAATATTCCTTAAGCCTAAAAATATAGTCTGTTGGGGGAGTTGTTAAGCAGTTTGAATCTTCTTATGTTAGGAGAACTGTTTTGCTCAATTTGGGAGATTGTTGCATGCAGCCTAGGTTAGAATTAATTAGCTAAATTGAGAGATATGGTTGTGATAAGAGGATTTTCATGTAAAATAGGGGAAATAGGATGCAGTGGAAGGAGGATCTATAATTCACAGACAAACATAAGTGTATATTTTCTCATTTTATTAATAAAATGTGTCTTTTCTGTGGAGGAAAAACAAAATTAGTTTTGTTGTTGATATGCAAAGCTTGAGTATTTGGTCATTTGCTTGCTAAGTATTTTGTTATGCTGGCCCATCTCAATCTTCCTGCTAGGTTGCATATGCTTGCTGGGTGTTTTAATGAGTTGAAAGTCAAACAATGATGGGTCTGTCATAGAAATGTGGATTCTGGTCTTTCAACGCATACCTCAATGCTAGGTTGTTATAAAATCTAGGACATTGGAAGTTAAGCAATGGTTCCTTTCCATTTTGGTCATTTCAAGCTATATATGTTGGGCATTCCAATATATTAAAGTTTAGCAATTGTGTCTAACATCAGGTTTCAAGCCCCTATTCCCACCAAAAGCACCCCTTACATTCATTGTGGATTGGCTTTTATCATCGAGGATGGCAAAGTTCCAATCCCTTAATTGCTTTGCACTAGGAAAGTAATCCAGCCTCAACTCATACTCCTTCTAAAGATGCTAAATTTTACCCACCCGACAACCCAACCTGCATTATTAAGCATGGAATAGAAAATGTTTGGTAAGAATATTTAGTCAACCCTATTTGTATTTGGTGTCTGTGCATCATTTTGAGTGTTTACGGATTTTGCAGTCCACGGGTTCATAACTATGGACTCTACAGTCCAAAGTCTATGCATCATTTTGAGTTTCTACAGATTTTTTAGTATAAGGGTTCATAACTGTGGACTCTACAGTCCAAGGTCTGTGCATCATTTTGAGTTTCTATAGACTCTGTAGTCCTACAGGTTCAAAACTATGGACTCTACAAGTATGATTTTGTGTTGAAGAATAAAAGAGAGGTCAGTGCATCAATAGATACTCTAGATCTAGTCATTATTGAACTCTACATTTATTCTAGTCTAGAAGTCTCCTAGGTCAATGTAACCTAGGTTTGTATTTATGATCTCAATGGTTTTGGATTATACACTGAGATTCACCCTAGGGTATTTTGATTTAAAATTCATCTCCTTCCTAGACATGAATTCTAGAGAGAATGCTTAGTGAAAACTAACAACAAAAGATGGTAAGATTTTTAGGTACTAGAAGAAGGTAGAATATTCAATGGAGAGTGGAGGTGATCTGAGTCGGAAAAAAAATTCTAAAAAATATGGCTTGAAAAATAGGTTGAAATCTCTAGCAAAGATTAGAGGTGAAAAATGTAGGTCAGATCTCCAATGGAACTTGGAGGTGTTTTGAGCAATAGGAAAGTCTACATAATAGGGAGGTGCTTGAAGCAATGGAGAATCCCATAGAGATGGGAGGTGCACAAATCAATATAAAGTCTCATGGAAACTTAGAGGAATCTTTCAAGGAATATGATTTGGTTATGTGAATATACGTTGTTTTATTTGCCTAGTTATGTGATTGTAAATCCTAGGTCTGACTGTGCATCTTGGAAGAAAATCCTTAGGTTTTTATAATGAAAATTGGAAAGTAAAACCTAAGATCTATAATATTTAGAAACCTTGGAAAATAAAAAATATAAACCTAACCTTCACCAATGCCTAATTAACATATAAAATCCCTAAAACATTAATCATCTAATTAATGATAACCCTAAGAAATGTAATTGAAACTTTTACAAGAATGGAAATATTTAAAATATGTTTAATTTGAAGGAAAGATGGTAGAAATACAAGGAGGATTCCAAGGAATACCATGCATGGGTGTAATGATGTCATGGCATTGCTTGCAGATGTAGCTTAAGGTTTATAGTTTTATGGTTTGGTAAATGGCTTGAGGTTGAAGGTGTGGTCACTGTCAAAACTCCAAAACTCGATTAATAGATTAAATAATAAATTAAAAAATCCCAAATTCCATATTTATATAGACCCCTTTCTACAACTAATGCTTCAATGGTGGTAGTTAGCAAAACCCCAGAGCCTTCAAGTAATTTTGTAATTTTTCAATTTTTCAAATCGTATGTTGACTTATAAATTCCATGGGGAAAGTTAGGTTGACTTATTTGGAAATAGGAAGTGATAATTCTAAGAACAATTTTCAATTTTGAAAATTGTTAATTGCTCTCAAAGTTTTGGATTATGTAGGCTTAGTTGTTGGTGAGAAGTGGAACTCTACCTGTAATTTGCAATTTTATAAATTGCTAATTGAAGTTTGAGTTCTAGATTTCATGGGGTATTTGGTTTTCTAGATTCGTAACTCCTCTCATAATTTGTAATTTTTAAAATTGTAAATTGAAAATGGGTTTCTAGATTTTTTCAGTTAGTGTATTGTGGGATCCAAAGATTGAGCTACAATTTACAATTTTGAAAATTGTAAATTTTAGAAAAAGCTCCAAATTCCACTTGTTAATGCATTGCAGGATCTAGAGCTTAGGAAAAAATTTGTAATTTTATAAATTACAAATTATAGGTAGAGTTTCAAATTTTACAATACAAAGGAAATTATAATTTGGGTCACTTCAAGGCATTTTTCCAAAAATTAAGGGTCTCCTTTAGGGTACTTGATGTTTTGATATTTTTGGGATAAAAATATCAATAGTAATATTTTAACAATAGGTTCAAATAGAGTTCAAGAAAATATAAGGTGTGTCATACACACCATGTGCACACTTTCTTTCTTTTAAACTAATAATTTCATTTTCATGTATTTTTAGATAAATGGGGCCAAATGTAGATACCCATATTTGGTACAAGCATAGTTGCATGGTATGTTTTTCATAGATTTGCATGTATATACATATTGATAGAGAGTTCGGAATATAGGGCCATGGTCTGACATGAAATGTTTCAGTTTGTTTTCATTTTATTTCTTTTATCTAATCATTTATATATTTTTTATTATCTGTTATACCCTTTTCTAGTGTACTTCAGGGATTCATGCTAATGTTTTGACCATTTATGCATTTTTATCCCTTGGACACTACTAATGGATCAAGACACTAGCATCTATGATAGTGTCTGAAGTCAATGGTAGTGTCCATCCTTATCTTTAGATCATTTTTTCATAATTTTCATCTTATGATTGTTTGTTAAGCCCCATGCATTTAATCTATTATCAAATTTTGGCTACCACTAGTTTCTAATTTGAAATCAAAATTATTCCCTATATATAAAAATATATGGTATAGTTTATTTTACCAAATAAGCTTCTCAATTAGCATAGACTTTATCTTATTCAAAATCTATCAAACTGTATTATATATAGAACTGATAAAGTTTTAATTCTAGAGTATTCAAAACTCAATTTACATTTGCATTGCTTGTACCAAGGGTTGAAATAAGAAAAAGAACATATAGTTGCATAATCACCATTACACACACATACCTATGAGTGATAACTACATGTGAGTCTTAAGTCCTCTTTGGAGTGTATGGTATTTATATTACACCTAGAAACAATCAAGTTGCTAGGTTTATTTTGACTCATGTGTTAACTCCTGTTTACCAAGATATAGGAGCTCAAAAAGAAAATAATATAGGTTTTTGTTTATTAACTATATTTCATGCATAATTATACCTATTCAAAAGAAAAAAATAAGGCTACATGTGACATCAAATTTTTAGGGAAAGTTTTGATTAGTTTTAGTGAATATTTAGGGTTGGACACCTACATCAATTATCATGTCTTAAGGAGATGGTAGTGTTCAAGTGATAGAAGTAGTTATAATTTAGAATGAATAAAATATAGAGCTTTATCATTAATATAAGATTAAACCAAGTCATTATTTTAGTCCAAAATAGAATATTAAATAATATGTGCTCCCTTTACCCCTTGGTTATACATATATTGCTCAAATATAAATATTAAATTATTACATTCAAATATTTTATTTTTATAGTGTGTTTATGTCATATATACATTTTATATAAAAATTTACTACTCTTAGGTCTATGATGAATGTATCATACATTCATGAACATCATGATGATGATATGTTCCATTTAAATTATTTACATGATATAGAGGTCACAACCAACTTACAAGAAGCTATCAAAGAGTACCCCACTATCAAGGATCTATAGAGTAATAAGTATTGGAGGAGAGACCATATGCACACTTTCCACTATATAAAAAACTAAAGACAAATTATAAGCTTAAGGGCAAGGTATTTGAGGCTTGCCTCCTGCCTCTTCACCATCCTCTTATTTAATTGATAGTGGGTAAAATTTCCCAAGAATAACTTCTCCTACACCATATTAGACTAATTAACTAATGGCTTCACCTCAATTAATTACCATAAGGGGGGTTTATTATATCTATGCCCCAATTTTTTAATTTCAATTTGTAACTAATATCCTCACATAGTGCATTTCTTAATATCTCTAGTTTCATTCCCCCATCCATTCACATAAATAAGAGATAAGTACATTCATAATTGATATTATTTATGATCATTACCCTAGCATAGTTTCCCAAAAGCATCCCTTTTTCACCTCCATTCATTTCCATGCCCATTTAAATAACATTACCATAGTCTGATCCCACTTATACAGTTCAAAAAGTGTGCCAACATCCTCCAATTCCATGGCCATAATAACACATGATGACAAATCTTAGTTTTATGGTTAGTATGAAAAACAAAACAATTGAAACATAGTAATAACCTAAGTCAAGTCCTTGAATTTAGAAAGATGAATAGAATAAAAAATAAATAAACAAGTAAACATAATTTTCATACCATTCCTTGTGAGCACCTTAAAAAAATAGTGATGTTCTTGGATTAGTTTAAAAAAGGCTTTTATAATGCATTATAAATATAACAGTGTAACCCCTTAAAAAAATAGATGATTTGATGATGTGTGAAGAGGATAGTTTAATCTTTGAGTAGTTCTTCAAAAGGGCAACACTTCAATGTATTATCAATATTTTCTTGTAAATTTTGGGAGAACTCTATTAGGCAAATTAGGCTTGTTGAAATGCGAGGGGTTCATGATTATTGTGAGCCAATAATCTTTATTAAATATCAATGGTGGAGAATTCCTCCTCCCCATTAAATTTGGTAGGTTTAGGAGTTAATATGGGGGGTTGGGTGTAGGGGGGAGGGAATATTGATTTTATTTTGATGTATTTAAATTTGGTTTTTATTGGTTAGTCTATGATTATCTTGGGATTTGAGTGTGATGTAAGGATATTTAGATTTTATTAATTTTTAGAAAATAGAAATATTCAAAATCCATGGAAATTTTGATTAATTAAATATTAGTTAATTAATTTTGATTAATTAACTAATAAAATGTGATGTAATGTTTTTGGGATTTGATGTGATTATGGAAAAGAAGAAATTAATAGGTTAGGAATGATGAATAGTGTTAGGTTAAGCTATGGATTTTAGTGTGCATATAGGAAGGATTAAATATTTAAGGATGATATTATTTTGGAATTAGAAAATAGTTAAAATAAACATAAAGTTTTTAATTTTAAGTGTCTATATTTTTTCCTTTTTGAGAAGGCATTGTGAGACACGATAGGTAACGACATTTAAAATAAAGAAATAGATAATAGATATGAATGAAATTTAGATTATGATGATGAAATAATGTGATGGATGATGCTCCCTCAAGATGAAATACAGGGAATAATATATGTGGATGGGATCTCAAAAAAGAGAGGAAGGAGAAAGAATGGAAGAAACAATGGGTGGGTGATGAAGAAAGGGGTTGGGATGTAGGTTGTGATGATGATGGATTAAATTAACCCATGGATGAGAATAACCCAGTCAATATAATTCTTGCATGTTATTATTTCTAATGATGATGGATCTATTTACCCTAATTAGGGTGGAGTTTGGAAGGATAAATCTTGGGAGAAGTTGCACACTTTGATTTCTCCCAAGTAGGACATATGTGGGAAAAGTATCCTAACAAAGTTTTAGGTTTAACTTGCCCTAAATAGGGTATATTAGAGAATTATCTATCCTAATAATGAGTTTCAAGCTTAATTTTCCCCAAACTAGGTGAAAGTTAAGCCTAGATAGGATGGATGATTTATTGATTTACCCCAAATAGTGTAGATTTGGGAAGGATAGATCTTGATATAAGTTGCACACTTTGATTTTACCCAAGTATGGTAGGAGTCATAAGCTTAGATTAGATAAATGATTGATTTAATAATTTATTTATTAATTAATTTTAAAGCATATATCAAGGAATCAACATATTTCATAGACTAAAGATGAGATGATCACATTCATGGATGATAGGAAGTTGATAGTATGGACACAAGTGTATGTGTGAAGGGTGTAAATAATTTTCAAAGATTGAATAACATTCAAAACAAATATGCACATGATGGTTCCTTGAGATTGAAATAATGATTAACGAATGATGTGATTGGATGTGGAGAGAATTGTATAAATTTTAGTTTGAATAGGAGTTATGATAAATCTACGTACTGGGGCCGATCGAATGATTGCTAGATATGAATGGTTAGCTATAATAAATGGATAATGGAAGTAGGAATAATAATGGAAAAGGTGGTAAGAATAGTTGAGATAACCTCAAAAACTCCAAGTGATTGAGCACTACCTACATAGTCTAAATGGATCTAGAGTCAATGTAGTTCTCCTTATAAGGGAGGAATGTGATGAGAAAAGATGATTTGAATTTTATTGGGTCAAATTTGGATAAGATGATTTTATTTTAACATATATGACTAAGAGATGTATGCTGATTTTTTTGAAGGGGTAAATGGTTGCCTTGGTGTATCTACCCTATATTTTAAAACTTATTTTTTGATGTTACACATGAAATTATGCACCATGATATAAAATATCATGATGACATAGACACAATATGCATAAGGAATGACCCATGATCTAACAGATAAATGCCAACAATGCACCATGATATGAAAGATCGTGGTACACTATGGTCATATGTCGATAGATGGACTTAGGTATAGTTACATGATAGAATGCACCATGATATGGAAAATCCATGATAAAAATATTAGATTAATTGGACTAAATCAAGGAATAATAGGAAAAGTAAAAAAATAAAACACATATAAAATTGAAATAAAAAACAATCGAAATCATCTTATCATTAATCAATTCAAAAACCACATGTGAAGGTTTGATGATATTGATAGTTGGATGGTCACCCAAAGAAATAATAAATGAAAGGGGATTGGATTGGGAATAAAATATCTTGGAATAAGTTGCACACTTTGATTTCCACAAACAAATTAATATTTACAATCTTAGATTGATTATTTGTCCCAAACAAGGTGAATGTGGGAATGAAACATTCTGAAAAGCTAGAATTATGTAATTTGTCCCAAGCTAGGTGGATTTGGGAAGAACATATCCCAATGGGGTATGAAATAAGTTTTAGGAATTCTGTGATTTTATAATGTTTTTGAATTTTTTGGAATGTCATATACTTTTAGGATTTTTATGAAATAAGTATATACAAAGGGGTCACTAGCAAAGGGAAATTTTTTCAGCACCAAGATGGGAGATGTAATAAATGGATGGGATTTAGGATGATGTTAGATGATAATGGATGATGATAGGGGAAGATGACTAATAATAGATTAGGGATCTCTAATAACCATGCCATGTGGAAACCAAGTGCCTAGCTATTAAGTATCATTTAGATTATTTGCCAAGATGCTTCCAAAAATAGACTCAAAACATATTCCACTTATTTATTAAGGTCAAGATGGGGGAAATAATGGGTATAAAGGATGGATATAGATTTGGATATGATGTTTAAGGATAAATATTTAAATTGTCTTGGATATCCATAATGGATTAAATGAAATGGATAAAGATGCAGATAGGGTTCCCCTAAGTGTCAAGGTACTTGAAGATAAATGGATTATTTATACATGAAGCCAAAAACCTAGTTTTTATCATGGTAATTTCCCAAGGTGCCTTAAACATGGTTTTTAATAATGGGTGGATTATTTCTTTCTCTTTAAAATTTTTAAAATCTCAACTCATTAGAAGATTATTAGATGCATAATGTTACCCTTTGATCTTAAGTACATGATCCAAATATATCATTATGAACTTCATTGATTTATATATTTACATCATATAATTGAACAAGATGCCACCATAGCCCCTATGAAATAGGGTGATACCAATGAGGGTGAAGTTTAATTTATATTGGAAAGAATCTAGAGGAATGTGTGGATCATGTTGCGAAGGGGTATTAAGACCAACAAACTCACATTCTATGAGACTGAGAGTATATACTTGATTTAAATTTTGATTTTGGTGTGATACTACATCAAAGAGGTTTTCAATAAGGGACTTGGATTTTTGAATTTATCGATTTTGACTTTGATTATCCTATAGTGCCTCAAATAAGGTTTCACTAGGTGACTTTTATTTTGGATTTTTAGGATTTTGACTTTGACTGCCTCGTAGTGCCTTAAGCATGGTTTCATTAGAGGATGTAATTTTTGGATCTTGATTTATTGGTTTTCACCCTAGTGCCTTAAAAAAGGTTTCATAAGGGAGTCTTATTTTTTGACTTTTATTGCCCCATAGCACCAAAAATGAGATTTAACTAGGGGATGTTAATACAACTTTATTCTCTTTTGGATGGATGTCATTCATGAATTTTTCCATGGTTTGATTGTTATGGAAGAAGGTTGATGTTAGTGATTTTATCAGTCCCAATCAATAGGAATGAGAGATTGAATTTCAATATGGTGGAAAGGATGGATGGAATTAATAAGATGGGTGGCAACATAGTCCTCATAGGTACTAAGAATGAAGCCTATGTAAATGTTTGATGAATTTTCCTTAGAAACCATAAAATCACCACTAAAAACTTTATGTTTATTAATGAATGACTTGTAACTGATGCCATGAGAACCTTTGTGTACTTAGATATGAACTAGTTTGATGTTTCCTTGCGAATTAAGGTAAAGTAATTGACATTATAGATAATTCTTGGAAGTATTTTTCTTTCTATAGGATATTTTTTCTTTGGAAACTATCTATAGAATTTCCCTTGCATAACCTTGAATAATTATTATCATCGAGTTTCTCATTTATAAGGAGACTGAATATGATAAATGATGTCTTGCCAAACTAATATGTTAATTTTGGTGGATTTTTTATGTTGGGAATATCCAAATGTAAGGCATTTTGATGTTTTTTTATATAAGAATTGTTTCCCCAAGAGGTAGATGGTGTTAGGTAGTGTATTCTTGGATATGTGATGTGAGATGGGATGATAAAACAAAAAAAGGTTTAGTAAATATTAGCTCAACAAATACTTATGGTTCATTGAAGATAGGTGGATGGTTAAAAACATGTTGACCAAGGATGGTTAATTATCCAAATGATAGTTTGTCAAATATTGAATTATCAAAAATGGGTGATTAAACAAAAATGGATTCCTAGAATATGGATTGGTCAAGGATAGAGAGATTATATTAACCTTTAAGTAGAAGTGGAGGAGTTTGATTGTTATTGGGGAAGAGAGATTGAGATATCTTTAATGGATGATTCTTAGACTTGGATATACCTATTTCTTTGGTAAATGATGATATTTGGAGGGGAAATGAAAAGACATGATTGGAATGTTGGACTTGCTGTGCATATAAGGTTAGATGGGTGTTAGTTAGGATATTATTTTATGTTTGTGACTCTAGGGTATTAGATGTTAGACTCGTGGATGAAGGGCCCAACAAATATGTTATGTAGGATACCTATTGGTTAATTTATAGGATTTGGTCAATCATTTTTTGACATTAGGATAGTGATGTTAGAGTAAGATTGGGATTGTGAGATGTCATGGGTCTAAATGTGATTTGATGTAAAATTGTTTGATGTTTGATATTTGATGTGATGTTTGATTACATTATTTATTGTGATTAAGCTTAAATTCTATTTGGAATTTTTATTTACATGGAAGAAAGTATGGATGTTATGATTTTATTATTTTTGATCAACAAATGTGGGAGATTGAATGGACAAACGAGGATATGATTTAAATTTGGATGTGAAATTGATTTGGAATCAATGTGAATTGGTCAAAATAGACCTGATTTAAATTTGTTTCAATGTTTAACTTTGGACTTGGATTGGACTTGGTAAAATTTTAATTGATTTGACTTTATTTTACTTGGTTAAATTTGATTGGATTTAAATTGATTAGACTTGGTCAAAGTTTACTAGATTTGACTTAAACTTGGTCAAATTTGACCTCAAAGTTTGACTTTGTTTGACTTCCAAAATTGAATTTGAATTTATGCTTTAAGGTTGATTTCAGAAGGTTTGACCCAATTTAACTTATTTTGACTTTATTTAGAAAAGGTGGACTAGATTTGAATAATTTATTTGGAATTAAATATTCATCAAAATTGATCGAATTGGGTTTTAGACATTGTTTAAATTAGATAGAGTAATAGTATAATGTGGATAATGTAACATTACTACTGAGTAGAATGAATCTTAATTTCAAAAGAGTAATACATTAATGTGTAACATGATAATTAGATGTGATAATATTGTACTTATGAAAGTTTAGACTTGTTTGAGGTATATAAGATAAAACACAATAAGAGTATTGAAAATAAATAATAAAGTACATAAGTACAAACCCTATGCTTAGTGATAAATGGGTTTGAAAAATGACCACCAACCAATTGATCTAATCATGAAAAGTAGTGAATAGGTTTGTATCCCAACTCTCACTAAATATTTATATGTGATGGGTAATCATCAAGAAATTTGTTTTCCTTGTATTGGGTGTCATTTTTAGTCAAAGGTCTTAATCTAGGTAAAAACAAGCTCAGCTAGGAGTACTCCATATATAGCATGAAATATAATGGAGCCCAAGTTTATGGAAGAGGGTGATAACAAAATTCATAAAATTGCATATTCCCTTCACAACCACTCCAACCATAAGATTTTAGTGTAGTGTTTATTGTGCCTTAACACACATACCTCATTTTTTGAATTCAAATGGGGACCCACTATTTTTTGAATATCCTTATTAGGGTCCTATAAGACTTATATATCCATGACATTGGATATAAATTACATAAGTCTAAGTTTGTCCTCAAAGTCTAAATTTAAGTAATTCCAAAATTATGAAAATCAAAGATTGGACATTGATTTCGATTTATTTTAAACCTTGGGTTTTCATAATTCTTCTTAAAAATTGACTTTATGTTTTTTTGAGTTAACAAAACTAATGTGTCTCGATCTAGTGTTTCTATGATTTCTTAGATGTTCATAGGACTATAGGAAAGGACTTGAAAAGTATTCACATTTAGGATCTACCTTTATTATACAATATTGAGACAAGTGGTAGAATCATGTCAATTGAAGTCATTTTGAATTTACAAAAAAATTTAAGCATTTCAAAGTTTATAAACTATAAGACCCTGACAAATGACATTAACACATTATTAAAAATGCACCACAGTTTTAAAAAAGTTTTGTACCTCACTAAAAGTCAAGTTACCATAGGACATCCACATGGTATAACCAAATTTAATTTGGACAAAGTTTTATTCAAATAAAATTAAAAGTCTTCAAAGTTTTTGAGCCCTAAGAACATACCATGTGATGTAACTTGGTGAACCTAGAACCATGTAAGTTCAAATAAAATTTAATAGTTAGATGGTCCTAAGGTTTTTAGCTCTGAGGCTTTGATAGTTGGCACATTTCTATTAACATTGAACCCAAAAGGTTAATACAAAGTATAATGGCCCTAAGTCCTCATAGTATAATGGCCCTAAGATTATGAGCTATGAGGGTTTGAAAGTTAGAATAATTTCATTAACATGGAGATTTAAAGGATAAATTTAAGTTAATAGCTCAATGGTTTTATGGCTTTAAGTCTCTCAATCTTTTCAGTGATGATATCATATCACATATCAACATCTAATCCATATAGAATCTTTAAGGGATGTAAATAGTTTAAAAGTTAAAATAGCCATGGCTCTAAGTCTCCATAGTACTAAGAGCATTCCACATGGCTCAATCACATTAACTCACAACCCCAAAACATATAAAGTAGGATTGTAAATCTAAAGACCCATGTAAATGAAAATCAAGAAAATGTCATGATGTAGGAGATGCATGGCCAAATTTTAAATAAATGAGTTTGAAAACAAATAAAAAGATAGGGAAGTGAGATATTGACACCTATTTTAAATGAAGTGACCTTAAATACAAAGATGACAAAAAGTTTCCATTTGGAAAACATAAACCTACCAAATTTTACTTTCACATTTAAATTTAAATACAAAAAAAACCAAAAGTAATTATTCACATTAATTTCTCATAGATTATGTAATAAAATCATATAATTTGGGTAATATATGCAAACTCTAAGAAAAATAAGGTCACTTTTCCATTAATCAAACATTGTTAACCTAAGCCCTCAAGAGACCAAAATCCCTAACTTTTTTCAATGAATTTACACAAGAATCCAAATAATTTACAAAGGAATTACTCAACTCACATATTTGGAATGGATTGTCCAAAATAAACACACATCCAATCCCCTTATGTATACTCTATTACAATAAATATTAAATAAATAGACATTATATTCGATAAAATGCCCTAGATTTTAATTTTCCATTCTATTCAACCATCTAGAATGTCGTGGAGTCTGTGGTACCATACTTCACATATGAAAAACTATCCTAGGAGGAAAAATATTACATTGATGATGTGATACCAATAAATACCATGGTACTCCATCAAGTAGTGGCTAAACTAGAGGTAATGCCTTGTATTTATTTACTTCATGATTTGTTATTAAATGATACTTATTATGGTGACTATTTACACCTTATAAAGGGGGGAAATGCAATTGTATATGTTTTTAAATTAGAATTTTAGAGTTTTATTAGGCTTATAGTGCTTGAGGTATATTGTAACCAAGTATCAATCAATGTATGGCTTGGGCAGAACACTATAAATGATAAATTAAAGTAGCGGTTAGTGAAAGGCTAAATACTAAACCCCAAGGGAGACATTTCCTCCAACATTATCATCAAATTAAAGCATAGTATTATAATAACTATTGAATAATTTGAATAAAATTCAAATTAAGTCAACCCCATATGTATTTTAAATTTGTCATAGGGTCTCCTTGGATTATAAAATGTGTACCATGGTCTTGGATGAGGTCAAATATATGTTTCACTTTTGTCATTTTTGTCTAGGTTGGTCCTATGTCATTATAGCTTACCTTTTGAGTCATCAAATGAACTTGTAAGGTTTTTCTCTTGAAAAAAGGTTTCAAAATGAAAGGTAACATCCAAAATGTTAGGAATAGTCATAAAAACTATTGTGAAGTTGATAAATTGTAGGTTGAGTGTCCATTCAAGAAGATCAAGTAGTTTCAGGTGGTTTTAGGTAGTTGTACAGACTATGCAATAGTTATGGCACATGGGAAAACTTTAAAAAGTGTATATTGAGATACTTAAAGCTCACTTCCATGCTCAGGTAGATTTTATAGGTCCAAAATTTCAAAAAATTGGCCTCTCTCTCTCTCATCGCTCTCTTAAACAAGCCAAAAAGGTCAACTAGTTTCCAATTGGTATGGATAGGAGGAGATGAGTTGGATCAAGTGAACTTGCTTGGTGGTATTAATCCATTTTTTATTTTTTTTCATGTAGATAGTCATAGGTTTGCTTTTTTGTGCTGCATGAACCATTGTTAAGAGTTTTCATGACTCTAAGCAATTTGCACATCACAATGGCTTCAATTTTCTTCTCTATTTGGATTGGTCTAAGAAAACCAAGTGGTATACATGATATTAAATAGTATGAAAACATTTATCATATGGTTCTCAATATGGTTTTCATGTGTGGAGGCCACTAAATAAGTAGGACCATCTCATTTTGCTAGTGTAAAGCTCCATTTAAAGTATGTAGACATTATGTTCATAATTACAAATATTCACCTTCCTGTAGTGGTTTAAGATTAAAGGTGATATATTGTGTTAAATCTCTCATATCATGTAGATCAATTGTTATTTTGATGGTTTATCCTCAAAGAGTAGTATTTATGGAGAATACAATCATAATTTCACACAATCAAATCTCCTTATGATTATCACCTACAGTCAAGTGAGATTGAACCTTAATTAGTCATGTTGTAGAAACAAGAAGGTTTCAAAGTTGTGAGAGGAATCCCAAGGAATAAATATTGATATTGAGATATTCAAAGAAGTCAAATATTGGTTATGGAAACCAATTCAACATACACAATCCTATATCATAATGTCTTCACCTATAGGCAGTCTCTAATAGTGACCTAAGTTAAATCCAAAGAGGTAGAAGAGTGTTGAGAAGAAGATGTTTGAACTCATTTGAGACATCCAATAAAGTATAATTGTATATAGAAGACCAAGGTGATAATGGTAAAGCCATTATATTTCAAACAAACTTAAAACCATGTCCATAGATTGATAAAATTATAATTGAGAATTTTTACCTTAACTTCTCCAAATGAGGGTTTTGCCCATACTCAATGCCATCTTATGATGAAGAGTTTGAGGTTTGTGTTAGTCTTAATGTCTTATTTCTTATAGACCAAACCTATAAATAACATATTTATTCACTAAGGGGTTACTAATTTAAAAGAGACTAATGGTTTGATGGATTTCAACTCAGTCAAGTTTCTACTAAGGATATTTAACAAATACAATATCAAAAAGACCAAAAGTGAACCTTGAAGTGAAATAGTGGTATATGATGCATTGATGATGAGAGAATGTCACTTAGTTCCAAGGCATGAGATAAATATTCCCAAGTGGAGAATGACCCAATGAAACACAATAGTCATGCATAGATGAACACCTATAGGATTTTTTCAACTTTTATCTAATACACATCTATAAGTAACATAGTCTGATTGAGTAGACAAACACATGCTAGTGGAGAGAGGAAGTTTGAATGTTAGCATAGCCCTAAGGTATTAGTGAATTTAAATAAGTATGGAATGGTATTAGAGACCTAAAGAGGATATTAGGGCATGAAATATAATGTTAAATTATTTAAGGTCACCTAAAAGAATCTCATTTACCTAAGATATGACACCTACAGTCTGATTACATATTATGATCTAGGAATTTGACTCAAGAAAGGATGGTGAGTATGGTCTTAGTTCCAAAATGAAAACAAAATGAAAGAAACACACTAATAACATAACATCTCTAGGCCTAAACACTAGGGAGAGCTTATTTAACAAAAATAAATAACAAACACAACTAAAAAGTAAGGAATAAAACACAAGAATTCCTTCACCTTCCTTGGATGCTCCAAATGCCTTTGTAGCATTGGCTTGCTTGGCTTGTGCTCATGAAGTCCTTGGCAATGAAATATTGGCTACCTCCATCTCTCCTTGGCACCTTTGTTTTTGGCTTGGCTTGGAATCAATTTAGCATGGTAACACTAGTTTCAATGGCTCGTTGAAGATATTTTTGCATTATAAATTTGCACCAAAATAGCTTAGAAATGATGTTGTGAGGCCTCCTATTTATATATTTTTGGAGTTGATCAGAATCAACCTCAACCATCCATCTCAAGATTGAGATGTGTGGTTGAGGATTAATTCAGTTTTTGGAATTAAGTTTGCAATTATCCTCATAATGACATTGGAATAAGGGGAAATTAAGAGGCATGGAGGGCATCATGGAAGGCATTGATGAGTCATGGAGGGCATGAATCTTGATATTGTGGCATTTATGGCCTAAGGATGTCTTCCCAAGAAATGAGGTCACCTGATGATGCAGCTATTCAATATTAATTTTCAAAAATAAGTATTCAACAAGTTTCTATGTAATTTTTTATTAGGCCTTGATTTAGATTAATTATCATTAAAGCATGATTAAGCACTTTGTGCACAAATTACTCAGATTGATCAGAATGCCTTGTTATTGGTCTAAATTTTGACTAGATTAGAATTGGAAGGTGTTCTTAGATCCATTGGAACCATATTCCCATTTAGGAAGTTACCAATAAAAAATAACAAAGGCATACGTATCTTGTGTAAGAGATTTGATAGGAAAGATCAATCTAGAGCACTTAGGTGCAAAAATGGCATTTTGACTCAGAATGATCTGATCAAAGTTAGCTAGCCCATAAATTGCATTGCCCCATTTAGGGATACCCTTGCCAAAATTGGCATTTGAATGTGTCAATTTCATGTCATTTGGAGGTTATTAGTGGCCAGTTTTAGGTGCCTATAGTTTTCCCCCATTTGGGAAGATGTCAAAAACCATAGGCAAAGAAATGTATTCGCAAAGAATGATAAATGGCTTATATGACAAAAATAATATGATGGTTGAAGAACAAACCTCCAAATGGTATTTGGAAAGCCTAAAATGATGCCCCCTTGAGGGAGTGGCCATTATATTTGTTGATGGATGGTCTCTCGAAAAGAAACAAGAAGAAAGGTGGAATTAACACATGGTTGAGATTAATCCAAATGAGAAAATGCTTGCATGCATTGATGTAAAAAGGATGTTAATTTTCCCAAAGGTAGTTATAATCAAGAATAAAAGTCAAAATAATAATTTTCCCATAGGTGGTTATAATCATTATGAGGACCTAGATTGGATAAAAATGATTGTGCCCCACTTAGGGTTGATTAGCAAGCATAACTCAAGGATATAAATTGGAATATATATTAAAGATGAGTGGATGCAAAGTGATGAAAGAGATGGATAGAGGAATAATATTGATAATTAGAAATGACTCAATTATACCTACTAACAAGGAGATGCTCATCCTGATTAGCAATGATACAACTAGAGTGGTCAAATGAGTTGATTTGATCAAGGGTGGAATAGAATGATTTACCAAGGTGCCAAGGATAAACTTATATGGCTCCATTGATTGTAGACCTTCTTGAAGCTAAGTTTTTTTTAGCACATGATGGTAGGCTTTAGGATAGAACACCATGAAAACTTGGCCAAAATATGCATAAGGACTGACTCCTGATCCAATAAACACTTGAAAATAATGCACCAATGATAAAAACCATGATGACAATGTTGAGGTATGAATATGATGGACTCAAGAATAATGTACATAAGGAATCACCCAATGAACATATATAGACTGAGTTGAGGTAATAATGCTGAAAGCAAACAAATAAATAAGCGAACAAACAAATAAAAATCCTAAAATAAGCAAAAAAAATAGAAATCCTAAAAACAAAAGAAAAAGAAAGCATCCTAATAATGACAATGCCCTAATAAGGTGGATCAAGGATAACTGACTAGGCTTAGACAAGGCAAATATATATATATATTTTTTGAAATGTTATGATTTTTTTTAGAATTGTGAGGTATCTTAACTTCTTAGAGAATGACAAGATACCTACTCACAAAATGACAAGAGAATTTGGCTTAGGTTGCTCACAAAATGATGAGATCATATGGAAAAGGGAACTGAGGTGACCTCAACATGAATTAAGCATGACCTACATAGTCCCAGAATGACCTCAAGTCATAGTAATTCCATATACATAAAAGGTGTGGAAAAACTAACTAGGTCCCAACAAGTTTTCAAATTTGTTAAATAGTCAGTTAAATGAAAACAATAATGACAAGGTGATGCAAAAATTCATGATAAATAAGTGTTTCCCATAGTTTTCCCATAGGTATTTATAACTAGGATACAACATCATAAGCTAATGATACTAATTTACCCATAGGTGGTTATAAATAGTAGCAAGACTAGTGAGACACTAATTTTCCCATAAACGATTATAATCAAACTCACATAAACAAACTTGAAATAGGATGCAAAATGAAATATATCTTGCTATATCAAGTTTCACACTAATTTCATAGACTATCATTGTAAACATGGATTTGATTGATTGTTGAAACTTAATCAAAATCCTCCCATGAAAAGATGCGAAAGAACTAAATGAACCAAGATAAAAATAGGATTAGGTAGGATGACTAAAAATAGGCTTTGGTCTAGATAGGAATAGAATTATAAGATGTATAAAAATGGTAAGAGGTCTTTCCCCCAAGTGATGGGGTGAATGGAAGGATATAAAATAATGGAAAATGGATATGTAACAATGGCAATGGTATGGCAATGTGAAACGATATGGTACATGTTTTTGGACTGGCTGTGGTTTTTAATTATATTGTTCCTATTGATGGGGATATGCATGTCCTAATAAAAAAATGATGCAAAGACAATAATCAATCATGTTATTTCTATCCCACACCTCATATGAATAGATGCTTTGTTAATAACTACTTGTAGATTTGGTTGTCAAGAGTTCTTTTGTGATCTTCATTGGTCATTGATTTTAATTCCTTAAAGCATCGAGACAAGGTATATTTGTAGCCTTTACAAAAGAAAGTACAATCATGGATGGTAAACAAGGAAAAATAATGGATGGTAGGTTTGACTATGAAATGGAATGGTGGGGAAACAAATGAAGATCCCAACACATAGAATCAAACATAAACATGATTAGTTGGCATAAGGCATAAGGCAAAAGGCTTTTAGATAAAGGTTTAATTATCCCAAATAAAGGCACAAATAATGACGAAGATAGGCATTAAACAAAAAAACCATCAATATTTTTCAAATTTGGCTAATCAATTAACTAAAGTTATGCAACCCAAAAGAGAAAGATCTAGGTATCAACCCCATAAATTGAGGCCTAAATAGAAATAAATTAGTGCTTGAATCCAAACTTGACAAGGATAATTGAAAACTTAACCATGAAAACTAGGTTTTGAACAAACAAGATAGACAAGATTGGATAACATGATGGCACAATACAAAGGTCTAAATGGTATACATGACATGGTTTGAAACAAATAGTTTTTTGGTGCAAGGTAAACTAGTCTCAAAATAAATTGAGTAGCCTAACGATGTAAGCATGCTCAAATGATGTGATCAATGCTATGTTTAAAAAGACTCAAAGGCATAAATGGTTTGACATGATTTGGGTAGTATAACACTACCCTCCTCAAATCAAATAGCACACACACAAATAAGTTTAAAAATTTTCAAGGCATAAGTGTGGTGTAAAATAACCATCATAATTTCTCTTTAGAGAAAAGAGTGACATACAAATAAATTGGTTTTGATATGGATTATACATAAACAAACAATTTTTAGTCTCAAAAACATACCAAATGAGAACATGATCCAAAAATATATTAATTATAATCATCCAAATCCTAGAAAGGGTATGGAAAAATGGGGATGACTAAAACTAGGAAGGTTTCGATCATTCTAGGGGAATCAATTACATAATGACTTTCATGCCAAATAGTGAAAAATAAAATCATGGATTTTGGGTATGTATCACTTGGATTGTTATAAAAAGGTGTAGTCTTTTTTTCAATCACTACATCTTATTATTCACTTAGTGTATTACGATGTCCAAAGTGCCACTATGTCCCATGTGCAACTCCAAAGAAGCAAATGAAGTTAATGCCAAGAGATGAAACCCTAGGTCAAATCTTCTTTAAAGAAGTTGTGGGAGGTGATGAAGTCTCCCTCAAAAGCCAAGATGCATAAAAAATAAATAAAACGTGAAATAAAAAGACTTTAGGTTCATTTTCAAGGTCACCCAAAATTTGACAAGTTTTTAGGGGAATGCTTTAGATGACTTTCTTTCTAAGCCTTGGACTAGGCTATTTACAATAAGAATGACACTTTTGATTCCAAGGGTTTCCTATAGGGGATAAATGGAAGAGTATACATACAACATTCCTCTTTTTTCCAAACAAAATCTAACTAAAAAACTATTACAAACAAAAATTGACAAGTGTGTTCAATTTTATACCCAAATAAAAGATTTGGTGGTGTTCATTTGACCCTTGGTATTAGTTACAAACATTGAAAAATAATTCACCAAAAACATCTAAATTCTTTGTTAAATACCCAAACCAAGGTTCTTAATTGATTTTTAAGCATGGAAAGGTGATTTAAACATGTTTTGAACAAATATCAAGCTTGGTCCTATAGCAAAACTATTAGCATGTCGTTTAGCTTTGAAACTCTTTTTACCTTGAAATAATGAACTTTGAAAAAGTAGCTCTCAAGTCTATGTTTTTTGGAAAAACATAGTGACCAACATTGGTTATTACCACTAATATCAGTTATTATCTAACCAAGATCTAACTGATGTTGGTTAAATCATGTAACTGATATTGGTATTACCTGTTGACATTGGTTACTATGTAAAAACTGTGGCAACCAAAAATGGCAAAATAGAGTTAGAAAATAAATTTTCAAAATTTTTAAGGGCTCAAATAAATATTTTAGAGTTTCAAAATGATCTCCTTCAGGTGTAGGATGTGTTTAGTCCCATCGGGCATGCCATTATGTGATCTAGGAGTTTGACTCAAGAGAAGATGGTTACTATGGTGTAAGTTCCAAAATGAAAACAAAATGAAAAAATACACTAATAGCATAACATCTCTAGGCATAGACACTAGGGAGAGCTTATTTAAAAAAAATAAATGACAAACACAACTAAAAATTAAGGAATAAAACACAATAATTCCTTCACCTTCCTTGGATGCTCCAAATGCCTTTGTAGTGGTGGCTTACTCGGTTTGTGCTCATGAAGTCCTTGGCAATGGAAGGTTGGTTACCTCCATCTCTCCTTGGTACCTTTGGTTTTGGCTTGGCTTGCCTTGGAATTAATTTGGCATGGTAACACTAGTTATAATGGCTCCTTGAAGATATTTATGAATTATAACTTTTCCCCAAAATAACTTAGAAATGATGTTGTGAGGCCTCTTATTTATAGATTTTTAGATTTGATCAGAATCAACCTCAACCATCCATCTTAAGATTGAGATGTGTGATTGAGTATTAATTCATTTTTTGGAATTAATTTTTTAATTATCCTCATCATGACATTGGAATAAGGGGCAATTAAGAGGCATGGAGGGCATGAATCCTGATATTTATGGCATTTATGGCCTAGGGATGTCTTCCCAAGAAATGAGGTCACTTGATGATGCAAATATTAAATATTCATTTCCAAAAATAATTATTCAGCAAGTTTCCATGTAATTTTTTATTAGGCCTTGATTTGGGTTAATTATCTCTTAAGCATGATTAAGCACTTTGTGCACAAATTACTCAGATTGATCAAAATGCCTTGTTATTCGTCCAAAATTCAACTAGATTAAAATTAGAAGGCACTGTCAGATTCATTAGAACTATACTCCCATTTAATAAGTTACCAAAATAAAATAACAAAGGCATATGCATATTTTTCAAGAGATATGATAGGAAAGATCAATCCAGAGCACCTAGGTGAAAAATTGGCATTTTGACTCAAAATGATCTGATCAAATTTAGCTAGCCCATAAATTGCATTGCCCCATTTAGGGATACCCTAGACAAAATTGGCATTTGAATATGTCAATTTCAAATCATTTAGCATGTTTTAGTGTTTTTAGGCTAAATTGTGCAATTTAAGTTGAAAATGGCCAAAAGCCTAATTGGAGGTTATTAGTGGCTACTTTTAGGTGTCTACACATACTAGTTCTAAAAAATGAGAGATATGAGCTTGAAAGAGTGGTATAGATGTAAGATGGAAAAAATGTTGAGACCAATCTCATAGTGGTAACACAAAATTCTTATTATTAAAGTAATAAAGTAG
Organism: Torreya grandis; assembly: GCA_037957365.1. NCBI lineage: Eukaryota > Viridiplantae > Streptophyta > Pinopsida > Cupressales > Taxaceae > Torreya > Torreya grandis. Next base: position 1,139,312 of record JARHVA010002482.1, on the reverse strand, counting down.
ATTAGAGGCAAGTTTCTAACTCCACACTCAACCTGAGGTTCTAGACCCTGTAGACAATCACTAAAATTAAGAGGCTAGTCTTAGGTTCTCGAGTGTTGAGAGTTATATAGAGGTGATTTATCTTTTTAACCTTGTAAAAAATTTCATAAATACCTAATATAGACTCATATGGCCTCATTTTATCTAGAAAAATAGGGGAAGTACCCTCTATTTTATCTTGGATAGAGGGCACTCCAAATCAAGAGAAAACTATAGGCAGAGCATATCCATGATGAAAGGATGGAGGAATTTGGAACGACTATGGATTTATAATGACTATGGGAATATTAATAAGATTTATTTGAATATAAATTATCTCATAAAATCATCTATAGTCACTAAAAACCTCTATAGGTGACCATTTGCTCAAGAACATAGTCTAGGCCTATTAGGCATAAAAGTAAAAATGAGCCTTCAAGATGCCTAATGCCATTAATAGGAACATAAAACAATTAAAATACTTTTAAGGACCTTCATGGTAAATTTTATAATGGATTATAAACTTTTTTTGTAGAGGGAATCACAATAATGGTCAGTTTGGCCTAGGACTATATCAAACCTACCCAAAATGTAAGAGAAAGCTCGAGAGGCCATTTTCAAATGCTCATATCTATACGGACTGATTGAATGGTGCCTCAAGGATCTAGGAGTAGTTTAAAGGGATCCTACACTTAACCTCACTAATTTTTTTTTGATTTTGAGCATGTGGTTTTTATGAACCATTATTAAGAAATAGAACAACTCAAAACCCTCCTAAAACCCTTGTCAGACCCAATGGGGAAAAGATGATTGGATATATATTCAAAAGTGGTCAAATTTAGTGGAAAATTATTTTTAATTATCTATCACTCTCCCATTCTCCTTCCCACCCAACTAGATTATACTATCACTTGTATGAACATGCCTATTTCAAGGTTTTTAACAAGTTTTAGGGTGTTTCATAGGTGCATAAATAAATTAATAGATGAGAGTCATTGAGTGAAGTCTTTAAGGAATTATTATAACTTAATATACTCATATCTCCTTGAGAGTCATTGAGTGAAGCCTAGTGAGAAGATGAGAAGTTTAATAGTGGATCCTTTTGAGGTCTATCTGATGAAGTGGAAGACAAAGGGGTCATAAACATGTGTCCTAACACCTATTACATATATTTAATTAAGAAACTTATAGTTAACTTGATGACAAATGCAAATATTGAGGCTAAGAGGAATAGTAAAATGACTGTAGACAATAAGCATAAGAGTTAAGAGAAAGGATATCAGTTAGGGAAGTATCTATATACATATAATATTTTTACACTTTTAAAGATTAATGATACTTTAAATATTTTAAGAACACACTGAGACTTAATATATTTTATTATATGCCCTAAAGGGTGCACTAGAAAGGGGTGGGCAGACCTTTGGTACTTCATAGGATTGTTGTCCCTTATTGCCATATCATTACCAATCCAACTAGTTCCTAAAACCTTTCCCTAAGCTATTTCCCCTCCCTTGAATATTATTCTAGTATTTTTCCTCTTTTTATCTTTAATTTCCTTATTTTTAACCCTTTTTACCTATTCAACATACTAGGTTGACTTGGTAGACCTAGTAAAGTTTGCAGACATTTTCTCTCTTTTAGTTTGTTAACCTATTAACTGACCTAACACAAACCTAGTGAGTTAGCCCAAAAATGTGCTAGTTTGACTAGGTCAACCTAGCATATCCAACATTCCTAAATTATTTTAAGGTAAGTTATGCCTATAAATACAAGGTCATTACTAGAATATGTAATCAAGAGTTATTATTCACTCATGCTTCTTCACAATATTCTCTTCCACCATTTTACTTGAGGAGAATTAGCTTATGTTTCTTATTTTTGATAATATAGTCTTATGGATAGGTCTTGGATGATTTGGCCTAAAAAATTGATCCTTATTAGCCATGAAAACCTCTTGTGAATCCCAATTGGTTAAGGGAGAGATTGATTCTTGACAAGTTCACATTTAGGTAAGTATATTCTGACTTTGTTCTCCTCTCTTTTAGTAGATAGAAGTATCATAAGTGTTGGCTTGAATAATATTACTCTTAATATTCCATGTATTAGGGTCTTACTCATACTTACTTTATTTGAAGTTACCTATACATATTTTACTACTTTGATTTAATAACCCCTCACTGTGTGCCACAATATTTTGTGTGCACTAAATTAGATTTACTTTTCTTATTATTAGATTAGTGAAATATTAAATCACATGAATATTTTAGGATTTTTATGTGATTATGTTAGATTATAGGCCTTATAACCCTATCTCACATAATGTGTTGTGATAAGTGATCACATAATTAGGTCTAGTAGATCCTCACATTGGTCATGGTCTTGCTTAATAATTGTATGCTCCCCAATTGAAAGTGTAGGTGTGTTTTATCCCATATGATCCATGATTGATTTATGGACATGATGTATTTTTTATTGCATACATTATAGTCAACCTGACATAAATAAAACCCCTTGAATTATTTATTTCACTTGTTTCATTTCTATTCATCATTTGTTTTATCCTATCTTTACTATGCTAGATTGACCCTATCAACCCAATTTATTTATCTCTATGCATAAGTTTGTAGGAAAAGGTAATTGGCTCAACTAGATTGACATAGTACATGTTTTAGAATTTGTAAAACTCTATTTAGATAATTAGATCGACCAACTCAACCTAGTGTAAGTTTTATCTAGTTTTTAAGCTTCCAGTCTAGCCTGCTAGGTTGACCTAGTATATTTTTAACACTTTTTTAGCAAGTTCATGTATTGCTTGATCGACCAGATCGACCTATTTTATAGGTTTTTTTATAGTTTTCTCCAAGTTTATTGATTATAAATATTCTCTTTTTCATCTCTAAACCATTTAGGTCAGTTTCTATTCTTATTTATCTTTCTATTTATATACTTTCCTTTCATAGTTTGTAGTCTTCAAAACTACCTTTGTACAGTGAACTAGGTCAACCCTATGGACCTAGTTCTATGTTTTCTAAAATAACTAGGTTGACTTGACTGACCTAGTTCAATTTTAGCATTTACTTCCATAGTATAAGTTTGACCCTATTTTATATGATTATCTATATATTTTCTTAACTATACCTTGTTTCAAAGTTATAATTAACCATATATGTTAATCACATCTTTCTTTTCAATTGTTTACATGCTTAGAATTGTTCACATTGTCTAATTAGGGTATTTTAAATTAATCACTTAGTTTCACTATTTATATTCTTTCAAACACATGGTCAAATCACATAAACATCAATAAATATTTAAACATTTGGCTACTAAGGCCAACCTACTTGGATTTCATCACCAAGGGGGAAGTTGACTTGACGCTCTAGTCAAGTATGAAGCATGGTTAATGGTATATTTTAGCTATGTACCCATTACTCTTATTTTTATAGTTTATGAGGTGAGGGGGTGTACCCCAATACTAATCTTGTATCATTTCCACTATAGTCATTTGCATCCTAAAATTACGTAAAACTATACATAGATTGTTATCTAGTACCTTGCTTATATCTAATCTCCCTTTACATTTAAAATCATTCTTAATAATCTAATCAACATTCTATGTTTACCAAGTAGCTATATTTACTTTCAAGTTATTTACTTGCTCTTTGATCAATTTTTTATGCAAAATCTTGCATTAGCTGGTGTTAGTGAAAGATTTTACTTTGTCCTCCTCAATTAGATTAGACAACATCAATTCAGTTGAATGTGTGTTTCCTTTCTACACTTACTTTCTTAGTTTAGCTATAAATTGTCTTGTTTATTTCAAATCTTATTATCAACCTTTTCCTCTTCCTTGTTCACTATACTAGGTTAACCTAGTTGACCCTATACTTTTTCTAGCTTCTGTGAACTACGCTAGATCAACTTGGACCACCTAGTATAGTTTATAAGCCCTATTCCCTACACTAGGTCAATCTGATCAACCTAGTTTTATTTCTTACTTTTCCTATTTTTCAATCTAATTTACCATTTATCTATTTTTTCATCTTGTTCATTTCTCTTCAGTCAGAATGAGGTCTCCTATTAAAATAGTTTTGGACAACCTAAATACATTTAGATATTATATGGGATGTTCATTCCTCCCTTTCTTTTCCTCCCAAGAGAACCATTACTCTTGGGGAACCTATTCTCCTCCTTCATCTATGAACTTTAACATGGTGCAAATAACACCTCAATATGAAGTTGATAGATCCAATCCTTTTCATACTTATCAAGACACTTCTCAAAATCTCCAAACTAATGTGAGAGTGATTGATATAATCTCTTTAACAATTCCACTAATAACCCTTCTTCTAATAACCTTCCCCCTAACACTAATTTGGGTAGTGATCCAACCAACACCCACTCACCTCTTGATATAACCCAAATCTTAGCTCAAGTCATTCAACAAATGAACATCATGCAAAATTCTAATACCAACCAAATGATGCAACATAAACAACATTTAATCAATGTAGTTAATCAACCTCAAACTATTCATCCTTAAGATAATCTTAATTATATTCCTCTACCTCTTAGGGATGCCTCAATAATGTTATTCATCAACCCATAATGAATAAAAAGATACTTCAAACCATTTAAAACAAGCATCTAACTCCCTTCATTATATCCATTGATATTGGTAACATAACTCCAACTATCAAATATGATGGGAATAAAGACCTTGCTTCATTCCTCAAAGCTTTTGGTAACCTTTACAAAGAGTGGATCCAAACTAATAAATTTAACACAACTAAGATATTAGTCAAAACTTTCATTCGTGATGTATTAGAATGGTATAATCAACTTCCTCAACATTCTATTTGGCAACTTGAAGATTTGGTTAATCTTTTGGTTAAAGAGTTTTAACATAATGATCTTCCTAAAACTTATCTTAGTCACTTCATAAATTCTAAACAATATCCTAATGAATCATCTCATGACTTTATTAAAATATGGAAATATTTATCTCATAAAGCCGATCATAATATGACTAATGATAATTTATTCAAACTATTTATTACCGCTCTTACTCCCACTCTTCAATACAAGGTTTGAACCTTTACTCCTCAAACTCTTAATGAAGCTCTTGACCAAGCTAAGAATCAATAATTTATTATGAAGCAATTAGAACCCAATCATAAACTTATTAAAGGATATTTTCAAACATTTAATGCTATCACTAATAATACTTCCCAAACTAAACCTAAAGTTGCCAAATCTGATGTTCCTTTACCATCTCATACACCTCTTTTGGTCCAACAAATTTAACAATTTTTACCACCCTTGAAGCCTTTAATTTATCCCAATGTTACTCCTAAGTGGTATGATCCCAATATGTTATGTTGGTTCCATGCTGACATTAGGCATTCTCATGAATCTTGTAGAGGGATAACTAAGTGTGTCATTTCCTATATGCTTAGTGACTCATTAGACCATGAGGCTATGATCAGACTTCATCATCAATATTATGCTACCACATCTCATAAACAACAAGATTTTAAAGCTTCTACTTCTAAAAATCCAAAATCTTCTTCAAATAATAATCAATAAATTGTCAAGGATGTTTGTGACATCAATGATGATTATGACCTATATTATAACAAATCTCAATATGTCAACACTACTAAGGTTTATTATCATCATAAATTGGTTCATAAAGATCCTATTACCAAGCCTAAGAAACTATCTCTATAAGAATAATTGCTTAAAGATACCACTACCACTCATGATAATTTAGAAGCACCTGAGGAATAACTTCCTCCTTCTGATCCTCCCACCATATCTATACCTCCTAAATCTAATTTTCCTTATAAAACGCATGTTAGTTATTCTAAATAAAATTGGAGTTTTCTTTAATAACTCAAATCTATGCCTTGTAAGATTCCTCTTATGGAGCTGGTTCACACTTCACCTTATCATCATAAATTTCTTATGAAACAACTTTAAGAAATTAAATATTCATCTTACATAGATGAATAACCTTTTATAAATTCTCAACCAACTAATGTGAACACCATTGAGATGATGTGTCCTTCTTCCAATACTTTCATTGAATTTCTTGAATATGACATGATCAATGATAAAATTATTTTTCACACCGATGATCTGCCTCTCTTTTTCAAAGTAGCCATTAATACCACCCTTATCCAAAATTTTCTAGTTGATAAAGGTTCTATTATTAATGTCACATCTTTATGTATCATTCAATAACTTAGTTATAATAAATACCATCTTAAACAAACCCATCTTACTTGATATGGATTTGACAAGACTAATCAAAATACACTTAACTACATTTAGCTTCCATTGACCATTGGACCTAAGATTGTTATAACCAAGCTTATGGTCCTTGATCTACCTTTATCTTATAAAATTATTCTTGGTTATCCATGGAATCATTGAATGAGAGCCATCTCATCTTATGATAGTCAATGTATTAAATTCTTACATAATGGAAAATGTTACAAACATGAAGTTGATCCCAACCCATGAAGCATCTAGCTTCCAATCCTAAGCCTCAATATCAAATTCTTACAATTTTAAAAATCAATAGTGTTCCTTTACCTGAGTTTATCAACATGAATCTTGATCTTCAAGTTAATCTTATAGATTCTAAGGATGATGAGCCTAGTGAGTTACAACACACTTGCAATACTAAGAAACTACCCCCATATATTATGGATTGGCTTTCTCCTTCTCTCTTACCATGATACCATATTATTCCTATCATGGATGATATTATAGAGTTTCCCCCTCTATGCAATGCTCAAGAGCCATATTTACCTAAATATTCCTTCACTTGCAATGATTTTGGAGTGGCTAAATTATTACAATATCCTCTCACCATGTCCCCTCATACATTTATTAATATTATGATATCACCTTTTGAAATGCCCCCTGATTCTCAAGCATGTACGATTTCTCCAACATATGATGACAACTATATCATGGCTCAATCTCACTCACAAAACTTGGATGTCTATCACTATAAAAATATTTTATCTCAAATTCATACCTTCAATCAAGATGTACATACCATATCTACACATCATGACTTAGATCATGAGGGTCATGTACCTCCCTCCAATTCTCCACTTATCGATAACCCTTGGGTGGTAGAATAGCTTACACCTTCCAAACCTATAGATAGTCCTACATATTATCTACATCCTATGGATCTTATCAATTATTTATATTCTTTTCCCATCATTTAATCTATCAATACTCCCATCTCTTTGACTCAATCCTCTTCATCTAATTTCAAAATTACACTAGATGCCAAGGCAATCGATGTCCATCAGATTCATTCTAAATATGATATCCATGGCAATAAAATTATAGACCTTTAATTATATGTTGAATATTATGGTCCTCTTCTTACCTTTCCTAGTGACAAAGCTATTCTTGATTTACTTCATGCCAGGGAACCTCAACTTCCTTGGAAACATCATAAACTTGGAAATTTTAAGACTAAAACTCCTTGATTTAACAATTTTGTCACTAACATTGATCCTAAAACAAATCTAATTTTATCCTTACCTAACACACCTTATTATTTTCAAGATGCATATGATATGCTTCTTGAATTAAAAAATCATATTGAATATGGTACCCCATCTTCTCCTCGACCAATCATAATTTCTTGAGAACTCTCCCCATCTAATCATGATAACTTTAGCTTATTATTTGACAAATATAAAGAGGAATTCATTTGGTCCTACCAATACATGCTTGGCATTAACCATAGTATTATGGTTCATAACATCATCCCTTATCTTGATATTAAGCTAGTGCATCAAAAACAACACAAATTCCCACCTAAAGTTACTAATCTATGTCATCAAGAAATCATTAAAGTACTAGATGATATATTCATTAAACCAGTGGATTATTCTGAATGGATTTCTAACATTATTCTTATTTGGAAGAAGGTCACTATGGTCATCCACATTTTTATTTATTTCTACAAACTTAATCTTGTGTGTCCTAAGGATAACTTCCCCTTACCTTCAATAGATACCATCATCGATTCCATGGATGGTTAAGAAATTTTATTTCTTATGGATGTATTCTTAGGATAAAATCAAATTGATATCACTCCCAAAGACCAACATAAGACCACTTTCACCATAGAATAGGGCACCTATTGTTACATAAAAATGCCCTTCAGCTTAAAAAAAACTAGAGATACCTACCAACGTGCTATGATTCACATTTTTCATGATCTCATCCACAAAATCATTGAAACTTATGTGGATGATCTTATTTCTAAATCTAAACATCATAAGAACCATATTTCTAATCTTTATATCATCTTTGATTATCTCCTTAAATATAAAGTTAGACTTAATCCTTTCAAATGTATATTTGGAGTCACATCTAGCAAATTGTTAGGATTCTTAGTCTCTTTCAATGGCATTGATGTTGATCGAACGAAAATTAGTGTTATTGTTAACATGCCCATTTCTCAATCTATTCATGATATTCATACTTATTTAGGTAAACTTGGGGAAATTAGATATTTGTCCCTAAAATGTCTTATAATATTTACTCATGTCAATTTCCTTCTCAAGAAAGTTATAAATTTATACTGGATGGATACATGTCAAAAATCATTCAATAATATGAAATATTCATTATTTCATCCACCTACACTTCATCCACCTTCTAATGATAAAACACTAATTATCTATACTTCTTCCATGCCTATTTTAGTTGGGGCAATACTTGCCCAACAAGATGATATGGGAAAAGAGTATGTTATCTACTACATTAGCTAAGGTCTACTTGATTATGAGACACATTATACTAAATTTGAGCATGATTTCCTTGATATCTATTTTACAGTTGAAAAGCTTCATCATTATATGTTATAGTAGACTACTTATGTCATCGATCATTCTGACCCCTTTTGTTATTTCTTATCCAAAGCCTTTCTTCCTAGAGATAGAATTGGTAAATGGATGGTCTTACTTATGGAATTTGATCTCCACATCATCACACAAAAAGTTGTTGAAGGGCAAGTCATATCTGACAAACTTGTCATAGCTCTCATTCCAACCACTTCTTCACTTAAATATGATCTTATTGATGATAATATCCTTTTTATTAAATGTCTTAATTAAGATATATACCTTAAAAACTATTTTCATAGCTTTACTATTGATCTTGAAGCCAATAATCTTGAAAAATCTTCCCCTTCCTTTGGTACTACTAAATTAATGTTAGTTATTGAGGAGCTCCCTAAAATTAATGTTGACTTACATGAGGATACTTGGACCCTCCACTTTGATGGTGTTAAATGCCTTCAAGAATCTAGGATAGGTTGTATTATCACTAGTCCTATTGGTAATATCCTTCTTTTAACTTGTTTCACATTTGATGTCACCAATAATATGGCCAAATACAAAGCTCTTATCTTAGGCATGAAATCTACTCTTTATCTTAACATCCAGTATATTCATGCTTTAGGAGATTATTAATGCATTTATCATCAATGTAATGGTGATTATCAATGTAAAAGTGAGAACTTCATTACTTATCATCAAATTTCAACCCATCTTGTTAAGGAATTTATCTCCTTCACTATCAAGCCTATTCCTTGAGAGCAAAATTCTATTGTTGATTCTCTTGCCTCTTCAACTCCTCTCTTTCATCCTCATCTAGTTCTTTTTTATCCTTCCTTTATTATTCAAATCAAGAAATCTCCATCATATATCTAACCATCTAATTCACTTATCTATCACATTGAGGCTATGACTATTAGATAAAGCCCTTGGTACCAAGATATCATTCAATACTTGAAATATCAAACTTATCCTCCTGATCTAGATTCTCATAAAAAGACATGCATTCATAAATAATAATTAAAATATGTATTTTGGCATAACATATTTTATTATCATAATTCCAAAGGTGCCTTGCTCCATTATGTTATGCAAGATGTGGTTCATCTTCTACTAGTGTAAGCACATGGGGGAATTTATGGTGGTCACTATAGTGGACATACCATAGTGCATAAATGCCTATGTATGGGTTAATTTTAGACTACTCTTGAAAAGGATGAAATTGAATTTGCTAAGAGTTGCAATCCTTGTCAGCTTTATAATGATCGTATCCATTCAACTCCTGCCAATGTTCAAGCTATCAAATCTCCTTGGCCATTTTCCACATGGGTATTTGATCTCATTGGTATACTTCCTTGTTCCCAAGATGGGCATATTTTTATCATCACCACTATCGAGTATTTTACCAAGTGGGTAGAAGTCATGCCCCTTATTAAGGTTACTAGTCCTACCATATCCAAATTCATTCTTAACTAAATTATTTACTACTTTGGCATTCTACATACCATCATTTTAGACAATGGTGGTAATTTCAAAAATAGACATGTTAAACAACTTTGTACAAAATTTAAGATTAATCACAAGTTTTCCATGCCTTATCATCTAGAATATAATAGTTAAGCTAAGGTCACCAATGAAATTATCAAAAAAAATCTCCAAAAGATAATTCATGAAACCCTAATGGATTAGAATATTCATCTTTACCCTATACTTTGGGACTATTAGACTAACATTCGTATTGCCACTAGGGTAACTAAATTTTTGTTAGTCTATGGTTTAGAGTCGGTCCTTCTATTAGAATTTGAGATTCTCTCTTTATTTATATCTATTCACAAAATTATTCTCAATGAATAATTACATGAAGCTCATCTTCATGCCCTTGATATTCTTTATGAACGTCATCTTTCGACATTACAACATAACCACCAATACAAGGCTCACATTGCCTGATAAAATTAATAAACATGTTAAAGTTTTCACTTTTAATGTTGGTGATCTTGTCCTTAAATTAGATTACACACATGACAAAGAAGGAAAATATGCCCAAAAATGGTGGGGCCCATATTTAGTTAAAGGAATTCTTGGTCCAAGAACTTACCATCTTTAGACTAATGAAGGCCATGTTTTCAAAAATCCCACCAATGCTCAATTCCTTAAAAATTACTTCACCTAAACATTTCCTTATTGTCATGTTTTCTATCTATATCTATCTATTTTTCAAGTTACTTAAGCACAAGGCTCTCTCTTTATAGTAGTGCCCTCTTTTCACAAACCTTTATTCCTCCTTTTTGGTCTTTTAGTTTCTTGATGTACTATAGTCTTCCTTATCTTCTTTCATTTTCTCTTGTTTTTCACACCCCTTGGGTTTTTATTTTTTGAGTTGCTTTGTAAGACCATAGATATGACCTAGAATTGCTCACAAAACTGCCATCTTTTAATCATTTCCTTCTCTTTTTACTGCTTGTCAATGTTGTTTTTGTCATCCTTTGGGTTATTCTTTGTGAGTTGATTTTTAAAAAGGCTCTCACACTTTATTTTTCTCTTTATTATTATCACCCTCATGGGTATCTCTTTTATGAGTTTCTTTATAAGAACATGGCTAAGACCTAACCCTCAAAAAATTACCATTCTTTTCATGTTTTTTATCCTTGTTCTTAAAATTTAGCTTTTATTTCTTTTGCTAGATGAAATCTATACAATAATATATGTTAGCATGTTTTCTTCCATTTCCCTCTTTCTTATGATAAATAATCACACTTTACTATCATTTTATCCCTCTTTTTTCCCTTTGTCACATTTTTTCAATTTGTAGCAATTTAAATTGTTCCATGTGTCATTTCTCTTGCTTTCCCCTTTCTCTCATCTTCACTTTTGGATAAAACAAGATTGAAGTCAAAATAGCACTTTTATTTCACCTTTATTTACAAGACTCTTAGACCCCATGCTCTTTGAAGTTTATCTCTCTTATCAACCTTGTCCTAAGTTTTCAAATGAAAGTCATCTTTAACAACCATTTTGGTTTTCCAAATCCATATGAAGGAAGAAGTGAAAATTACATCAATAAATTTGAAAGCCAAATCATTTGAAATAAAAGGCAATGATATCTAAAAGGCAATATATAAATTTTAAAAGTCAAAATCACACCAAAATATGTGATTATAAGCTCATCTCCTATCTCCAATCAAAGCTCAAACTCCATAGTCAGCTTAACATAGAGCCAACATCCTTTGGGGTGTGGTAGGTCAATAGATTGGAATATAGGATTTCAAAAAACTCTATGGTTTTACCTAGTTCCTCATGCAAGTACCTAATCATCATAGTATATCGATGGCTCTGTAAAAGCACTTAAAGATCAGGGAACACATCATGGGGAGGTAGGTCCATTTTATTTTTCATGCATATAGACTTCATGGGATGATCTATATACTCCATTTGTTTACCTAAGACTTTTGTGGCTAAGAGAAGTTATTCATAGTTCTTAAGGTTGAAAGTCATTTTGTTTTGATAAACCTAATTTGATTGTCTTGACTTTGATAAAGAGTTCTCTCTACCTTAGTTTTTCCTTCATTGTCCCCTCCACCCATTTCATTTTCCCCCCTTGATAAACAAATTTTGATTCCAAATCTATTTTCCCTCTTCTTTAATTCTTTCTTCACCTTTTAAAAACATGCTAGCACTACTTTGTTTTAGTTTTATCTATCCTTAGACGCAAAACATGTTTGAGAAACTATGGATTCTTCTTCCTTTACACCATGATATTATATTTACTAGACTTACTTTACTTTCCTTTTACCATTTATCATGATTTTGTTTTCTTGCTATTATGGACACTTGAATTCATACCCATTTTCCATTTTTGAGTGAGATGTAGTTTGTTACTGCTCACTCAATGATGTTATTTTCCCTTTTTAAGCAACTTTTTCTATTGATGATTGAGATGTGGATTATTACTACTCACTCATCAATATTGTTTTACCATTTTATCTTTTTAGTTAGTTTTATACCATTTATTTTGTTTTTTTTACCATCCTATTTGGCATGTATCTTTGGTTTGATATTGTGAGTTTGCCTTTCTTAATTTAGGATAGCTTGTCTAAGTTTTTCAATAATTAGTAGCCTTGGATTTTTGGTTTCCTAATTTACTCTTATTTTTAATTGGTCATTTGGTCTAACATAGCACTTGTCAGACTAGCTTTCCAAATTTCCCAAGTACATCCCATCTTTGTAGCACCATCTATCTTGGCTTTTCTTGCACTTATTTCTTTTTGATATTTAGTTTTACATTCTTGGGTTTGTCAAAAGTAGTCTTTGTGCCCTACACAATCAAAACTAAAAACATAGTAGACAACCATCCTATGATAAAGGTAAGTCTAGGTACACATTGAATTTCATTTTTAGTTATTTACTTTTTATATTTCTTTCCCTTTCAGTTGTTTAATTTTAGTTATTTTTTTATTTAAAATACTACAAATTTTTTTAGCATTAGTGTTGTTTGTGTCCTTATATTCTTTCTTAAAGCACCAGCCCCTGTTACACCTTAGTGAGACATGATGAGATTTGAGTGGGGCACATGTATACACATAATATTTTCACACTTTTATCAATTACTGATGTTTTACATCTTATAGTAACCCATCAAGATGTAATCTCTAAGTGCATGCCATAATGGGTGCATTAGGAAAGGGGTGGGCAGACCTTTGGTGCTTTGTAAGATCATGGCCCCTTACTTCCATATTATTACCAATACAACTAGTTCCTAAAACCTTTCCTTAAGTTTTTTTTCCTCTATTGCATAGTCTTCTAGTATTTTTCCTCTTTATATCATTCATTTCCTTGCTTGGCACCCTTTTTAATTATTTAAAATACTAGGTTGACCTAGTTAGCCTAGTACTATTTGTGAACACTTTCTCTCTTTTGGTTTTTTAGCCTCCTGACTAACCTAACACAAACCTAGTGAGTTAGCCCAAAAAAGTGCTAGGTCAATCGGGTTAACCTAGCATAGTTGACATTCTCAAATGATTTTAGGGTAAGTTTCACCTATAAATACAAGGTCATTTTAGTCATTATTAGAATATGTAATCAATATTTATTATTCACTCACGCTTCTTTATAATCTACTTTTTTACCATTCTACTTGAGGATACTTAGCTTAGGTTTCTTATTTTGGAGAATCTAGTCTTGTGGATAGGTCTTGGATGCTTTGGCTTAAAAATGTGATCCTTACAAACCACAACAACCTCTTGAGAATCCCCTTTGGCGAAGGGAGAGATTGAGTCTTGATAAGTTCACATTCAAGTAAGTATATTCTAACTTTTTTCTCCTCTCTTTTAGTAGATATAAATAGCATAAGTTTTGCCTCGAATAATATTACTCTTCATATTCCATGTATTAGGGTGTTACTCATACTTACTTTATTTAAAGTTCCTATACACATTTATATTTATTTGCTTTACTAACCCCTCACTTTGTGCCATAAGATTTAGTGTGCACTAGATTAGATTTAATTTTATTGTTATTAGATTAGTGAAATATTAAATCATAGGACTCTTTTAGGTTTGTTATACAATTATGTTAGACTATAGGCTTTAGAACCCTATCTCACATGGTGTGTTGTGACAATTTATCCCCTAATCGGGTCTAGTGGATGCTCATATTGGTCATGCTCTTGCTTAATAATTGTATGCTCCCCAATCAAAAGTGTAGGTGTAATCTATCCCATCTGATCTAGGATTGATTTATGGACATGATGCATATAGTACCTAATGACTACTAAACCTTGTTTTCAACCTTCCTAAGATAGTGCATATGTTTGAAACATTCCTAAGGTAGTTTAAAGCAATCAAGTAGACTCATCACTAAAAGGTAATTTGGAGAAAGATATTTAAGGACTCTACACCAACTTGAAGGATAAGGATGCAATTTTGATGGACACTTATCCATGAAAAATTCAAGACCTCTTTTCACATTTCATTTTACTAAAATGTAACTCATTTTCATAGGTTGACACTTGTCTTTATGATCCTTCCACTTCCCTTCTTTCTCATCTCCTATGTTCTATAAATGCAAGCCATTTTGGATTTTTTAAGGGAATCCACACCTAGTATGGAGAAGTTATACTAGTTTAAATACTCTATTTTCCTTTGAAATAAAGATTCCCAATCTAGTTTTTATCTCATAAACTTCTTGTCTAAGTGTGTGAAGTGGTGCATAGTGGAATGTCAATTGATAAGTATCTATAATTTCCTTATATTTACTCTTTCATGTTTGATGCAAGTAGTTCTTCCTCTAACAAGTCACATGAACTGTATTTTTCTATCTTTAAGTGTAAGTATTAGTATTAGTGTCTATAATCCAATATTTTGTTCACTCACCTTGAGTAGTGCAATGTATATCACCTCCATATTTCAAATACTTATGTTAGATCAATCTAGGATGTTTCATAGTTCAAGTGTATGGTAGTCTAGTAGACATTATTCTTTTGTATCACCTCATTAGAATAATTTACTTTCTTGTTTCTTTTTATCTATTTTCATCAAAGCCAACAAGTAGTGTAGGTCATAAGCAATCAAAGTATAATCTAGGGAGCTAGCCCTTAAACCTAGAGGTTTACCTCTATTATAGGTAACCCATAGGCCTAAAGGTATTCTAATGTTTCACTCAATATAGATAAGGCTTGAAAAACCTCTCTAGTGTACAATACTGAGTGACAATAGTTTTAGCACACCTGATGGGACTATTATATGAAGTAAATCTTGTTAAGGTGAATGTTGGTCTTGACAACATCACAAATGCATATGGTGTTCTACTCTGCATTTAGTGACTCTAGTCAAGGTAATATCTAGTTGTAGACCAAGTTTTATAATTCCTTTATTCATACTTCATGATACATACTAGGTCAACTAATAGTAGATTTATTACCCTCATAAACCCACTCCTTGAACTTGAACTTCCTCTTAAATTTCAACACCCTCAACCTATCTTCACATTTGAAGAGCAATAAGACATTGCAAGATAATATGATGAAGAGAGTGAAGAGGAACTTGAGGGAAACATTGACAAGTAGCATGCCTTTCCATACTTTAACAATAAAAATATTATATGTCTCATTTCATATGATGATATACCTCTTAATGTTACCAAGAGTGTTCCCACTTTCAATGGGGAAAGTCCCATTACCCCAAGTGAGCATATTAGGAACATCTCTAACTTATGAATCTTTCAAAATGTCACTAGAGTCAATATTTTAATTAGGTTACTTTCCATGTCTCTTTGATGGAAATACATTGATTGGTATAGGACATCATTTAGTAGGTTTTAGATTAAGGTAAAAACAGGTTTTGAAGGGACCCAGAAACAAAGATAGAAAGATGAAGCATTTACGACCACAAGCAAAACCTAAAACATACTATAAAGAAGTAACATAAATAGGTTTTATATGGACCTAAAACCACCTGAAAGACCACAAGTCAAAACCCAGGTTTTACATAGACCTGGCTACACCATAGTCAAAAGATTACAAAAAACCAGGAAACAGGACCAGATAACACAACCAACTAGAAGAACCAGGCTATTCTTCTAGTTCCAAAATCATTTTCACTACTTCCTTACCTTTCACAGCAGTATCCTGAATGGCAATAGCCACTGACATGGCTCCCTCTTGCATAGCTTTCTATCTTGAGCTCTGTCTCATCCTCTTGCTAGGCCCCTCCAAGGATTTGATCTCCTCATTAGCTTTTTTTTCAATATTAACAGTTGTAGCACATATGTTAGTTATAACTTCCTCCATTTTCATTCTACTCTCCTTAATGAGTTCCCTTAGATTGTTCTCATAGTCTTTGAGCTTGATGGGGATGTCTCTCATCTATTTTTCCATGTTATTGATTTTGTTCCAAGCTGCCTTCTGGTTGTCTTCCATGATTTCCATTTTCCTTTTGAGATCCATTAGCTCCTTAAACATCCATGAATCGAGTTGGAGGATAGCCTCTGCTTTGTAATTAACCCATCTCATAGGTGTGTGCCTTCCATCATTCCACCTTTTATCACTCCACTCTTCTGTGTTCTTATTAGGACTGTTCCCACCTTTTTCAATGTGATCCTCTCTTCCCCTTTGATTTTGTTCCTTAGTTTCAGTTTGAACTCCTAGGTTTGTTTTTTGGTTGTCAGTCTGAACTGTGTTTTCCCTCTCATTTATCGAAACAAGGTCCTCAACAGGGTCCTCCAGGACTTTATCATCCTCAAACACTTGCTGGTTTTCCTCAGAGTCATGTTCACTATTTTCAGACTCCTCCTCTATGTTGACTCCTTTCTCATTCTTCTCTTGAACTTCTTCTTCCTCATTGGAACTTGTATTCCTACTTTCTGTTCCTCCCTCTTCCTCCAAGATTTCCTCCCCAGACTTATCAATTCTCTCCCACTCTGTGTCCTCATCAACATTCTGATTCTTGACACTAAGGGGCTTGATTTTATCTTTCCCTTTAACAATTTCACTCTTGTTACTCCGTGAATCCTTGTTTTTCCCCAAATAAGGGTTCATAACCATGGCCTTATTATTGTAATAGCCTTCAATTATCAGAATTAATCCTTCATGCAGAATAGGATGCATTTCCTTCTTCCTGTGACATCATTTAGTAGGTTGTATCACCAAATCGTATAAGTTTGGAGTGTTGTTAACCCAAAGGTTTGAAAACAAAAGTGATCATGCATCACTTATTCATCAGTTGAATGTGATTCAAAAAGGTCTGAAGGAGACTATGCATGACTTCAATTTGAGATTTAAAAGAACTTGGTATAGGTATCCTTTTCATAAGAGACACCCTACAAGCTTTATTTTCCTTACATACCTTAGATATATTGTAACTAACATAGACATCATGTTGCAGTCTTTAGATGGTTACACCTTACCTGAAGCTTATGAAATGGCCATTAGAGATGAGAATGAATTAATACAACCTAGTAAACTCCCAAAAAAATTATATATTCCTCTTCTACCCAACATATCTACTACTAATCTCAGTGTTTCTCCAATCTCAAATGTAAACACCAAGTCCTGAGTTACCCCAAAAAAGGTAGAAGATATTATTTATTGGGAGGTAAGGTTTAAGGCCTTAGAGGATCAAGTTAGGAAAATAAATATGTAATATGGATTTGATAAAAACCATATCCCTATATTAAAAAATAAAATAGGCTCCCACCTTAGCAATATTATCAAGGGGAAGAGCAAGGCCAATCTAACTTAAATAGGCCACCCAATGCATATAACCCAGCTTCTACTTCCAACACAAGAGTTATAGTTTGAGTCCATAGTAACTTGGTCCAAGGAGAATAATGGAATAAATGATAGTATATGGATGAAAATTAATTTATGGAATATTTTGTATCCTAATGAAGACCTACTCCTTATTTGCTAATAGAAGATGAGAATTTATTACAAGTAGAAACAAATGAAGGATGGTAGCCTCAAAGAGTGATCTTGACAAACTTTCTAGTGAAAGATAAATTCAATCATAGTGATTAATTGGTAGATAATACAATATCAAAGAGTAAGGCTTTAGGATATATCCATGGTGTTGACACAAGTCCAAGTAACACTATTATAGGGCAATAAGGTATGAGTACAAGTGTGATAGTCCCTATAACTTCTGCATCTCTTCAAAATCAAAATGTTATAAGGGTGACTAAAAGTACTCCAATTCCTCAAGATCAAGTCACTTCATTTCCTTAAATGATATAATAAAAGGTAAATGTTCTTGATTTGAATATTTTTTATTATTTGAAGAGTGTTAAGACTCTTCTCTCTATTTGGGAAGTGCTTCACATTCCCAGTCAAAAAGAACTTCTTCAAGAGTAGTTATCCTAAATTCACATCACTCATAAACCATCAAGACATGGTGGCATATCCCTTAATAATTATCCTACTCACATTTTTTAACCTTATTCTAAATCATAAAATCCCCCACCCTTCTACCCCACTCTTATTGTTGGAAACAAGTTTATTCATAGTTGCATTATAGATAGTGGGGCAAGTACCTCAGTGATGCCCAAACATGTGGTAGATAAATTAGGTTTGATATAAGAACCATATTTTAAGGGAGTGACATAAATTTATGGAACTCCAGTTAAGTTAGTGGGACTCATTAAAGGTTTGAGAGTTTACTTGCCTGATTGTCCAAGCTTCCCAAATTTTTAAGATATAATAGTGGTTGATCTACCTACTCACTTTTCTATCTATCTTTCAAGGGATTTCATAGATAAGATAATAGGATATCTCTTAGTTTATTGGTCCTTCATGTCCTTCAAGACAAGATATGGAGTAAAGGTAACTATTAGAACTCAACCATTGGCTAAGTTTCATATTCAGCCATATGTAGAAGTAGGATCTAATCTAAATTATACAATCAATGATCAAGAGGAGTATGTTATATATTATGGATCATCCTAAAATATTGATGGTATCTATAACCTTTTACTAAATGAGTATGGTGTTGACACTTATGAACATGATCCAGACACTTTCATTGATTAGACTAACCTTGGCACATATATCATCCATGAGGAAGGTGAGGAACAATCTGAGGTAAGCATTGATAATTATTTTCCACAAGCTATTGAGGGTAATTAATTTATTCATATGCATGTTGATGATGGTATTCACAGTATGATAGATTAGGATGATGAGAAGGACAATGCAATTCTACTAGCATAAGATGGAGGAGTCTATGAAGGTGACAACTATGAATAGGAAGATGATCTATGGAAATAACTGCACACCATAGTTAAAGAAATTAAATAGATAAATAAGTCAAAACCCCTCCCTAAGAAACATGAATATGATAGTAAGGTTATTGGTGAATGTATTAATCATAAAGGAGAGTGTATTATCAATCATGAGAATGAGTCTCAAACCACTACCAGGGACACTATAGTCATAAAGGGTTAGAATGAGGAAAAAGTGGAAATGTGTGTGTTTGAAGAGTAGTCCAGAACTTAATCTAAAGTTTAAATACTTTTAGACATGATGAAATAGTAGGAAGAGAAACTTGATGGTCCTATACATCAAATGTATCATTTTGTATAAAAATATGGAATTGAGACAACTTTGATGACTCTAAAGATTTAGTTTGGGAAGTAAAAAATGAACATGAAAGAGTTTAGCAACATGCAAAGACAAACAAGACTCTTGAAAGTCTATATGGAGTGTCCTTAAGAGCTCAAAGTGACACACTTGAAATCAATAGAAGATCTAAAGATGGTAAGTCATTTGACTATCTACATAAGAAAGTGTTTATTGATAAGTATGCTTCACATGATGGATTGATTTCATGGAGAAAAAATGATACAAGAGGCACTATATTTGACCTTGATTAGATAAATGAAGAAATATTATTCACTTGAATTGTTTGAGGTCTTATACATATTAGGATAGGTTTATTTTGCTAATGTTATGTGTGTTTTCCCTAAGTGTTCTTCAAAACACAAGTGTGTTTGCTTTGGTATGTTGTCTTGTGTGTTTGGTATGGTTTGTTGTTATTTTAGATGAAATTTAGGGTCAAGTATAGTGTATAGGTGACTCCATATCCCAATGGATAGGAGAAGACAACTAGTCTTTGGCATAGATAGTTTACCACACCTAGGAAATTACCAAAATGTTGACTAATTTGACCCAAAGTCAAATTAGGTTAACCCCTTATGTAGTTCAAATTTTTCAAAGCATAGGATAAGAAAATGTGTAACACGGTCTTATATTAGGTCAAACATATGTTTCATCTTTGTCATTTTTGTCTAGGTTGTACCTATGTAATTTTAAGCCACCTTTTGAGTCATTAAATTAACCTGTATAGTTTTTCACATAGGACAAAGGTGTAAAAATGAAATGTAACATCCCACGTGTTAGCAATAGTAAAAAAACTATTGTGAAGCTGACAAATTATAGGTTTAATGTCCATCCAAGAAGATCAAATAGTTTTAGATAGTTGTATAACTTCTATAAAAGTTATGGAATGTGGGAAGATTTCAAAAAGTGTCTCTTTAGATCCTTACATTTCACTTCATGCTCAAAAAACTTTGATAGGTCCAAAATTGCAAAAAACTAACCTCTCTCTCTCTCTCATCACTCTCTTGGATAAACCAAAAAGGTCAACTAGTTTCCACTTGGTATGGATAGGAGGAGGTGAGTCAGAGAAAGTGAAATTGGTGGGTCATAGTAATTAATTTTTAATTATATTTCATGTCAATAGTCATAGGTTTGGTTTTGTGTGATTCATGAACCATTTCTAAGAGTGTTGGTGACTCCAAGTTGCTTGCACATCCCCAAAGGCTTCAGTTTTCTTCTCTATTTGGATTGGTATAAGCAAACCAAGTGGTGTACATGATATTAAAGAGTATGAACATTTTTAACATATGGTTCTCAGTCTACTTTGTACATGTTTAAGTTAAGGAATAAGCATGACTATCTCATTTTTCTAGTGGAAGACTCCATTGAAAGTTTGCAGACATTGTTTTCACAATTGGAAAGTTTTACCCTCCTGTAGTGGTTTCATATTAAAGGTGATATGTTGTGTTGAATCTCTCATAGCATGTTTACCAATTTTTATTTTGAAGGTTTAGACTCAAAGAGTACCATTGAAGGAGAATATAGTCAAAATTGTGCACAATCAAATATCCTTATGACTATCACCTAAAATCACGTGAGATTAAGCCTTAATTAGTCATGTTGAAGAAGCAAGAAATTTTAAAGGTTTTAATAAGAATCCCAAGGAGGAAATAATGATATTGAGATATTCAAAGAGGTTATAGGTTGGTTGTGGAAACCAATTCAACATACACAGTCTTATATTATAATGTCTTCACCTAAAGGTAGTCTCCAATAGTGACCTGAGTTCAATCTAAAAGAGGTAGAGAAGTGTTGAGATGAAGATGTTTGAACTCATTTGAGACCTCCAATTAGTTATAGGAGTATAGAGAAGATAACGGTGATAAAGGTAATGCCATTATATTCAAAATAGACCTAAAACCATGTCCATAGATCTAAAAAGTTACAACTAAGAAGTTTTACCTTAAATTATCCAAATGAGGTTTTTTCCCATACTCAGTGCCATCTTATGATGAAGAGTTTGAGGTTTGTGTTAGTATACATGTCATATTTATTGTATACTAAACCTAGAAATAACATCTTAAGTCATGAAGGTGTTAGTATGTCAAAAGAGACTAATGGTTTTGATGGATTTCAACTTACTCAATTTTTTAGTAAGTATATTTAGTAACTGCAGTGTCAAAAAGACCAAAAGTGAACCTTGAAGTGCAATAGTGGCACATGATGAATTCATGATGAGAGAATGGAACTTAGTTACAAGGCATGAAATGAATATTAAAAATTAGATGATGGAATAATGAAACATATTATTCATGCATATATGAGTTCCTATAGGATATTTTCATCTTCTATCTAAAGCACATCTACAAGTAACACATTATGACTGAGTTGATAGACTAACTCATGCTAATGGAGAGAGGTAGTTTGAATGTGAGCATATACCTAAGGTAGGGGTGAATTAAAATAAGTATTGAATGGTATTAGTTACCTAAAGATGATATTAGGTCATGAAGTATAACATTCAAGTATTTAAGGTCACCTGTTAGAATCTCGTTTGCCTAAGATAGGACGCCTACAATTTGATTACACACTAGTTCTATAAAATAAGAGATGTGATCTTGGAAGAGTGGTAGATATGTAAGATGGAAAACATGGTGATAGCACTCTAAAATTTTTAACATCAACTTCATATGTTTCTTCAAGTAATAAATTAGAGCATAGGCAAGTTTTTATCTCCACACACAGCCTGAGGTGTTAGACCCTATAGACAATAACTAAGATTAAGAGGCTAGTTTTAGGTTTTAGAGTGTTGGGAGATATGTAGAGATGATGTATATTTTTAACCTTGTATATAAGGTCATAAATACGTATTATATACTCCCATGGAATCTTTTGGATAGGAAAACAAGGGAAGTGCCCTCTGTTTTGTCTCAGACAGAGGGCATTCCCAGTCAAGACAAAACTACAAGCAAAGCATATCCATGATAAAGGGATGAATGAATGGATTTTTAATGAATATGGGAAGAGGAATAATATTTAATTTAAGATAAATGATCCCATAGAAGAATATATAGTCACTAAAAACCTCTATAAGTGATCATTTGCTCAAGAACATAGTCTAGGCCTATTAGGCCTAAAACTTAATATGAGCCTTCAAGATGCCTAATGCCATTCATAAGAACATGAATTCATTAAATTAATTTTTATTAAATTTAGGGGAAAATTTTAAATGTGTTATAACCTTTTTGTTTAGAGGGAATCAAAATAATGGTCAATTTGGCTTAAGACTATATCAGACCTACCTAGAATGCAATGGAAAGCTTGAGAGGTCATTTTCAAATGATCATACCTATATGTACTAACTTCATGGTGCATAAAGGATATATTAATTAAAATGTGTCCTAAAATTGATCTCAGTGGAATTTTTTTAGAGTTTGAGTGTTTGGTCTTTATGAACCATTATTAGGAACTAGAATAGCTCAAAATCCTCCTAAAACCCTTGTTCAGACCCAATGGGGAAAATATGATTGGATATGTATTAAAAAATGGTAAAATGTATTCTAAATTAATTTGGACTTGTCTATAACTCTCTCATGATCCTTCCCACCCAATTGGTTCATACTATCACTTGTACAAACATGCCTATTTCATGATTTTCTATAAGTTTTGGGGTGTTTCATAGGTGCAAAAGTGAATAAACATATGAGAATCATTCAGGTAAGTTTAAAGGGACTAATTATAAATACATATACTCATATATAAACTAATTTTTAAATTAAATTCCATCTACTATACTTTTTAGGGGAAAATTCAACATGTGTTAGAACCTTTTATTTTTAGAGGGAATCAAAAGAATGGTCAATTTGGCTTTAGACTATATCAGACCTACCTAGAATGCAATAGAAAGCTTGAGAGGTCATTTTCAAATGATCATACCTATATGTAATAAATTCATGGTGAATAAATGATATAGTAGTTAAAATGTGTCCTACACTTGATCTAAGTGGAATTTTTTTAGAGGTTGAGTGTTTGGTTTTTATGAACCATTATTAAGAACTAGAATAGCTCAAAACTCTCCTAAAACCCTTGTTCAGACCCAATGGGGAAAATATGATTGGATATGTATTAAAAAGTTGTAAAATGTATTTTAACTTAATTTTAAATTTTATATAACTCTCTCATGATCCTTCCTACCCAATTGGTTCATACTAAAACTTGTACAAACATGCCTATTTCATGATTTTCTATAAGTTTTGGGGTGTTTCATATGTGCAAATGTGAATAAACATATGATAATAATTGAGTTAAGTATAAAGGGACTTATTAAAAATCCCTATACTAGTATATAAACTCATTTTTACATTAAAGGCCCTTTATTACACTTTCTATTATATGCAGTCTTGGACAAATAATGAATATGACAAGTGACAACCTAGTAAAAAGATGAGAAGCTTGATAGTGGATCCTTTTGAGGTCTACCTAATGAAGTATAATGAAAATGGTTTATATTAAGTTATAATAACACTTCTTTCATGGATTTACTTAAGAAAATTCTAGTCACCTTGGTGGCAAATGTGAAGATTGAGGCCAAGAGGGCTAGTAAAATGATTGCAGGTAGTGAACACAAGTGTCAAGAGGAAGGTTATCAGTTAAGGAAGTATCTTATGACTACCACACTTTGTTTCAAAAATTCCTAAGATATTTTACATGTGTAAAATGTTACTAATTCATTTATATTAGTCAAGTTAACTAATCACTAAAATGTGGTTTCAAGAAGGATACTTAATGACTCTACACTAACTTGAAGAAGAAGGATGAAATTTTGATGGGCACTTGTCTATGACAACTTATAGAATTATTTATCATAGTTAACTATTTATGACCCTTTATCATAGTTTTACACTTTATTCTCCTGCAAGGTAACTATTTATCATAGTTTTACACTTTTACTTATGACCCTTCCACTTCCTTTATTTTCTATCCTCTCCTCTGCTCTGTAAATGCAAGCCATTTTGGATTTTATAAAGGAATCCACCCCTAGTATGGCAAAGCCCTACTAGTTTGAATATAGTATTTGTCTTTACAATAAATATTTCCAATCTATTTTTGATCTCATAAAATTCTTGTCTAAGTGTGTTAAGTGGTGTATAATGGAATGTCAAGTAACTTCTCTTTACTCTTACATGTTTGATGCAAGTCGTCCTCCCTCTAATAGGTCACATGAAGTGTAGCAAATGTATTTTTATATCTCTAAGTGTAATGTGTGGAATTAGTGTTTTTAATGTAACATTTTGTTTACTCACCTTGAGTAGTGAAATACACATCACCAACATGTTTGACATACTTATGTTAGAGCAATCTATGATGTTGAGACTAGCGTGATGAGTCATGTTTCATAGTGAAAGTATATGGTACTCTAATGGAGATCACTCTATTGTATCACCTTATCAGAATATTTTACTTTAATTTTTCCTTATATCCATTTTCATCCAATTAAACAAGTATTATAGGTGATAATCAATAAATGTCTAATCTAGGGAGCTAGCCCTTAAACCTACATGTTTACCTTTGTTATAGGCAACCCACAGGCCTAGATGTATTCTAATGTTTAACCTAATCTAGAGAAGGCTTTAAAAACATCTATAGGGTGAAATATTTAATGAAATAATAACCATGGTCCTTTTAAACATATTTTATGGTTTTAATAACATTACCTATGTATAGGTGGATTGGGTCCCATTGCTAGACATTCTCTTAAATTTGACAAATTGTTTCCCTAGGAGAGAAAATAATTTTTAGACTAAAGGCCCAAATATATAAATATGAACAAAGGAAAATTGATGGTAAATTTTATATCATGTCATATTTATTAGATGTAGTCCTTAGGAGAGTCCATACAACCCATGGAGAATTATGGAAATCATCTGTATAATATGTGGATAATAAAATATATGAAGACTATTATTTTATATTTGTCTACAAATATAAAAATTAGATTACAAGGATTTATGAGGAAATATGTCCTCAAGTTTACCAAGCCATTCGTTCCACTTAAATGCTCATAATATCTAATAATTTAAAAATAAGCATAACCAAAATAGTGGATTATTACTACTATCTAAATTATAACATAATTAGAATTAAAAAAATAAGGGCACCCCCTCTATTTTTACCATGGCACATTCTATACAAACTTATAAAGTAAGAGGTTCCCCACCAACTATACAAAAATCTATATTAATAACTTGGCCTCATATATTAGCATATTACTATAAGATCCCTTGAGTGTTGGGTAGATATAGTTTGTGGTGAGGGAATAATTTAATCAAGTACAAAAAATCATATCCCATTACAATTTAAAGGTGGCCCAATTAAAGGAATGTAACTTGTTAGAGACTATAGGTTGTACTCTTGATGAGGATAGGAGTGTTCATGTCCTGATCCCCAAACCTAGGCTAACATGAGAATGACCCTAGGTTTTGGGTTACCTAATGAGTGGGTTAGACCTCAATATTTTAGTGGTATATCTCCCCTAATTTGATCTTTTTAGTTATCTTTCTAAGACCTAAATAGTTGGGATGTAAAGGGTAAAGGGATGCATAATAAAAACCTACTCTAAAGTGTGGTCATGTACCTAATATCATTCAATCCACTCATTAAATCTAAGATCTCACATACTAATGGACTAAACACCACCAAATGGTCATCTTCATGAGTCCTATGTAAAAGTGTTTCACATGGAGGTTATACTAGATGAATGGAATACCAAGGCTATGACAAGTAGGTGTGTTAGAAGACTCTCACTAGTCATGAAATACTTCAAGACTCTATTACCTACACTTCAACACTCCACATGACCTGCATAAGACATTGCTTTGACATCTAGATGAACAAGGACCTACAAGTGAAATAAAGCCATCAAATTTGCATATAAAATGAGCATGAACACACTAGAATATCACCATGAAAGATCTACTAAAGTCTATTATTTTGTCCAAAATAGATGCACAAGTACAATTCTAGAAAAGTCTCTTCATAATAGCTTGAGGGATCCAAGTTAAGGCAAACATCCTTCAATATATGGAAGAGGTGAGAAGAGAAGTAAGGTAATCTAGCATAGAAGAGTGGAGTGAGGTCAACAATACCTCATTTAACTCAAAAAAATAGTTATAATAGTTATATAATTCTCCTTCAATCCCCTTATGCATTGAACCTTTTTGGTGTCTTATTTAATGAGTTACTATCATTGTAAATTAGGTAAGGGAGGTTGAATCAAATTTAGTTACACTATTTCAAAGTCTTGGTCATGCTTATAATAGCATATCATGTTCCATATGGTAGTTAAAAGATGAATTATACCACCATAATCATGTGGTAGCCCACACTCCTTTAAGGTAAGTTGATAAAGACAAGGAAATTATCTCATTTCTCCATCACAACCATAAAATTAATATTAAATTCCATTTATGGGTTAGTTATCAATCATGCCACCTTTGCATTGACTCACTCCACTAGCTTTTCAATGACAACTTGACCTTCTTTTATAACCAATTAGACCAATTAGGCCTAAGTGTCTAAGCGTTGAAACTTGTCAGGCATTAGAGACCAAAAAAAAAGTTTATAAACTTGTGTAAGATTGTGAATCATGTTTGGATTAACATACTCAACCATGAAATAGGATTATAAATACATTAGGAGTTTGAAATCCACTTCTTTAGGCTGACTAGTTCATCTCTCTAAAGAATTGTCAAACTAGAAACTTTGGATGCACTCAAATATATACTTCCAAATTTAATATTGGTCATTTTAATAATTTAAAAGTTGTATTAGGTCCAAAAATATCCATTCTAAGAATTAGAATCATCAAGAACTACCAAACACCCTTCATCCTACTCAAAACCTTGAAAAGGTGCCTATTTTTTAGGATTTCATACAATATTCATACGGTCAAGTATCATAGGTTAATTATCCTATAAATTATATTTACTTTCCATGAGTTTTTTAGATCATCCCTAGGTGTTAAGGTATCAAAATATCAACTTTTTTAAGATTGGGTTTGCATAGGATTTTAGGGAGGTCTATGACTATCTAGGGGTCTTAAGGATAGTTTATATAATATGTACATCTAAGATCAAAATCAATTCCATGAATCCCTAGGGAATAGACCTAATTAACTCCCCTAAATGGCTTGGACTCCCATGCAAGGTATGGATAAATATATGAGTGTCAAAAGATGACCCTAAGGTAGTTTGCGAACCAATTTTGTGTGCTTAACTCCATAATGTTCATTCATAAAAACTATCCCCCCATTTATAAACAATTTACCATAGATTATTAGTGAAAAATGGTACCTAAAACATACTATGATATTTGGTCCTAAGGACTTATGTGATGGAGTGGGTGACTGTTTGAAGTTGGTACTTAAACTACCTGTGTGTAGGGTTAGATGTTTTGATCAATGTCTTAAATATACCCTAATTTTTATTCACTCATTTTCACTTTAAATATATTATATCATTTTTATATTATCTTTTTATCCCATCCTTCATCATATAACTAGTTGTATAAACTTTGAAGGAGATTTGATGTGGATATAGAGTCTACAAGTAGGCCTATGTGACAATGTTTGAGGCCTATCATCAAGATAACTAATCGAAGTGATGATTTTTAGGCCCCTTTGAATGGATATTTAAGACCTATAACCATGCCTCACTTACTAAAATCCCTCTAAGGACTCCAATTCACCTTGTAGACCTCCTAAGACTTGATTTTACTTGTTTCGCTCCTAGCCAATTTGCCTAGACATGTCTTGGTCTGAGATAAAATAGTTGGTATAACCACTATTTTTCTAACCAAAATAAGAGTGTATGTACCTTTTATCACTAATTATGTACTTTTCATCCAAATTTGAAGGATTAACTATGATTTTAAGGCATTTAAATGGCTATTTTGTCTCAAAATTGCCCTATATTGCCTATCAACTACATGACTGTTGTGAACTAGGAATTTGACTCAAGAGAGGATGGTTAGAATGGTGTTAGTTTCAAAATGAAAAAAAAATGAAATAAACACACTAACTATCATAATATCTCTAGGCCTAGACACTAGGGAGATCTTAGTTAACAAACATGAATAAAACACACAACTAAAATGCAAAATAAACCTTCTTTTACCTCCTTTGGGTGCTCTAAAATGCTTGTTGTAGTGGCTTGTTTAGTTTTTGCTCATGAAGTTATTAGAAATGGAAGCTTGGCTACCTCCATATCTCATTGACACCTTTGGCTTGTGGCTTGTCTTGGCTTGAAATCAATTTGTCATGATAACACTAATTGCAATGGCTTTTGGAATCATTTGTGCATTATAAATTTGTAGTATCAAGACTTTTGAAGATATTTGATCATAATAAAACTGCACCAAAATAGCTTATAAATGATGTGGTAAGGCCTCATATTTATATATTTTTGAGATTTACCAAAATCAACATGAACCATCCATCTTGAGATTGAGATGTGTGGTTGAAGATTAATTCAATTTTTGGAATTAAGTTTGTAATTATCCTCATCATGACATTGGAAGAAGGCAAAATTAAGAGGCATGGAGGGCATCATGGAAGGCATTGATGAGGCATGGAGGGCATGAATCATAATATTTGTGGTATTTATGGCCTAAGGATGTCTTCCTAATAAATGAGGTCCCCTAATGATGTAGATATTCAATATTCATTTTCAAAAACAAAATATTTAATAAGTTTCCATGGAATTATTGATTATGCCTTGATTTGGGTTAATTATATCTTAAGCATGTTTAAGCACTTTGTGAATAAATTATTCAAATTGATTAGAATGCCTTATTATTAGTCCAAAATTTGACTGGTTTGGAATTAGAGGTCAATGTCAAATGCATTGGAACCATATTCCCATTTAGGATGTTACCAACAAAAAATAACAAAGGCACATGTCTTTTGAAATACATTAGATAGGAAATATCAATCTAGAGCACCTAATTACTAAATTGGCATTTTGACTTGAAATGATCTGATCAAAGTTAGCAAGTCCATAAATTGTATTACCCCATTTAAGGATACCCTAGACAAAATTGGCACTTGAATATGTCAATTTCACATCATTTAGCATTTTTTTAAGGCCAAATTGTGTATTTTAAGTGGAAATTAGTCAAAACCCTAGTTGGAGGTTATCGGTGACTAGTTTTAGGTGTCTACGCTTTACCCTTATTTGGGAAGATGTTGCAAAGCAATGTCTTCTCAAATAATGAGAGATGGTATGTATGCCAAGAAGAAGATGATGACTGAAGAACAAAGCTCCAAATGGTTTTGGAAAGCCTATGATGATGCCCCCTTGAGGGAGTGGTCATCACATTTATTGATGGTGATCCCTAAAAAATAAACAAGAAGAAAGGTGGAATTAACCTGTGGTTGAGATTAATCCAAATAAGAAAATGCTTTCATGGATTGATGTAAAAAAGATGCTAATTTTCCCAAAGGTGGTTATAATCAAGAATAAAATTCAAAATAATGATTTTCCCATAGGTATTTATAATCATTAAGTAGACTTGGATTGGCTAAAATTGATGGTGCCCTAGTTAGGGATGATTATCAAGCATAACTCAAGGATATAACCTAGAATATAGATTGAAGAGAAGTGGGTGAAAAGTGATGAAAGAGATAGATATAAGAATAAGATTGATCATTAGAAATAATTCAATTGTACCTACCAATGAAGAGACACACATCCTTATTATGAATAATACAACTAGAATGGTTAATGGGTTAATTTGATCAAAGGTGGGATAGAATGATTTGCCAAGGTGCTAAGGAGAAACTTTGGTAGCTCCATTAATGTAGACCTTCTTGAAGCTAATATTTTCTATAATATGTGATGGTAGGCTTCATGATAGAACACCTGAAGACTATCCCAAAATATGCATAAAAATTGACTCTCAATCCAATAAACACTCAAAAATAATACACTAATGATAAAAACCATGATGATAATATTGATGTATGAATATGGATAGACTTAAGAATAATGTGCATAAGGAATCACCCAATGAACACATATATACTAATTCGAGGTAACAATGCTAAAAGCAAACAAATAGGGAAGTGAAAAAACAAATAAATAAATAGAAAAAAAATAAACAAACTAAAATAAACAAATAAATAGAAATCTTGAAAACAAAAACAAAAGAAAGCATCCTAACAATGACAATTCCCTAGTAAGGTGGATGGAGGATAGCTGATTAGGCTTAGTCAAGACAAATATTTTTGGATTTTTGAAATGTTATGAATGTTTTTGGCATTTTGAGGTATCTTAACTCATTAGAGAATGACAAGATACCTTCTTGAAAAATGGTGAGAGAGTTTGGCTTAGGTTGCTCACAAAACTATGAAAGCATATGGAAAAGGGGACTGAGGTGATCTCAACATGAATTGAGCATAACCTACATAGTCCTAAAATGACTCAAGTCATAGTAATTCCATTCACACAAAAGGTGAGGAAAGACAAACTAGGTCCCAACAAGTTTTAAAATTCAGCAAATGGCCAATAAATGAAAATAGTGATGGCAAAATGATAAAATAATGAATTGTAAACAAGTGTTGCCCCTAATTTTCCCATAGGTAGTTATAAATAGGATAAAAAAACATAGTTCAATGATACTAATTTTCCCATAGGTAGTTATAATTAGTCTCACATGAACAAACTTAATAGGATGAAAGATGTCTTGTCAGATCAACTATCACACTGCTTTCATAGACTATCATTGAAACATGGATTTGATTGATAATTGAAAGTTGATTGGAATCCCCTCATAAAAAATGCAAGAAGAACCAAAGTAGCCAAGATCAAAATAGGATTGGGTAGGATGACTAAAAATAGGCTTTGGTATAGATAGGAATGGAATATTTAGATGGCATGGTCTTGCTAAGAATAATGATGGTTGATAAATTGGATAAAATGGTAAGAGGGTTGCCCTCAAGTGATGGGCTAAATGGATGGGTATGTGATAATGGAAAATAGGCATATATAACAATGATCAATGGCATATGGAAAATGAAATGGTATGGTGCATGCTTTTGGCATGGGTGTGGTTTTTGACATATGATTTTATTTTTCCTATTAAGATGAAGATGCACATCCTAATCAATAAATGATATAAACAGAATACTTGATCATGTTAATTTCTATCCCACACCTCATATAAATAGTTGTTCCATCAAGAACTACCTACAGATTTATCTGTCAAGAATGCTTTTGTAATCTTCATTGGTCATTGATTTTGATTACTTCAAACACCAAGGTAAGGTATCTTTATAGCATCTACAGAGGAAAGTGTGTCTATGGATGGTAGGTTTGATTTCGTAATGGAATGGTAAATGCTAATGGAATGTGGAATGGTGGAAAAAAAATAAAGATCAAGACTTTCAATCACACGTAATGTTATTAATGTTGAACTCAACATAACTTTGGTTGTGGCAGGGCCAAAGACTTGTTCTCTTGATAGGACCATCAAATTTTTCTATTGTTTGATCTTAAGAGTAGCTACCATCTGATTAGGATATAGATTGGAAGATATTTTGATTTGATCTTTGATTTTGTCTTCATCAAGTAGTGAATAACTTTTGTGCTCAACTATTGGTGCCTTAATAAGGTTTTAACCAATGAATTTATCTTGATTATTTTGTAGTTCCTCTAAGAAGGTTTCAATAATGAACATTGGCTTTTGAATTTGATTGTCTTCTAGTGCTTTCAAAAATATTTTACTAGAAGATGCTGAGTTTTGACTTTGATTATCCCCTAGTGCCTCTGAAAA
Source organism: Torreya grandis (assembly GCA_037957365.1). Taxonomy (NCBI): domain Eukaryota; kingdom Viridiplantae; phylum Streptophyta; class Pinopsida; order Cupressales; family Taxaceae; genus Torreya; species Torreya grandis. Next base: position 1,106,486 of record JARHVA010002482.1, on the reverse strand, counting down.
GGTTTCACTAGGAGAGTGTTGTTCTACTACATAAATGTGGTCTTAGCCTCCTTGATATTTTTAACTACTATATCACCATGGATGAAGTTTAACAAAGTATGATTTTGTCAATCCTAATCGATACTTGTGGGAGATGGAATGTCAATAATATGGCTATCTTGGTTGATGGTAATGGCTTGTGGAATGATAATGAAATGGGTGTTGGCATCACAATCCTTGTAGAAGATATTAGGAGAACTTGTGTCAAAGCTGAAGTACTCATCATAAAAAACTAAATAAGGATCTCAAATGTATTAAAATTGATCTAGAACGTATGTGTAACCAATGTTATAACAACCATGGACATATTCTTCTTCTAAATCTGATTCTAACTCAAGGGATTCTAAATCCAATGTTGAGATTAATGTTGATTCTAATTTTGATGCTAAATCTGATGATAGTTCAAGAATAGAACCCAACTCTAACTCTGATTCTTCATTTGATGGGTAATTTATTACAATGATTTATTGTTGAATATTTGGTTTTGGACAAGTAACAACATGTGATGTTATAATGGGCTCCACAAAAACTAGTTTGTCAGAGTGGGACTCCTCTAAGATGGGAAAAATGTTAAGAGATAACTCCTCAGAAACTAGCTTATCAATAAGAGGATATTTGAAAATAGGCACATGGTTAAGGTAATTATTTTCCCAAAGGAAGTTATAATCATTAACAAGTGACTCAAAAAATATTATCTCATTAGAGTGAGACTCCTCAACAACTGGTATAAGATCAATAGGAAATTTATCACAAGTTAAATTATCCCAAATAGTTTATTCAATATAAAAATCTTAGATTGGTTGGTTCTCTTGGCCTTAGTTTCCAATGAGTTGGAAGATACTAATTTTTAACATAGCTTGGTCTTTGAATGATTAGATAGGTTGAGGTTTGGATGGGATTCATATTAGATGAGGAATGACTTATGGTTGGATAATGGTAGGCCATTGTGGAGTATGATTTATTGCATGAGCCAAAGGACAAAGTCCTGAGATGGTAATGATAGGGTGGTGTAGAGCATGATTTCTTGCATAATCCAAAGGACTAGGTCATAGAATGATGAAGGGGTGTTATGGAACTTGATCGCTCACACAAACCAAAGGATGAGGTCTTGGTATGGGAATGGTGTTACATTATGGTCATAAAATAAAAATGGTATGATGTGGTGGATCTTGATTACTTGCATAATCCAAAGCATCCAAGTCTTCCTCATAAACCATATCATCCCAGTTGTGAGTTGTATCATAAGATGGTTCTTGACTATGTTCCATGTATTGATTATTGAAAAGAGGGTATGGATTCATATTCAAAACAAAATTATCTATAGTTGGGTCTTTAAAGTCCTCCTCACAAGCCTCTTCATATGAATCAAGTTTTTGATTTAGATTTTGTGGATTTTGACTATGTTCCCCATATGGAATATTGTAGGGAGAATAATAAAACTTCTTAGAATATCTTTCTCTATAGGGGCTCCTAGTGGGATTTTCTACAACCATTCTATCATAAGTTAGATTTTACATGACTCCATCATAAGTGTAGTGAGACATATCCATGTAAATTATGAAATATCTAAAACAAAAAGGCTTAGAGTTCTACAAACTCTAAAAAATTATCCAAAGGACAAATGATTCAAACTTGGTCTAACTTGGCCAAAGGGGTGGAGTTATATCTCTAATATGGTCTAACAGTGGAGCTATATCTCCAAAATGATTTTTGTTAAAAATTGGTATAAAACAATCTAACATCAAATGTTATAAACATAAAAGGTCAAGCATCTGAATAAAAATTGGGATGTCAAAAGTCTAGGTCAAAGTGTTCTAAATAAGGTCTAAACTAGGAAAGGGAAAAGTTGAGTTGCTAGTTCTTTTGTCCAAATGCAGAGTCAAAAGCTAGGCTCAAATAAATAGGCATACACTAGGACTTTTGACCAAATAGCATCAAAATCTAGACTTGAAACAAAGGTTGATGTGATTTGATTTAATCTAACAAGTTTGGAAACAACTTTGACATAAACCCATCACATAGAATCAAACATAAAGAAGATCAGTTGGCATAAGGCATAAGATAAAAGGCTCTTTGAAAAAAGACTATGTTTCCCAAATAAAGGTACAAAAAATGATAAGGATAGGTACTGAACAAAAAAACTATCAATAATTTTCAAATTTGGGTAATCAATTAACTAAATTTATGCAACCCAAAAGAGAAAGATCTATGTATTAGCCCCACGAATTAAGGCCTAAATAGAAATCAATCAATATTTGAATCCAAAATTGACAAGGCTAATTGGAAATTCAATGTTGAAAACTAGGATTTGACCAAATAGGATAGACAAGATCAAAGAGCATGATGGCACATAAATGAGGTCTAAATAGCTGATGTGACATGGTGTGAAACAAATTGTTTTTAGAACAAGGTGAAACAAATCTTGAAACAAATTGAGCAGCCTATAAGCATGCTCAAATGATGTGATCTATGTTATGATTCAAAAGAATCAAAGATAAAATGGTTTTAACATGATTTGGGTAGCATAACACTACCCTCCTTAATTCAAATGACACACACATAAACAAGTTTAGAAAAAATTTCAAGGCAAAAGTGTGGTGTAAAATGGCCTGCATAACGCCTCTTTAGACAAAAGAGTGACATATCGACAGATTGATTTTAACATGGATTATGAACAAACAAACAAGTTTTAGTCTCAAAACATACCAAATGAGAAAATGATCCAAAAATACACTAAGTATAATCATCCAAATCCTAGTAAGGGTATGATAATGTGGGGTTGACTAAACTAGCAAGCTTTCAAATGTTTCTAGTGGAATCAATTGCACAATGACTTTCACATCAAATGATGCAAAAGATAAGCAAAAAAATTTGGTGACCATGGCATTAGCTAGTTGTAAAAAGGTCTAGTTATTTTTATAATCACTACATCCTACTCTTCAATCAATGTAGTGTGATGTCTAAATGCAGATACGCCCTATGTAACTCAGAAAGAGTAAGTGAATTAAATGCCAGGAAATGAAACCCTGGGTCAAAGATTCCCTAAAGAACTTATGGGAAATAATGATGTCCCCCTCATAAGCTAAGTTTAAATTAAAATAAAAGACTAATAGAAAGACTTTAGGGTCATTTTCAAGGTCACCCAAACTTTGATGAGTTTTTGGGGAGTGCTTTAGATGACATTATTTCTAAGCCTTGGACTATTCTTTTTGAAATAGGAATGGCACTTTTAATTACAAGGGTTTCCTAAAGGGGAAAAATGGAATAGCATACACATAACACCCCTCTCCTTACCAAAAAAAAATAGATCAAGCAATTATTGAAGATAAAAATGACAAGTGTGTTCAATTTTAAGCCCAATGAAAGATATGGTGGTGTTCATTTGACCCCTTAGTCTTAGTTGTAACTTCAAAAACTAATGCTAAAAACACTTATTTAAGCACCTAAATGTTAATTTAAGCACCAAAATGATGTTCCTCATTAATTTTTAGGTATGAAAAAGGTGATCTAAACATGTTTTTAACAAATTTCAAGCTTGGTACTATAAAAAAATGTTAGCATGTCCTTTAACCTTGAAGCTATTTTGGGTTTGAAACAATGAAATTTAAAAAAAGAGCTCTCGGGTTTATGTTTTAAGAAAAACGCAGTGACCGACGTCATTTATATAACTAATCATAGTTACACTAGTTAATTGATGATGGTTATCTAATCAACATCAATTATACCAATAGTGACCAAAGATAGCTATCTAACCGATGCTGGTTTTACTAATTGACGTCGATTATTATGTAAACTTGTGACAAAGAAAAATGGCAAAACAAAGTTATAAAATCAATTAAAAGAGTTTTAATGAGATAAATGAAGATTTTAAAGCTAAAAAATGATATTCTTAATGTGTGGAATGCATCTGGTCCCACTAGGTGTGCCATTATGTGAACTAGGAATTTGACTTAAGAGAGGATGGTTAGTATGGTGTTAGTTTCAAAATGAAAGAAACACACTAACTAGCATAACATCTCCGGGCCTAGGCACTAGGGAGAGCTTAGTTAAAAAACATGAATGGAACACACAACTAAAATGAAAAATAAACCTTCTTTTACATCCCTTGGGTGCTTTAAAATGCTTGTTGTAGTGGCTTACTTGGCTTGTGCTCATGAAGTTTTTGGTAATGGAAGCTTGGCTACCTCCATCTCTCCTTAGCACCTTTATCTTGTGGCTTGGAATTAATTTGGCATGATAACACTAATTTTAATGGATTTTGGAATCATTTATGCATTATAACTTTGCATTATCAATACTTTTGAAGATATTTGAGTGTAATAACTTTACACCAAAATAGCTTAAAAATGATGTGGTAAGGCCTCCTATTTATAGATTTTTGAGATTGATCAGAATCAACCTAAACCATCCATCTTGAGATTGAGATGTGTGGTTGAGGATTAATTAAATTTTTGGAATTAAGTTTATAATTATCCTCATCATGACATTGGAAGAAGGGGAAATTAAGAGGCATAGAGGGAATCATGTAAGGCATTGATGAGGCATGGAGGGCATGAATCCTGATATTTGTGGCATTTATGGCCTAAGGATGTCTTCTCAAGAAATTAGGTCACCTGATGATGTATATATTTAATAATAATTTCCAAAAAAAAATTATTCAATCAGTTTCTAGATAATTATTGATTATGCCTTGATTTGAGTTAATTATCTCTTAAGCATGTTTAAGCACTTTGTGCACAAATTAATCAAATTGATTAGAATGCCTTATTATTGGTCCAAAATTTGACTAGATTGGAATTTGAAGTCAATGTCAGATGAATTAGAACCATATTCCCATTTAAGATGTTAACAATAGAAAATAACAATGGCACGTGTCTTGTGTAAGATATTTGATAGGAAAGATCAATCTAAAGCACTTAGGTGCAAAATTGGCATTTTTACTTGAAATGATTTGATCAAAGTTAGCTAGACCATAAATTGTATTACCCCATTTAGGGATACCCTAGCCAAAATTAGCACTTGAATATGCTAGTTTCACATTATTTATCATGTTTTAGTGTTTTTAGGCCAAATTGTGTTTTTTAAGTAGAAATTGGTCAAAACCTTGGTTGGAGGTTATCGGTGGCTAGTTTTAGGTATCTATAACTATGTTTGAATGTGGAAGCTTTAATTTTAGAGGCCATTATAGGTGTCTTAATGGAAAAAACACCCCCATACTTATCTATTTGGCTTCCATCATTCTTTACAAATATATGATATAATTAGCCTTTCTAAGCATTTGATTTGTATATACAAGTTTTGGAGGTCAAAGGCTTGGTCTAACCCTTAGAGGTCTACAAGCACACTCTCTGGGGATTGTTTAAGCATATACTTCATTAAATAGTATTTTTTCATCTCTCTTAATGTCTCTTATATCTCATTTCCTTCTTTCAACTATCTATTTGGTGCTCCAACTTCATCCATGTCATTTTTCTCTCCCATGTTGCAAGTACTTCGTTAGCCTATTGTAGACACCGAAATCGTGTCGACTCCCCTGGTCCTTCCTCGTCTTCTTTCTTCTTCGCCTATTGAACCCTTGCCGATCACTTGTTTCACCAGCATTGACCCTGGCAGCATGTAAAGAGGAGCACAGAGCGAAAGGTAGACTCTATCCCCATTATGCATCTGCCGACGTCAGTCTTTACCCGACCGATGTCGCCGACGTCGGTCACCTATCGACCGACGTCGGCAATCCTGCCGACGCCGGTCACCTTCCCCTGGTCCGTTATCAGTTAACATTCAGTTTCCCGAAACGGTTGACGAACCGTTTCTAGAACCGTCCCCGGCACCTTCCTTGACCGAACGCTGAGCAACCAACCTGCGAATCCCATCCCAGAACGCTGATCAACCGAACGCTGAGCAACCAACCTGCAAATTTTTCCACGAACCTGCGAACTCCGAGCAATCATCGACACTACGACATCAACTAATCTGCACACCATGGCTTTCATCGGGTCTTCTACCAAGTAAGTCTTTATTCTGTTTATTTCATTTTCTTTCTTAGTTATTATTTATTTTCTGTCTTCCCAACTGTTCAAACTCCTCAGACTCTGTCTAAACCTCATCCCTGTCCTTATCAAACCCTATCTCGACTCTGTCTAAACTTCGTCCCTGTCTTTATCAAACCCTACCCTGACCATATCAGACCCTGTCCCGACTGTTCAGACCTATCCCGACTCTATTCAAACCCCCCCAGACTCTCCCTGAACCTGCCCGACTCTCTCAGAACCTGTCCCGAACCGTTTCCCAGAACCTGCCCCTACCGACGCCGGTCACTTCCCCGACTGACAACGGCACCTTGACCGACGTCGGCACCTTCCCTAACCGACGCCGGCACCACAGAGACCGACGCCGGCGACTGTGCAGAACAGTGCCGCTTATCAGGTACGCCTTTTATTTTTCTATCATTTATTTCTGTCATTATCATCTACTTTCGTCCAATTTTCTACTCTTTTTTATCAGTGGGTTGATATCCTTCTAGGGAGTCTTCGTACTTCTAGGATCGGGCGTTCGCCTGACAACCCACCATATCTTTGACTAACGTTTTTCGTCCAGTCTCTTTTCGCAGGTGTCATTCCTCCACAGCAAAAGAGGAGAATCTTTCAACGTCTGATTTCGGTGCGCACGACTATATCAGGTACTTCTAGCCTTAACCATCTTTCAATTTCTTATTTCTTCTTTGAATGTAGAAAGCAATTTTGCATAGAAACATTCTGGCACGCCCGGTGGGACCCTAGGTCCTCCTTGGGTTCTTTCTTTCTTTCGTTCATTTAGGCGCATTAGGTTTCTTCCTTTTCGCCTCCTTTCGTCTCTTCTTAAACAACATCATAAGCAGAACTAAAACGAACATTTCTTTCTTTCTTACACTTCTAGACTAGCTAAACTCATACTCTTCGACTCTTTCTCCATTCGTCTTCATACGAACAAACATTTCGACTTGGACATTAAAACACTCTGCATTCATTTCTGTTTGCCTGTATCTCTTAGACCACACAGTAATTAAACCGCATATTGAATTAATCTAGATCACTTGATGTTACACGACCAGACCACCTGCACAAAACAAACATAAAACTTACCTGAGACAAGGCCCGACTGGGATTTCATCACCCAGCGGAGACCTTACCCGTCCCGGTGACCCTACTTGGATTTCATCACCAAGGGGGAAGCCCACTCCGTTCTCTGGCGGAGTATAATCTCTAGGCGAGGTATATCTTGGCTAAGCGAAACCAGCTAACCACTGGAATCGTGAAGTGAGGGGAGCTTGCTCCTTAGCACCAGGCCGCGTACCAGACCCTAACACAGACTTCTTGAGCACCATAACAAAACCCGAAATCATCCATAGACCGCCTTCTTCTAGGACCTGACTCTCAAAACCAATCCTCCTCTACACACATTCTAAGGCATAAGCCATTATAATCCTAAAAATTTACTCCTAGAGTTTTAAGATCTGCTTGTGTCTTCTTCTTTTTCGTTCTTATCTGCTTGTTTGAGCTTGTGAGGACATTCTTTCTTGCCTTGAATGGTTCTGACACGTAGTCAAACCAAGGCCCTTCTTGACCACGCTAGCCATCAATCACTTTCGCCTACCCCTCCTACAACCAATCATATAATGGAGTTCTATTCGAAGACCGAAAGAATTCCTACTAGACTATCTCCAACCCAGACGCCTATCATCCCAGAAGGGGACCAAGACTTTGCAAGATTCTTGGACCTCAATACCGCAGCCCTCCAAAACTATCTCGCAAGAAAACCAATGCGGGACCTTTCGGACGACGTGGTGACGACATCAACACCGTTCGCCACCCAACCTTTTACGACTCAACCTTTCGCCTCAACCATTAACCCGGCCATGGCCTATACGCAAAGTTCGGCCTCCTCGTCTATTTTTAGACCAACCTCCACCGAGGTTTCATTACCCCCTCAACCACCTGCAATTCAACCAAGTTCTACATCATATCAGAACTTGATTGCCTCGACCCCACACACTCTTGTGCCTATATATGCAGGAGTGCCTACCTCGCCCTTTGTCAATACCATCACACAACCTCCTTTGGCGGTATCTAGTCAGCCTATGCCTTCTACCTTCATAACGCAACCACCCTTAACCTCTACTTCTGCCCCTGCGACTAGCCATCCGTACATTGTACAACCGACTATGTCGCACGCCTCTTCTAACCTCTTTCAAGCGCCTTACAACCTAGGAGGCGCTCAACCTGCCAATCTGTCAGCAGACGTCATCAAGATGCTGATGGATAAAATGTCCCATCTCGAAGCTTCTATCTCCGGTTCAAGCAATACTTTGTCATATGAACAAGTTTGCAGCGAGCCCATCCACCCTTCTGTCCCTATTCGACCATACCCTAACCATTGGGAGCTTCCTAAATTTACTCACTTTCAGAGTAAGGAAGACCCACAACAACATCTACGGGCATTTAGACATGCCTGTTACCTTATCGCCCACGACGATGCGTTACTTCTACGCACGTTTCCTATGTCGCTTTCTGGCCCTGCCCTTGACTGGTATAGTTCTCTTGCCAGACATTCTATCTTTTCATTCATCCAACTTGCCCAACTATTCGTTGACCATTTTTCTATCAATATCACTAAACAAGTTTCGATCACAGACCTTTACTCCATCAGGCAATTTGACGACGAATCAATCATCGATTTTGTCGCTCGTTGGAGAAGCTTGATCAATCAGCTCTCCTTCTCCTTGCCTCAACCCGAGCTCATTGAGCTCTTTTCTCGAGCATGTGTCAGTCATATCTCATCCACCCTGCGGGTTCAGACATTCCACACTTTCGACGAGGCCTTCACCATGGCCCGAAAGCTTGAACTCCGCGCCATTGAAGAAGATAAGGTCAAATTGTGTAACACTAACACAAGAACCAATGACCATTCTTCTTCCAGACCTTTTTCTGCCCACTCTCACTCCAAGGAGTCGGCAAACACTGTCATCTTTAGACCATCATTTTCAACAATAACCAACCGAACATCATCTTCAACATTAGACTACATCAATAAACATTTTCAACGTCAATCCATACAGCGTCAATTCACTCCAATTAGGGAGTCATATGCCTCTGTCTTGGATAAACTCGACAAGGGGGATCTTATTTTGGATAACCCGAACGCACCGCCCAACCAAAACCTTGACATCTTCAAGCAACCTCTTTCTAATCACCCGCCTACTCAAGACAACGTCCAAACCATAATCAATGACCCTCAAGACCATGATATACACACGGTCGACACTATCTTTTCTCTTATCCCTAACCAACCTCTTTCACAGGTGGAAGACCTTTCTTCCCCTATACCTCCTCCACATGGCGAAGAACTTTCTTCTCCCACTTCTCCTCCAGCGACTTCTCCTATATTGGAGGATGCTTTGACCACATCAACACCAGCTGCCTCGCCTTCATCCTTATTATCATCCATAGACGATCATACCTTTCTGACTCTCCAACCACACACAGAAGCCATGACTATTCCAGAGCTCTTTCCACTTAAAGAGCCCATACCTTTAATCTCTTCTCAATCGAGAGAAAAATCGTCCACATCTAAGTCCAAACCCGCGCAGGCGTCCATCATGCCCAAAGAGACTAAACCTCTTGGTGTTCGCCCCATATCTAATCTTGCCTCGCATAAAGGTGGCCCTCAACCCAAACCAAAGAAGGCTACTAAACCACACCGGAGGATTCCCCCCCTATCTTCGTCATTACCTTCAATCTTGGGCCCACATCCGTCTACTTTACTCAGAGTGCTTCTCACTCCCATTCTTCACAGAGGTAAGTCACCTCCATTATTCTATCAACCCGTTAGACTTATACCTTCTTCAAACCATCGACCAACGCCTCTTACGCCTCCCAAACCAATGTCACCAACCCTCTCTGCAATAAAACATCCCGACCCGTTAGCAGGTTCATATGCCTTGCTCTTACGGCAATTGTTGCAGTCCTCTCGTCTCTCTCTCCCGCCTCTTAGACCATATCACTCTCTCGGACCAAAACCTCCATGGTTCGATGACACTTGCATTTGTGCGTATCATCGCATGCCTGGGCACGACACGGAGCATTGTCATGCCCTCAAGGTCGTCGTTCACCAATGTTTGGAGAATGACACCTCTCTCTTCGACCACGTTATCAACAAACCTTCAACACCACCCCACTCATCAACCCTCGGATCAAGGCCATCTTGGTTCGACAACTCTAAATTCTGCCACTATCATCACACTCCGGGACATGACACAGAGCGTTGTTGTGCTCTTAAAGCTGTCATTCGTCACCACCGGAAAAAGGACACCCTTCTTATCAAGGATCCTCTTGACCCCACCTCTGACAAATTATCAACACCAACCCATACCTCTCCAACCTCGTCATCTAAATCGGGATCTCCACGTCAGACTAAGGTCCTTTCACTGCCTTTAACCCCTTTATTCGACATCAACACCGTCCATCTGACCACTAAACCTCAATCGACCTTAACTAATCCGTCAAACATTCTCCCTAGCCGCTGGGGGAATTTAACCCTCATCCAAACTTTGACCAATTTTTCAACACAGTCTCGACCACATATCAATCACTCTTTCAACTTAACCTCAACCAGACTAGCAACCAAACATTTAACCCGACCTCAACCAAACATTCGACCCAACCAAAGATCAAATACCAACCAATCAACCCTCGACCAACCATTGACCAATTATCAAATGGCCAAATCTCAACCAAACATTCGACCCAACCTTTATTCGACCCAATCTTTTTATCAAAACATTCAACCCTTTTTCAATCAATCAACAACCATATCAACCAACTTCACATCCACTCATCAATCAACACTTGACCAATCAGGAAAGAGGCAAATGGGGCAAGTTTGCTCCTAATTGACTCGGACCTTATCATGCACATGTATATACCAGGGATTTATCAGACCCTGACCCCTTTTTATGCGTTGCATCTGCGACCGTTCTACTGCTAGTCAAGTATTCGTCCACTTGACACTTAACTTGAGCTCGTCCCTTGAGCAATCCCCGTCCTCTTTATCCTACTTCCTTTCAACCCTATTCCTCTTAACAATTCCTATAACCCTTTTATGATATATGGATACTTTGTCCTACTAAAAGGGAGCCCTTGACCTTCTACAGTCTTGTCCATGACTCACATTTCTGTCAAAACAAATCAAGATGTCAAAATATATCCATGGTCACTATATCTATATCAAAATCAAAAAAACAGACTGCTCCCTCGAAGGACAGCTGTACTATCATTGCTGTAATAAATAGACTGCTCCCTCGAAGGATAGCTATTCAAAAGCCTTTTTATTAAACAAAAATCTAGACCACTCCCTCGAAGGATGGCTATGACTACTCTGGCAATACACAGCATTATTTTAGAAGCTTCCCGCATCGATCAGCTTCACAACCTGACCACCAAACAAATGACATCTCTCTGCAGGCTTCCCGCATTGATCAGTCTGCGCCAAAAAAAAAAAAAAAAAAAAAAAAAAAAAAAACGAGTCACGGACTTGACTTGTAGTTGTCTCAGGGTCTCCTATAAAAAGGGGCAAAGTTATCTCTGCTCTTAAAATGGGTTACCCTCCTTCCTCCTCCTATCACCCGCTCAAGGGACTTCGAGCTCACTTTAATGTCGAAGTGATTCGATTACCGTTCTAACATAACCACGGTCAACAACGTCACGCATGAATGGGGCTCTTGGTTCTCATAACCCCCTATCTATGCTTCCTTTTTGGTCCTTGTCAATGAAAGAGAAATATGCTTTTCACTTCTTCTGCACTTTGGTCACATTCACCTTCATCACTTGTCAATCGACTCAACTCAACTCTCTTTTCAGACCATCAACCTGACCTAGCCTATTCACCCTAGTTTCTATGGACACCAATACACATGGAAACTATCGACTCGACCCAATTTATGTTAAGCATAAACCAATACTTGCTGAAGCATAAATAGACCTCAATTCATTTTTAGCATACATCCATCACGAATATGGAATATTGCTAGGGATGAAAAACCCGTCAACCAATGTTGCAGAATACACCATTTGGAAAAGGCTGCAACATCTTTTTTTTTTTTCTCATCATTTCATCCAATCATCGACCAACCTATCAACCATTTTAACCACCTATCTACCACTCAGACGCTTGGTCTGAACTACATTGGTCTGAGGCCCTATCACCAGGGCTATGTAGGCAGCACTCAGTTGACATGGGGTCTTCTGAGGTTAGCTCGACCATTCTCGTTTGTCCGTCTCTCTGATGGACAAACCTTCTTTCTTTCTTTTAACCATAATCTTGTCCTTGACCACCACCCATTTTATCCCTTTGACCCTCCCTCCCTTCTAGGGAGAACTACATCGGCCTGAGGCCCTATCACCAGGGCTATGTAGGCAGCACTCAGTTGACATGGGGTCTTCTGGGGTTAGCTCGGCCGCATCCTTTCGTCCATTCATCCATCCATCGACCACCAACCATTGGAGATCATGCCTATCTCCTCCGACCTCGACCACTTCCAAGACGTTGTTGCCTTGGTTGTTTTTGCATGTATGCTACCTCATGACTGGTTAGCAGAATTGTGCGCAGACCTTTTTGGACCCTCACAAGTATAGGATCGCCCACCGGTTGATCCGCACTACTTGTGACTTTTTCGCGTTTCTAGGAGCACTTCCTGAGCCTGGGATACCTGGAATGCGACGACCCATTTGGAGCTTCAGCTTAGATTGAGTGACCCGATCAGCAGATGACTAAATGCTGGGGCCCGGTTACTTCAATTTTGGCACTCCTCGACCCTTGACCTGCGACACTTTGACCTGACCATCTCGTGCAGTGGTATGCGCGCAATCACGACCTTTGCAGCGTTCACCCTCACCCCTTTTTCATCCGCTCTTTATCAAATCAGTACCCGATTCCCGGTTCCCTTCCCTCGACTCCTGCTTTGAGGGGGAATACCTCATCCTTACTCGGGGCATTTCGTTTCCTATTTTGTCTTGCAGTTCATTCGAACAACCAACAAGACGAAATCACCTTTATCCCTCACCTGGGGCACTCACTCCTATTTTTGTCTTGCAGTTCGTCCAGAACAACCAACAAGACAAAAAGGGGCAAATGTAGACACCGAAATCGTGTCGACTCCCCTGGTCCTTCCTCGTCTTCTTTCTTCTTCGCCTATTGAACCCTTGCCGATCACTTGTTTCACCAGCATTGACCCTGGTAGCATGTAAAGAGGAGCACAGAGCGAAAGGTAGACTCTATCCCCATTATGCATCTACCGACGTCGGTCTTTACCCGACCGATGTCGCCGACGTCGGTCACCTATCGGCCGACGTCGGCAATCTTGTCGACGCCGGTCACCTTCCCCTGGTCCGTTATCAATTAACATTCGGTTTCCCGAAACGGTTGACGAACCGTTTCTGGAAACGTCCCCGGCACCTTCCTTGACCGAACGCTGAGCAACTAACCTGCGAATCCCATCCCAGAACGCTAATCAACCGAACGCTGAGCAACCAACCTGCGAATTTCTCCACGAACCTGCGAACTCTGAGCAATCATCGACACTACGACATCAACTAATCTGCACACCATGGCTTTCATCGGGTCTTCTACCAAGTAAGTCTTTATTCTGTTTATTTCATTTTCTTTCTTAGTTATTATTTATTTTCTGTCTTCCCAACTGTTCAAACTCCTCAGACTCTGTCTAAACCTCGTCCCTGTCCTTATCAAACCCTGTCTCGACTCTGTCTAAACTTCGTCCCTGTCTTTATCAAACCCTACCCTGACCATATCAGACCCTGTCCCGACTGTTCAGACCTATCTCGACTCTGTTCAAACCCCCCCAGACTCTCCCTGAACCTGCCCGACTCTCTCAGAACCTGTCTCGAACCGTTTCCCAGAACCTGCCCCTACCGACGCCGGTCACTTCCCCGACCGACAACGGCACCTTGACCGACGTCGGCACCTTCCCTAACCGACGCTGGCACCACAGAGACCGACGCCGGTGACTGTGCAGAACAGTGCTGCTTATCAAGTATGCCTTTTATTTTTTTGTCATTTATTTCTGTCATTATCATCTACTTTCATCCAATTTTCTACTCTTTTTTATCAGTGGGTTGATATCCTTCTAGGGAGTCTTCGTACTTCCGGGATCGGGCGTTCACCTGACAACCCACCATATCTTTGACTAACGTTTTTCGTCCAGTCTCTTTTCGCAGGTGTCATTCCTCCACAGCAAAAGAGGAGAATCTTTCAATGTCTGATTTCGGTGCGCATGACTATATCAGGTACTTCTAGCCTTAACCATCTTTCAGTTTCTTATTTCTTCTTTGAATGTAGAAAGCAATTTTGCATAGAAACACCTATATATCTAGGTGAAGATGGAGTTGTGGGATTATTTTCTCTCATTAGTTTAATGATAAAGGAGTTTTAAAAGTGAATTCATGCCTATAATTTTTATCATACCCTCATTCTACTTATTTATCAACCTTGAGTCTTGCATACCATACATACAGTCCCCTAGGGTTCAGATATAGTCATGAGTGTGAAACCCTAAGAGTTGTGTCTTAGTGTTTACTTATTCACATAGGATCTAAAACATACATATCATTCCACTTAATATGTGATATAATGATAAAATAAATTCCATTTTTATATGTTATTCCCCTTGACTTACTTGCACAGGCTTGTTTGGGCCTGCTTGAGTCAATGCTTCCCCATAGCCTGTAGGTGTTGTTATTTACCTTCTTCACTGTATGGGTTAATCACTCTTGGTGTGAGTGTCTTAGGAATACTTATTATAAATATCACCTTTAGTAAGTATCCATGGATTCAACCTTCCCTCTCATTGTCTTAATAGTGACCTTTAACCTCTACAATTTAGCTTCATTGCTTTTCATGAGCTGATTATAGGTGTCTTCAGTACTATTTTAGGTGTTAATCTTAGGTATCATACCTACCTTATAGAGTTAATACATTCATAATTAAAGGTGTTGGTACTTTTTATAAATATTAACACTTTGAATTCATGTTAAGCACTTCACAGTCCATATCAAACACAATCTATATGCTTAACTCTTTCCTTTACAAACCTAAGCCTAGACCAATCAGTTGGTTGTAGGTGTTCCTCAACTATTTTAATAGTTGATTTAAGTGTAGGATCAAGGTAGATGGGTGGTGACCTTAGCTTTAAGGTCTCTTGATTCATTTTGGAACCATTCATTGCCTTTTCAAGCTTGAGACCCAAAAATTGACTATCTTTTTAGTGCTTAGTCACCAGCGAGAGGTATACCTTGTGTGTGAACTGAGATAGTCCACATGTGACACTTAAGGTGAGAATTGATTTGGAATCCTTTTTATGATCATGCATCATTATGTCCTTGAATGGAAACCATCATAAGTCTCATATCTATCACCTACTTATATTTAAATGGCTTTCTTCAATCATGTTACTTGAGTGATCTACTACAATAACCAAATAATTGGTTATATATGCTTATGAGATCCCTTTAGCAATTTACATGACCTTTATAGGTTCATTTTCTAAGAGTTTATGGATTTTAACTATTGAAAGGTAATTGTAGGTTTCCTCTCATGATTTTATGTCTTATAAGGAAGGATACAAGATGGAAAAGGGTGATAATGGGGAAATAAGGAGGTAAGGGCAATGAAATAGGGGGTAACATAGTTAAGAATATAGTGTGGGTATGTAAAAATATAGGGTAAGGACTATGACCTAAAATGGATGTTATAATCCTTCCTAAGACCAAATTAATGCTCATTAGAGAACCTTAAACCTAATATTAAGCCAAAATGGATATTTGGATGTCATAACACAACATACAAGGCCTCAAGATGAAACCTTAAAAACTCCATGAAAACTTAATTTTCATGAAGAAACCTTAAACTTTGTAAAAATGGGATTGAGTATGTTTAGAGGTGAAGGAGATGATTTCTAGGCACTGTAAGGATAATAAGAAGGTGGATAATACTATTTTTATAAACATGAAGATGTTACACCATCATCTTAACACCTTTTCCAATGTTTTTGAGCTACTTTTGAATGTTTTAGTTTCATTAATAGTCATACACATAGTCTATTATATAGTGGTCCTCAAACATGCATGAGTCCCTTCCTTTTGATGTTCATTGAGATGATTAGAGACAATTAATCATTTAATTTGAGTAATAAGGCATTGGAAATATCAAAACACTTATGAAACTCTCCAAATCAACCAAATTAACTAATAATGAGGGCCTTCAACCTTGTGCAACACATTCAATTCTTATACAGACTACACATAGTGACTAATCATGGAGATTTGAAAGATAAGGGGGCTCACACATGTGAGATGACTGCCTAAATTTCCATGGAAATATCGTATAAAACCTGATAAAATAGGATTAGTCATCATATTGAATAAACTAATTATAAATCAATGAAAACTATTGTCTTGAAATTGGCCTATGTAGGTGAGAGGTGAAAACACATTCCTTAAATTATTAAGGAAGGTTCATAAAGTTTTGGAGACCAATATTTATACAATTTCTCATGATTAGAAGCTAGTTGAGTCTACTTCTCATGGCTAAGAGCTAAGACCTCCTATCTCTCTCTCTCCTATATGGTATAAGTGAGAACCTAAGGAGATGTCCAATCTTGAAAAGAAGGGTTGATGTGGAGCAGAATGGTTCTAAACTTGAATGGAATCCATTTTACCTAAAACTTTTCATAGACATCACACCTGAGCTCAACTTCATCACTAGATATTATGATGTATAATAAAGTCCATATAGTCTTTATAATGTGTAGAAAACTCCCAAAATATTTGATTTTCACTATTTTCTCTGAGTTTTAGCCATTAAAAATCCATTTCAAGGTAAAATTTAGGGAACCATGCATTAAAATCCTTTCCCAAGAAAGAGAGATGTTGGAGGGAAGTTTAGAAGCCATAAAATGCCATGTGGGGCCCACTTGGATTAGTGGAAAGGGTATGGGTGGCTCATAAAATGATTTTATGTGTCATGAATTGCATGTGGAAGGAATTTGGCATGGATATGATGTATTAAAGGCCCTTTCTCAACTCAATTAATCAAATTATGCCCTTTTCTAAGGTTTTCAAAAGGTGACATAGTCTCATGAAGTGGTTAGAAGAGTCATGAAGGGGTCAAATGGACTTTAGGATAATTATGTCATGTGATCATTTAAAAACATCATGGTATTCATATTATAGCCTCAAAAAATGTTAAAACATCCTCACATTACCAAAATACCACTATACTCCTCAAAACATACCTAAGCACTCATTGGCTTTCATGACCTCTGGTAATGATTTCTCTCATTTTAAAACATCACGACACCTATTATATCATCATAAGGACTTGATATATTGATGACAATATGGAATCAAGGATGAAATATGATACATGATGATGCCCTTAGTCAAGATCTAAAGACTCGTATCAAAAAAGGATGATATGGCCATGCCATGAGTAGATATATGCGAGATAAAATAGTGATCACTGAATTTTTTTGATATAGGGGGTTGGTATTTTGCCTATGAGGAAAAAATGTTAACATTTTTGGTGAATTTGAAGGGTGACCATCCTATTGGTTAAAGTAACCCAAACACTTACATGATAAAGTGACTCAATGAAGAAGCATACAATGATGACTCAGATTAAATAGTACTCTTAGCACCTCAAGGACTTGTAGTAGTAATAAGACACACACATACAAGACACATAAAAAAAATAACACTAATAAAAACCTAATAACTAAGGAAAAATAAGGGAAATAACTAAACAATAAGACATCAATTAAAAACTTATGCAAAACACCCATTTAGACAAGGTAACTAAGTACTACAAAACTAACTTGACATTGAATTCATTCCCCCAATATAAAATGGGAATGTTCTCTGATCATTATTTCACCATGATATGGATTTTTAATCTAATGACTTAGGTGAAATCAAAATTTTAATAGTGTGTGACAACCTCCATATACAACTATCACTCTCTTGGTCACTTGAAAGAGTGAAAGGACCATCTGGCTTCATTTCAGGTGTATGGGTTGAGTATAAAGGTCAAAAACCCAATCATATTCTTCCCAAAACTTTTTATGTTCCTTCATAATCTTCATATCCTCTTCAATCAAGGGATACAGCTGATCATACTCCTTAGATTCAACATGATTAGCTGCCCAATCATCCTGACAAGGTCCTATTCAAGCTTAGATTGGTGTGGTAATGGGGTGTCTAAATTTAAGTAGAATTCCTCCAAGTCCTCCTAAAATGAAATTTCATCATGATCAATGATCATATCATAAATGTGGCTTTAATATTTTCCATCTACTTACAAGATACTATGTTGATCATTTACCCTATTTTCTTAGATAAGGTCATCACAAGGTTCTTGTTTTTATGGGGTTCGCTCATCCTCTTCATTAATAGAGAAAGGTGGATCCTCAACCCAATGAAGACCTAATTCATCCTTACTTTTTACTTTTTGACTTGAAATGTTTTCCGCACTTAGGACTTCAACATGCTATCCTATCAATTCACTCAAATTTGCCTTGTTAAGTTGTTCCATTTCACTCAAGAATTCCAAACACAAGTGTCGCCACTGATCTTCCATTGGGTTAGATCTAATCTTAATCTCAATAATAGGATCATGAAGGTTGTTATTTTGATTTTATTATAGGGGAGTATTGGCATGAATTGTGTTCCTATTCACATAATCAATATGGCATTGTGACTACCATTCATCATCCAACTTCTTATGTTTCAAACTTGACTTGCTAGGATGAAAAGGAGTCCCAATTTGAATTCATTTTTCATTCACACTAGAAGTGTACTTATTAATGTGCTCTTCAATATCATCTACAAATATAATATTGTCAATATTTTGAATAAATGCCCTTCATCTACCAACATTGATAGTTTGTCCACCATGCCTTAATGTTCATATTCTGATATTGATGTATTTGATTGATCTTAAAGAGAGGAGAGGGTGGGTGGGCAACATATTTATTTAGTATGCTTGATGGATATAAGGGTATTATTCCAACTTAGGATCCTATGAGTACCACACTTGGAGAACACACCCTTCTTATTGGAATCTTCATTTATCTCATCATTTTTGAATATGATTGAATGATCCTAAACTATTGTAGTATGAAAGATTAAAGATGTGTTTGGAGAATTTTAGAGTCTCCTTCAAATATAATTCATACCCTTTCTTCCTTCTTTATACTCCTTTTCAAGGGTATGCATGATGAATTTTGGGTCCTTGGCCCATAAAGGCTCCCAAGCTGGGGTCATTTTAGGCTCTTTAGTAGGCATAGGATTTTCAAAATAGGTATATTGCTTTGGAGAAGGATGGTGAAGGAAATATGAATATGAGGTGATAGGAGTGTCAATATAAATGTGGAATTTAGAGAGTGACTCATAATTAATTTTCACTTCCACACCATTCTCAAGTTTTCACACCATATGAGAGAAGTGCTTAAACAAATACCCCTAATCTCAGTCATAAAATCACTAGAAAAATACAAAACAAAGAGAGTCAATAGGTCTGCTACAATAAGGTCCTACTTAATTGATAGTTTGGTTTAGGAATAGAGTGTGATTTGAAGTTTTTTGATAATTCCAAATGTTTTCATGAGAGATCCATTCCATTGTAACTTAAAATTAGAGATAGGTTCTGTTGACCCAATTTTGCCCCTCAGGCAAAACCCCGGTCACCTCCTACACCTGCTTTGCATGGCCAGTCATTTTAGGTTGCAAGGCCCATCTTCAGGGTTCAACAATTCCATTTTAGAGCATTGGTTCATCGGCCTAGTTCGTTGGTGTTCACGGTAGCGAAAGGCAAAGTCTTCGAACGTTCACGCAAGGAGAGAAGAGGGGAAAAAATTAGGGCATTTAACACAGGGAAAAAAAAAGGGTAGACAAAATGCAGAGGGTGGCAAAATTGCCACCCACAACATGGGTGGAGAAAATGAGACCCCCTACATGCATGCAGAGGTTGGCAAAATCACCGCCCACAACATAGACGGAGAAAATGAGACCCCCTACATGCATGCAGAGGGTGGCAAAATCGCCGTCCACAACACGGGTAGAGAAAACAGGACCCCCTACACACATGTAGAGGGCGGTAAAATTACCGCATGAAGCAGCTGATGGAGAAAAAGAGGCCACTAACATCAGCCGACGTCGGCAAAACTACTGCCATCGGCAACTTACATCGACCAACATCAGCAAAATTGCCACGGTCAACAGATTATTAGCCGACGTCGGCAAAAGTCCTACATGCAATCCATAGCAGCAGGTGGTAAATTTGCCGCCCACAACAGTGGGCAGCAAAAAATACCTACAGAGCACAGGAAAAAGCCCACCTAGTCACTGGAGGAGAAGACTAGCACGCAAAATGAGGCAACAAGCATGGTATTGGCAAACTTTTGACATCATCAACAGTGTTTTCTCTCTTCCCAATGAAACTCAAGCTACCACTTGACTCCTCTTGGCTCTTCCCATATAAATACATAGACTTGTTCATTTATCAGGATCTTCTCACACTTTTGTAAAGAGCACTGCTCTCCAAATTTTCCACCTGAATCAATAAAAGATAGTTTTTACCTCTATTTGGATGGATCTTTTTGTGTATGCATTGAATGTTAATCTGTGTCCAGTCATTATCTCTTGATGCTTTCACAAGTTCAACACCAGCAAACCTGTGATCTACAAAGTGCCACTGTCTGCTGCTGCCAGGAGTAGAGTTCTATTTTGGAGGTATAGAACAGGTGAGGTCACTTATAGTGTGTATTTCTCAGCACCTTGGTGAGTCCCTATTTCTTGTGTTTTCCATAAGAACCTCCCTGTCATCCCAACAACCTGGTCTTTTCTGCTAAGTTTTAGTGTATGTATGTTGCATTTTCTTGATTTTGAGAGTGGATGTGGAAGGTCAACCTTTATTTTGATGTATCACCTCTTTTAGAGTAGGCTATTTGCTTTCTTGCACTTTCTTCCCTTTTCATCCCCCCCAGTATATCTATATATCTATATTTTTGCACTGCCTGAAACAAGCAAGATACATTAGAGGGAACTAGCCCATACCTAGAGACTCTCCTCTCGTACTTCGCCATCCCACAAGTGAGAGATGGGTTTTCATGTTGTGGGGAGAGGGCAGGAATCTATTTTCCTATCGCAGGGTGCACTTTCCAGTGTCAATAGTTTTGGCACGCCCGGTGGGACTATAATTTTCAACGTAGTAGTATTTCAAGATTGATGCTGGTTCTGCTACAGTTATTTCAAAGTTTTTTCAGCATCTAGTGACTCCACTGGTAAGAGCTCAGTTCTTTATTGTAAGACCAGTCACATAAACTTCTATGCCAAAGGTTTCCACAAGGTCAGCTTCAAGAGGGGTCCCTTTTGTTTTCATTGAGCTGCCTTTAAACTCTGCTAAAAGGCTCATGTTTGGAAGAACTCGCCCTTATCCACTAGTAAATCCTCCTAGACTTGTTGCTAGGAACATCAATCTAGCTCAGCCACAGTTGCAGCCCGTTCCAGCCATGGCATTACCTTTTGTAGCTTTTCATGGTGAGAGCCCTTTAAACCTCCCACGCTATGATCTGATTCCAAGAACAACTTTAAAAAATGTGCCTTCTTTTGATGGAGTGGGACCTATTATAGTTGTTGAGCATATCAAGAATATTGCCAACCTTTGCAATATTCACAATATAACAGAAGAAAACATTGCCATCAGACTGCTAACCTTGTCTTTGAAAGGGAAAGCTCTCGACTGGTATGGCACCTTACCTGTGAATTCCATACATTCTTGGAATGAATTGGGCACCCATCTAACTGATCATTTTGGGGAGAAAAGTGACGGCCTCTCTCTTGTTGATCAGTTGATGACTATAAAGAGAGCTCTACACGAGTACATGTAAGCTTCAATACGCATTTTCAAAAGACTTGGGATAGAATTCCCATCCTGGTAAGGCTGACCCCCAGCTATGCTTTCTTATACTATTTAAAAGCATTAAATAGTGACATTGTTATGATGATCCAATCTATGGGAGGACATATACTACCAGCTGCATATGATATTGCCATTGCAGCTGAAAATTGCTTGATTCAAGCCAAAAAAATTGCCCCTAGGCCTCATATGCCACTTTTCCCAGAATCGCTGCCCCCAATTCAGGCTATCGCTCCCACAATTGCTCCCCTACCTGTCATTGAGAAGCCAGCTGCTTTTCCATCCAATGAATTAAATGAAGTTAAGGGCCTATTGCAGAGCATGTCAAATGAACTCATCGCCCTTAAAAGGCAGCAAGCTCAAAGTAACAAGCCAAAATAGGGTTATCAGAATTATGGCCATGCCCCTAGACCCCCCTTTCAAAATTATAACCAAGGTCAGGGGCAGCTCACTATAACCAGGCCTTATCAAAATTATAACCCAGGCTCCTCTTCGTCATCTAAATCCATGGTACCTACTCAGAACAATCTAGTGTAGGAGCAGCCAGGTTGTTCAACCATGGGACAAGGTCAAGAGCAAGCTATCCACATGAATGACATGATGAATTTCTTTTAGAATTCAAAAAATTAGGCTGCTGATTTTTCTTAGTTTTTTGAGTTTCCAACCCAACCCAGCACAAGTAACAATCAAACTCAATCGGATTCTACCCTGATAAATCATGAAGAAGGTGAACTCTATGAAATTAATCATGGGGGCACTACAGGCAATCAGGTTGATTACATTGTGGCCAATACGAGATTTAAAAGAAGAGCAGTCAGAGAAGCGCAGGCTTCCCCTCAGGCAATAATGAATCCTCCACCACACCCATTTCAAAAGGCCCCAATTTCCAGACAACCATTTGCACCTCTAGCTCCCCAGTCTACAACTCCAGCTGGGATCAGCCCAAAGGAATGTACAAAGGGAATGAGCCCTCAAATTAATATAGTTGATCAAATGAAGAAATTGCATGTGAACATTTCTTTATGGGATTCATTGTCTCTTCCAGGACAAAGGGACGTACTGAAGAAAGAATTGCATGAGCTAGATCGCCAGGCCATCCCAACAGACACTAATAACATCCTAATGATGAATGGGCAGCCTTTTTCTCTAGGTTAGGTAAAAAAATAAGAAAAGACTCCCCCTTTTTATGTATCTTTGATCATAGGGGATTTCTTAGTACATAATTGCATAATTGATAGCGGGCCTAGCACTTCAGTAATGCCTAAGTGCATTACTGATAAGATGGGGTTAAAGTACGAAGCCATGAACAAAGGAGTCTTGCAACTAGATGGGACACCAGCAAAGATAGTCAAAATATTGAAAGGATTGAGCTTAACATTGTATCCCTGCCCAACATTCTCAGTCCCCCAAGATATAGTGGTAGCGAATGTTCCTCCATATTTTGCAATCTGTTTGTCTAGGGACTTTACATCCAAAATAGGTGGCTATCTAGCAGCGAATTGGTCATACCTAGTTTTCAAAACCAAGTATGGGACCAAGGTGAAAATCAAATCTGAGCCACTCTACAAGGACCACCTAGAGCCCTATTCACCCAAGGCAGTGAATGTCAGTTACACTATCATTGATCTAGAAGACTCTCAGATGGACAAATCCTCATCTTTTGCTCTTGAAGGAGTCGTAGATCTACTCTTGGATGAGTGGGGAAGTGATAACTTTGAGCATGATCCTTATAGATTTATTGAGGAGGTAGACCTTGGTGTCTATTGCTTGCATGAAGAAAGCACCGTCATGCCCAATATAATGAAGGAGAACAAAGAAGACCTTGGCCTGTGGCAGCTATACTTCAACGGTTCTAGAAGCAAATTGGGCACTGGTGGTGGGGCAATGTTAGTTTCCCCCTCTAAAGAAAGGTACTTTTCAGCCTTCTATTTCTAGTTCTCTTGCACATGTAATGTTGCAAAATATGAGTCTTTGATTCATGGACTTGAGTGGGCAAGAAAGAGAGGGATCAGGAAGTTGCAAATCTTGGGGGATAGTGAATTAATTGTAAACCAAATAAGAGGCCTGAACCTAACCAAGAACTCCTTGTTGAAGTCTTACAAGCATAGAGTCTGGGACTTGATGGAAGATTTCCTTACTCTTAACATTACCTCAATCCCCAGAGAATAGAATAAGCAGGCTGATAGGTTGGCAGTTGTTGGCACCCAATTTGATGTTTCAAAAGAGATAAGCAGGGGTTGTGGTTCACACCATTTAAAAGTGGTGGTTTGGCCTTCAATTCTAGACAATGTTAAAAATTAGCAGGTCTTCAAAAGTGACCAGTAGATAGCTCTTTTCCTATAGGAAGAAGCTGAGTTTGCGGTCGACAATCAAGCAAAATTGCAGTAGCAATATGGAGATTAGATTGTTCAATTGAAGAACAATAAACTTCCTAAGGGTCTAGTCACACTTGAAAGTATTTTCAATGGAGAGGACCAACTAAGAGGTGACAAAGCATGCATCACTACCCAAGAGAAGAATTATGAAAAAATTGAAATCTTCAAGGACAAGTTGTTAGTGCTTGGTAAGGTCTACACATTTCAAGAAAAGGAAGCTTTCATTATCCTGTGTCAGGAGTTTGCTGATGTCTTCACCTGGAACTATAGCGACTTGAAAGGCTTTGATCCAAGACTTGCCCAGCACACTATTGAATTAGATGAAGGTGCAAAACTAGTCACACAAAAGTAGAGGCCTGTTAACTCGATGATTGAGCTCCTTATGTAGAAAGAATTGGTCAAGTTTATTGAGTCTAGCATTATATTTTTGATCAAACATTCCTCATGGTTGGCCAATTTGGTTCTAGTTAGAAAGAAAAATGGAGAGATCAGGCTATGTGTCGACTTCAGAGACCTTAATAAAGTCTCTTTAAAAGATCATTATCCCCTTTCGAACATGGAGCAGATCCTCCAAAAGGTAATTGGTTCCGAACGTTTCTCCCTCCTAGATGGTTATTCGGGATATAATCAGATTCTAGTGCGAGGCTGCGACCAATACAAAATAGCCTTCACCACTAAATGGGGAACATTTGCCTACCAGAAGATGCCTTTTAGGCTATCCAATGCTAGTGCTACTTTTCAATGAGCCATGGACATGGCTTTCAGTGGTTTGACAAATAAGAACGTGCTAGTGTACCTCAATGATATAACGGTTTTCTCCAAGGAGACGGGAAAGCATATGAAGCACCTCAAGCAAATTTTTGAGAGGTGCAGGGAATTTAGCATCTCCCTAAATCCAAAGAAATGTGTATTTGTGGTTCATGAGGGGAAACTTCTTGTCCACATTGTGTCCAAGGAAGGTTTGTCTATTAACCCCGAGAGAGACCGCTCCATCTTGGAGATGTCCCTACCAAAGCACAAGAAAGGCCTGCAGAGTTTCTTTGGCCAGATAAATTTCATTCAGAGGTTCATTTTGAACTTTGCTGAAATAGTTAAACCCCTAACCTCTATGCTGAGGAAGGGTGAAGAATTCAAGTGGACAACACCAAGAAAGGACAGCTTTGAATCTATCAAATAGGCTTTGACCTAGGCTCCCACTCTAATTAGCCTTGACTTCAACAAAGATCTCAATATCTATACCTTCAACAATGGAGAAGTAAAATCTGCTATGCTTACCCAAGCAAATAGTGATGACCTCAAGCAACCGCTTGCCTTCTTCAGCCAAGGGTTAGAGGACTTTGAAATTAGGTACACCTATGTAGAGAAACAAGTCCTGGCAGTGGTGCATAGTCTGAAGAAATTCAAATATATGTTGTCGAACAGCAGGATCCATCTCATGGTTCCACATCCTAGCATCAAAGATTTCTTGCCCAATCGAGACTTAAATGAGAAAAGAGCAGGATGGATCACCAAGGTAATGGAGTATGGCATAGACATCAAAATCACCAAGTTGGTGAGAGGAAGGGGCCTGTGTGGATAGCTAGTAGCAGATTTGAGGCAAAAGGGTGAAGACAGCTTCCTGATCCATGACGCAGCCACTGCAGAAGAACCAACTGTCATAAGAGATTAGATGATGGACATGAGGCACTTCCTTCTCACGGGTGAATGTCCATAGGGTCTCAGTAGGGCCGAAAGAAGGTATTTTAAACTTTAGTCCCTTCTTTATGTTTTGATTGATTGAGTATTATTTAGGAAGGATCTCTCTGGGGTTCTCTTGAGATGCATTGACTCTAGTCAGGCTGACAAGGTATTGGCTGAGTTCACGATGGGCCAGTAGGTGGCCATTTCACCCCTAAGACCACAGTAACAAAAATAATGAGAGTTGGCTATTTCTAGCCCACTCTCTTCAAGGATACCCATGCTTGGGTAAGAAACTGCCAGAAGTGTGCACTCTTTGACGAAAAGCAGTGATTGGCTACCATGCCCCTATAGCCTGTTCAAGTTGAACAACCATTCATGCAATGGGGCCTAGATTTCATAGGGATGATCAATCCTCCCTCCAGTGCTGGACACAAGTTGGTCCTAACTGCTACAGATTATTTCACCAGGTGGGTGGAAGCCATTGCTTTGAAGGAAGCAAATGAAAGTGCAGTCCTAGATTTCTATGAGGATTTAGTGATAAGGTTTAGGGTCCTAGCCACCATAATCTCAGATAACGCCTTGTCTTTTCTAGGAACCAAAACTAGTGAATGGGCGCTAAGGTATGGTATATACCTCAGCACTTCATCAAATTACTACCCGTAGGGGAATGGGCTGGCTGAGTCCACTAACAAAAATTTGATCAAGATTATAAAGAGGACCATGAAATAAAATTAGAAAACTTGGCATGCCAAGTTGAGAACAACTCTATGGGCTAATCGAATCACTCCAAAGAGATCAATCAGAAATTCTCCATATGCGCTTGTGTATGGAAGGGAAGCAAGGCTTCTTATCTCACTCGAATTGCTAGCACTAGACCTCGCTCATCAGTTGCAATTGGAAGAAGGAAGTAGCATGGAGGTCAGATTGTGCAAACTAATAGAGCTCCAGGAGGTAAGAAATCAAGCCATGGTCTCTATGGTTAGTCGCCAACAGCAGGTGAAAGGACATTTTGACAAGAAGTTTTCATCAAAAAGTTTCATCGAAGGAGACATTGTTCTAAAATGGGACAAAGATAGAGCTAAGCCTAGAAAATATGCAAAATTTGACACCCTCTAGAGTGGTCCTTACATGATTACTCAGTGCAAGTAGCATAACACGTTCCAGCTCTCCAGGTTGGATGGTGAAGAATTGCATATCCCAGTCAATGGGATACATCTGAAACATTGCCACTAAATTTTGGTTTGACTGTACATAATTTTCCCTATTTTCCCTAAGTGCAGTTTGCACAGTCAGTTGTTTTTTTAGCTTTGTGTGTTTCCCTTTGTTTGGGGGTAAATTCTATGTATTTGATTTTGGGATCTCGAAAGCTATGGAGAACTCACTTCAAAGTCACCATCTGACTCTACACCCAATGGATATGTAAGGCAACTAGGTTCTAAGCATAGCAGACACGCTTCCCTTGTGAGTCACCAATTTGTTGACCCAATTTTGCCCTCAGGCAAAACCTCGGTCACCTCCTACACATGCTTTTCATGGCCAGTCATTTCAGGTTGCAAGGCCCATCTTCAAGGTTCGACAGTTCCATTTTAGAGCATTGATTCATCGACCTAGTTTGTTGGCATTCATGGTAGCAAAATGCAGAGTCTTCGAATGTTCATGCAAGGAGAGAAGAGGGGAAATTATTTAGGGATTTAAGTCTTCTTCTTCCCTCATGCAAGGAGAGAAGAGGGGAAATAATTTAAGGAATTTTACATAAGGAAAAAAGAAGGGCAGACAAAATGCAGAGGGCAGCAAAATCATTGCCCACAACATGGGCAGAGAAAATGAGACCCCCTACACGCATGCAGAGGCTGGCAAAATCTCTGCCCACAACACGGGCAGAGAAAACAAGACCCCCTACATGCATGTAGAGGGTGGCAAAATCACTGCCCATAACACGAGCAGAGAAAATGAGACCCCCTACATGCATGTAGAGGGTGGCAAAATCACCGCGTGAAGTAGTCGACAGAGAAAAAGAGGCCTCTAACATCGGCCGACGTCGGCAAAACTGCCACCATCGGTAGCTTACATCGACTGACGTTGGCAAAACTGCTATGATCGGCAAATTATCGACCGACATCGGTAGAAGTCTTACATGCATTCTATAGCAGTGGGTGGCAAATTTGCTACCCATAATAATAGGTGGCAAAAAACACTTGTAGAGCACAGGAAAAAGCCCACCCAGCTGCCAGAGGAGAAGACCAGCATGCAAAATGAGGCAACAAGCATGGTCTTGGCAGAGTTTTGACATCATCAACAGTGTTTTCTCTCTTCCCAATGAAACTCAAGCTGCCACTTGACTCCTCTTGGCTCTTCCCATATAAATACACAGACTTGTTCATTTATCAGGATCTTCTCACACTTTTATAAAGAGCACTGCTCTCCAAATTTTTCACCTGAATCAATAAAAGATAGTTTTTACCTCTATTTGGATGGATCTTTTTGTGTATGCATTGAATGTTAATCTGTGTCTAGTCATTGTCTCTTGATGCTCTCACAGGTTCAAAACCAGCAAACCTGTGATCTACAAAGTGCCACTGTCTACTGCTGCCAGGAGTAGAGTTCTATTTTGGAGGTATAGAACAGGTGAGGTCACTTATAGTGTGTATTTCTCAGCACCTTAGTGAGTCCTTATTTCTTGTGCTTTCCATAAGAACCTCCCTGTCATCCCAGCAACCTGGTCTTTTCTGCCAAGTTTTAGTGTATGTATGTTACATTTTCTTGATTCTGAGAGTGGATGTGGAAGCCAACCTTTATTTTGGTGTATCACCTCTTTTAGAGTAGGCTGTTTGCTTTCTTGCACTTTCTTCCCTTTTCATCCCCCCAGTATATCTATATATCTATATTTTTGCACTGCCTGAAACAAGCAAGATACATCAGAGGGAACTAGCCCATACCTAGAGACTCTCCTCTCCTGCTTTGCCATCCCACAGGCGAGAGAGGGGTTTCCATGTTGCAGGGAGAGGGCAGGAATCTATTTTCCTGCCATAGGGTGCACTTTCCAACATCAACAGGTTCATACACCAAGTTCTAATTAACTGATACTAGCTTAGGGATGATTGAATGCCTTACCTTGTCACTAACAAACAATTATGAACTACTAAATATCCTATGAATAGGGAGGAAAGAAATGGAGATGGAGTGATAAATTTAACTAATTGTTGTTAGATTTTAGGGGTATTTTTATGAGGAATAATGGTTTGAAATTCAACCCTATTTTATTCTATAAAATCCTCCTGTAACTTATCTCTTTCTCTTCTTCATTTCTCAATTTTTGAGTGCAAGTAGTTAGTGATTGGTGTAGGTTGATTGTAATGGGAAGCAAGTTGATAATAATACTGATCATAAGGATGAGGATGTTGTCTGGGGTTGGAAGAGGCTACCATAGAGGTAGAGGAGGATCATAATATGGTAGATGGTCTTGTTAATATGTAGGATGTGCATTATATGGTTGGTAAGGATCAGTGTATTGATCATATGGCCTATGATAGGGTGGATGTAGGGTAATATCCCACCTCATAAGCTACCATGGTTCCTTATGCAACATGTGTATCATATCAAAAACATAATAAAAAACCTGATTACCTCTACAATGATGAAACCATTGATATCTCCAATTTTGGAATTGATTTCAAACCTTCCAAAGATGCTTAAATCTGATTAAGGTGATTGTAGATGTTGATGTTGATGTCTTCATATTCTAAATGTCCTCTAATGTATTTAGAGCATGATTCAAGGCAATTAAAATGTGTCCCACTGGTAGTGCTAAAATAATTTAAAGTTGGTCCAATTTAGGTAATAAAACCTAAAAGGGAAAATCATAAACTATCTCTAACTCCTCAAAGAGAAGAAAGTGATAATTATATATGGTCACCATGATTATGAACATGATGCTATTTTTTTTAATGCATCAAATAACTCATAGGTATGGGATCTTATTAGTGTCAATAAAATGTCTATGATAGTTTCCCAAGACATTTATTATGACCCTAAGATTATCAAGGAGTAGGAAAATGAGATGGTGGAGTAAGCAAAAAGATCTTGGAGTCATCAGTGGCCTCCATCCTAGCCTCAAGACCTAGTAGGACTAGACCATCCTCCCTCTCTTAAAAGAGAAAAAACTAATTTATTAGAGGGAGATTACAATAGTAAAAGGGAGGAAAACCTCCAAATAAAAAAGGAAATTCTTTGAGGTCTCCCTAGTCCTTATCTAGCCTCTACCCATCCAGCTAATACCATCATTCTAGGTTTTAATACTAAAGCTAAGAGGACTACACCTCCTATAAATGGGTATAAAAGCACACTCTCTTGGGAACCTCTCTCCACTCATAATAATTTCATAGGTGAGCCTATCATATTTTTTTCAAAGTTCTTTCTCATCTATTTCACTTACTCCTCCTTCCCCTCAATTATCTCAGGTAAGTCTATCTCCATATATCACCACCATTGAGGGGATATATCCTCAAACAATCCCCACTATACTAGTATCCTCTCTATCTACTCTTCCTTCCACCACTATTTTTCCACTCTCTATTCCTTCACCACCAACTTCAATAGTAGTTCTTAATACTATGGATCATTCACTAGTTTCATCATCCCCCTCTGCTCTTATTCCCCCATAACCACTTACCAAAGGAAATCTAGAGTTTTCCCAACCTATTTTAAAGTCTATAAAATAGAGGAAAGACCATCATTATTTCTTATAACTCCTATAGGATCCCTTGAGGAGGAAATAGAGGAAGAGGAGCATGGACATGTCATATCCCTAGTAGATTATTCTACAGATGAGGAGGAAGGAAATGCATTAATAATTATGAGACCAAAACCAAGGTGAAGTGAGGAAGGAGACTAAGACGACATATGAGAAAGTAAAATTAGAAAAGGAGAAATCTATAATCCTAGGAATATTTTAAGAAGAAGAAAATATGGATATGGAATTAGACCAATAGATCTTCACTAAAGAGGAAAGATAGAACATTTCTAAGCTAGTTTATTCTCTTGTTGCTTCTATTACTATTATAAAAATTCAAGCTATATATTTACCTCTTGAAATTCCAAGACCACCATCTTTGGATTAATTAGAACAATAATTACCATAATTTACCCTTGTACAGTAAACCATAATGATAGTGGTGATGACTCTAAGCTTGACCAAATATGTGGCTAAAGTCACTTCTTAAACAAAAATATCAACATGGTAGAGTATTATTCAGGGACCTCTCTAATTCCATATTCAAATAAGTGAATCATTATGATTTTTGGTAATAAATATCCTCCAATGATTATTGTACCCTCTACCTTGAAAGATCCAAGTTAATTATAAGGGAACTTATTGTTACTCAATGGGTTAATGAATTATAGGCCAAAGGGATGAGAGATAAAATCTGGTCATCATAGAATTGCCTATAGTCTCTACCCATTTTGATAAATAGAGTGTCATGATATAGAGGGTGAATAAGAAGAAGGTGGTGAACATAAATATAATGAAATAAATAGAGTTTGAACAAAGGAAAAAATTATTTTCCTTTGGCCAAAAAGGCCAAAAAGAATCCAAATGATCCAACATAATATACAGAGGATTTATGTTCCTTTATGAATTTAGTGGAAGAATCTATAAAATAAATTTACAAAATTAAGGAGGAGGTACATCAAAATCTTCTAAAGATAAAAACTATCCATGACCCTTAAGAAATTGTATATAATGTACAGAGTGTAACCACTAGGGTATAAAATATTTTGAATAATATTTGAGTCTCTAGAGGAGAAAGTCAACTTGAGAGAATGAGGGTGTTTAAACTTTATAACTAGTTAAAAGATTTTGAGAAAGGCTTACCTTTTTGGTTCAATGTGTTTGAAGTAGTGCATTCAATCTCTTAAATATGATATCCAACCAAGATGTTGCATGGGCCCTAAGTTATGTAATTACAAAAAAAGATGGTGCCCTTAATTGGCATATGTAGATGAAGAATTTGATAGGACATTTTTAAAGCCACAAGAATGAGACCTTATAAATTTTGAGAGATTTAGAGTCACAAATGTGATTACCTCTACTGGGAGTTGGTAAATAGGCCTAAATTGTAAACACTCCTTAAAAAATTTATAAATATATTTAAAGAGGAAGTTGAGGGAACTATTTGAAAAACTAGTGATGAAATCTTATAGATGATAAATTTTTCTAAGGTTAGAGTGACAAGGTTGAGGCCCTTGGAATAGAATTTAATATCTCATAAATAGAGCACAAAAGGTTGATGGCTGAGGACATCAAAATATATAAACCTTCCCTACTCAATTTTCATATCATTAATAAAAATTTTGAGGTTTCACATGCATTATTTAAAAAAATAAAGGCCAAAGAGGGAGTGTTGGGATCCTCTCCAATCACACATTCAATTACAAGTGATGACACATCATCACAAGCTCCCAAATTTTTTCGATATATAATCATTTATCATCCAATAGGGATAATTTTTATTACCCAATTAGATACATCATCTATTTCTATTTCTACATTTGTCACTCAACCCTTTTCTTCTTCTAGTGGTGCCAAATCAATGCCACCCAAAATATATGTATATATATTTACATGTTTTGAATTATATTAGGACTGATGGTTTCAAATTTATATGGCATATGTATAATTTTATTTTAGTTGAGGAATTCTATTTTATGTAAACACCTTTGTACATGTATTCTTTACATGATTTTGGAAAAACAATTCTATTATTGGATATGTAAATTTAGACTTCACTTGGAGGATGAAGCATCCTCTCCCCAAGCCTATATATTTGTATCCTCCCTATCCTAAAGGGAGGATAATTTGGGCTATTAGGATTTATAAGAAATTTATAGGATTATTATATAATTGATCCTGATGTGCAAATCATATTCTTCTTTAAACCTGTGAATATTCTAAGAAGTTCAATCATTATGGTATATTATTATTTCAATTGTGAATGAGTTTTATTTTAAATATAGTTATTCATATTGTGATACTATTAATTTAAATGAATTTTATGTGTTAATCATGATATCCCTTTATAGATTTGTAATTATAATCTTACAAATGCAAAAACATTTGATTATATATGTTATTTTTTATTTTATTCTCATTTTTTTGCATTCTTAATTATGTTTGATTGTTGGTGTGCTTATATTAGCTTACATAAAACAATTGTTTCTTCATTGCTTATCCAACCCCTTGTTCAAGAGTCAGATTAAAAGGGTTTCATTTTATTTGGTTCATAGACCTTCCTTTATACCCTACATTTCATTTTCTTAAGATTATTTTAGTAAATCCCACCTT
The DNA here is from genome assembly GCA_037957365.1 of Torreya grandis. Lineage (NCBI taxonomy): Eukaryota > Viridiplantae > Streptophyta > Pinopsida > Cupressales > Taxaceae > Torreya > Torreya grandis. The sequence continues at coordinate 1,073,030 of JARHVA010002482.1, read as the reverse complement.
AAGTTAAATCCATCATCTTTCTACCCATATCAAATAAATATAGATTCACTTCATATCTAAACCATCTATGATAAATGAATACTCCACTCACTATTAGTCCACCAACAAGTTCTTTTCAAAACCCAATACCCCACAACTTGTGCCATGTAGTGAATATTTTTCTGAAATCTTAAAATATTATAGGATACCTCATAACATTCATTGATGTGCATAAAAATCATATCAATATGAATTTATCTAGTTCTAGTATTAGGTCCAAGGATCTCCACCTTTATTTCTTTGAAAAGTGTTGATTAATTTTACCCCTTGATCAAATTAAGTCAACCCCTAATATATGTTTGAACTTCCATAGGACCCCCTAGGTTGAAACATGTCTACCATGGTCATAAAATATGTCTTGATATTAGTCACATTTGTCTAAGTTGTCCTTATGTCATACTAAGCCACCTTTTGGGTCACTTTAATGAATTGTATAGTTTCCTTCCTAAGACAAGTATGTAAATATGTTATTTAACATGTATGATTTTAGAAAGTGTCATTTTTTAGTTTTGTAACTAAATTTGGTAGGTTTAAACAGTGAAATTAAGAGGATCAATTGGAAAAAGAGTAATTTTGGTATGTGTATAAATTATACAACATCCTTGGAAAATGTGGCGGCTTCAAAAGTGACTCTTCAGCTCTCCATAACTCATATTCATGTTAATTTTTATTTTAAAAGTCTAAAAATGGAGAAAAACATTCTATTTTTTTCATTAATCTTTTTTCTAAGGTCAAATAGGTCATCATGCTTTTTATTAGTACAAATAGATTAGGTAGAGTTAAGGGAAATGATATTGGTGGATGAAAATACTCTATTTTTACTCTTATTCCATGGAATTAGTGTGAATATATATGAAGTGTGCCTCATTAACAAACTCTAATAAGTACAATGACTCAAAATTGACTTCACATTCCTATCACCTCCAGGTTTTCTCACTTGTTTGTTTAATATGATGTTTCTAGGTGGTGCATGTGTTTTATCAAAACAAATCCATCATATTCATGTTGTTTCCAACTGATTTCCATAATTTTAACATATTTGTATAGTAATGATCACCCTCTTTATACTATATGTGAGTATATTTATTTGTAGGACATGGCTTCACCAATTGTAGTGTGATTTTATCTATCAGTAGTTTTAAAGTAATTATTGAACCTATGTTAAACATCTCAACAACAAGGAAGGTTAATTTTATCCATAATAAATTTTCATTTAAGACTTTAAGGTTGATGAAGACATGTTTTTCAAGGTATGAGAAAATAATGATTAGAGATCTAATGTATATAACTATCTATAATCACCTGTAATATTTGTACAGATTGTTATAAGACTATTCAAGCCCAAGAAATAGGTTGCATGCACTTCATGACTTAAAATATGTTTATAAAATCATTAAATACTTCTAGTATTGAATTTTTAGTCAATTCACAACCTACAATTAGTTAGAATTGAAAACCTTTCTAATGGTAACAAATACCTTAACCTCTCTAAATAAGGTTTTGTTCATATAATATTGCATCTCATAGTGAAGTGCCTTATGTTTTGGATAAGCCTAATGGTGTCTATTTTGTAGTCTAGACCTAGATGTTACATCTTGACCTTAAGAGGAGGTTGTTTATTTGATATAGGATAATGGTCAAGTGGATTCAATAGTTAGTTTTACACTATATGTTTTTAGTCATAGATAGTGCGAAAAGGATAATAAACATGTGATATGTAGCATTAACCTATAGTACATTGTTGGAAAGGAAAGATACCATGGTCTCAAGTAAATAATGGGTCTATTTATATATAAAATGATCCTATAAGGAATCATAAGTGTAAAAATAGTACTAAATCATTAATAGGCAGCTACAAGAGCCTTTTGACTCCTATTTAATGTATACCTATAGTTGCCATACACTATACACCAGTATGAACCAAGGCAAGATGGGAGTCTATTTGGTTGGTATTAAATAAACTAGATGAACATGATGAAAACATCTAAAAAATAATATATCACACTATTTCAAACTATCAATCATAGGAAAGGAATAGAGAAAAGGACTATGTTTTGAAACTTCACACACATTCAACTAAACCCTACATAGTCAGTCCTAGTAACCAATATCTAAGAGTTTCAAGTGTATAATTCTAAAAGATCATGAAGGAGATTTGATATTTTATGTAGATTGTCAACATGACCTAAAATATTTACTCAAAAGTTTAGTTTATTTATATAAATAGGGGAGATGCCATCTATTTTATCTTAGATAAAGGGCACTCCATGAAAGCATAGTCTACAAGTTTAACAGGTGAAAGTTTAAGGGATGAAATGAAAAACAAATGGGTATGGTGAGATTTTTCAAGGGTTAGTTTTAATATTAAAATAGATTAATGATCCTATACATTAATTAAATACTTATAGGGGGTCAAAAACATAATCAGACACAAACTAGGCCTATTAGGCATAGACTAGGACTAAAACCCTCGTGACCTCAATCTTTCACTAGATGAATTCATGTAACTTTACAAATAATTTGAGGAATTTTTAAAGAGATTAAAAGGCTGGTTAGAACCATTTAGTTTTAGATAAACATTTAAAGTTGGTTAATTTAACCTAAAACCATGTTAGGCCTACTCAAAATGCCTATATTAAACTTGAGGGACATTTTCCTTTTCTCACATATGTATGGAGGTACTACATGAGACTCCAAGGATTTTAGGATAGTTTAGGTAATTATATATCTCAAACTTGGTGTGATTTTTTTGAAGTTTTAACATCAATATTTTATGAACAATCTTTAACAATCTAGACCACTAAAAACCCTCTCAAAACCCTTATACAAACCTGATGGAGAAGACATGAAAGGTTTTGCACCCAAAGAGAGTAAATTGGTATTGAAAATGGTTTTAAAATTTATATCACTCTCATAAGATCCTCATCACCTATTTGGTTTGTATTGTCTCTTGTATAGACAATCCTAACTCAGGGTTTTCTACAAGATTTGAAGTGTTCTATAGGTGTAGAGATGCATGGTCAAGTGAGAATCATTGAAGGAGGTCTATGGTAAATTTTTTCAACCCCTATTATTCATCTCTCATCTGAGTTATAGAATAAAATATATCTTCTATACTGATCATTGTAGACAGTCCAAAATAAGATAATGAGAATGAAATGATTGCCTAGTGTGAAAAGTTATAAATGTGACAATAAAGCTTTCAAAGTCTACTTGATAGACCAAAGGACAAATATGTATTCAATAGGTTTCCTAACACCTCTTCAAGTCATTATCATGAAAAAATATATGTTAATCAAAATAAATTATTAATACACGTTTAGGAAGGCTAATGAGTGACTTTTAGTGAGTGAACACAAGTGTCAAGAAGAAAACTATCAACTAGGGAGGCATATGAGGAATGTTACCATTAGGATTCCAAATTTTCATGATATTTCCAATGTGTCTAAAATACCTATGGTATTTTAACTTATTCAATTTAAGTCTTCATCATCAATACAATTTCAAAGAGAAAGGTGAAGAGTTTATATGCCAGATTGAGGGAATATGTCATACTTGTGATGGACACTTTTCTAAGAGGACTTATTGACATATTTTCCACCTAATTCACTTGATTTATAACTATTTTATAAAATTTTAAACTTGGATTTGTGAATATTTAAATTTTCTTCTTCTCTCTCCTTTCCAATGCTCTATAAATACAAGTCATTTTGGTAATTATAGATAGGACACACCTATTATGGAAAATACTTGCTAGTTTGGTACCTCATTTTATCCTTTAAATAAGATATTTTAAGTTTATTTGATATCTATAACATTTTTCCTAAGTGTGTTAAGTGGTGTAATTGTAGGTTAAGTGATGAATATGCTCTCCTTGATTACATGTTTCCCTTACATGCTTTGTGTGATGGATAACTCTTCTAGCAATATTGAAGTGTGTGAGAGACTAGTAGTGTCTATTATATAACCTTATTTTCACCTGCATTTATATGTGTATCAAAATATACCTCTATAATAAATACTAATGCTAGAAGGCCATAGAGTTGAGGTTAGTTTTGGTAGTTTTCATTCTTAGTGTATATGCAAGTGTGATTATGGACTAATATTTTGGTGTATCACCTCACTAATATATGTTTAATTTAGATTTAATTATTCCCTTTTCACACTTTTAGTTATTGATCTAGTTTAGTGTGTGATCTTAAGAGACTAATAAAGGGAGCTAGCTATTTAACCTAAAGTTTTACCTCTATCCTAGGCAACCCATAGGTGTAGAGGTAATCCCATTTTTTCCCAATATGGGAGAGGATTGAAAAAACTTTCCTAGGGTAAATATTTGGCTAAAATATTTCTATCATGCCCAATGGGACTAAGGTCCAAAAGAGTAGAAGAATTTTTGGTGTGTTCTTATTATCAGCGTTTAGAAGCATTCAAGCAAACACCAATGATGACTCTAAATGCATCATCTAGTGATAAGTATATCTAAGTACTTTTTTAAAAGTTTTTTTATCAATTTTTTTAGTTCATTTGACTAATTAATCTTATATGGGTGGTTTTGTTGAGAGTTCTTTCTATACACAACCCCATCAAAGTTGATATCAGCCATATAGTCAACCTATTCCTCCACCATACTGTCATGAATTTTTTCAAGATTATTGTGAATAAGGTTGTCAAGGAGATAATATAAAATATATAAAAGAGGAAATAAAATCTCTCAAGATGAAATTTATCCAAGGAGAGATATAATCTCTTAGGAGTTAGGTTCTTAAAAGTATCCCTTCCCTAAAACATTATTCATCAAACCAAACTCCTATGAAACATCCTCAATGTTAATACCAAATATCCTATCATAAAACTCCACCTCAACCCAAGTATTTTTTAACACTCATGCATACCTTTTTAGAATCATAAAGGTTGATAAAGAAGTGGGAACAAGAGATTGTTGTGATGCTTAGTCATTTCATAGAAAAATGAGAAAGATAGTTCATTTTCTTTTGGACAAGTGGATATTAGTTGAATAATAATAAAAATATGTTATCAGTGAGGCCTTACATTAAATGATATGTTAAATTCAATGGTGTATTGATAGAATTTCAAGGTGGGAAATCCAATAAGTTAAGAGGCAGCTTACAGCTACTAAAGAGCTTCATGAAAGCTATGGAGGAAGTGAAAGTTTGTTTGAATAACAAGTCTATCTTTCCCATAATAAAGTGTTTTCATATGATTCATGTCAGTCCTCTCATATTCCCATTAAATATCTAAAAGATCTTATCCAATCCTTAATGGATCCTAGTAGCTGCAAAGTCCCAAATTGGAACCAAGAGGTGTATGTCCATGAAGAAAATCCTACTTTTGATCAAACTTGATTGCCTTATATTTAAAAACATAAAGATACACATCTTTGAGTTCCATCCAAGAGTAGTTTCAACATGAAAAATAAGGTTAGATTTGAATTTTTACCTATGGAAGGTTTTTAGGAAGATAATGAGAATCATGAGGTGATTATTAAGGAAAGTAACATGTCCATGGTCTAGTAGAACCTTCTCCCCCTCCAAGAGTTATTAAAAGTTTTTATTTACATACCCATTCCCATTAATGAGCCATACATTACACCTCCTACACTCTCTACAAGACATGAACCAATCTATCACCCTCTCACCTCATACTATATCAAAGGAGAACCCATGTTATGGGAGGCCAATAAGGAATAACAAGCTCAATGTGTAGCAGACCAAAATGTTTTAAGTGATGGTGAAGAAGAGATCATCATATGGACCCCACTTGGTGATAAAAAGAACAAGGAATCCTTCTTGATTCAAGAATGAGAAGATACAGATGCAATTGCATTTTTCTACAAGTAGATTAATCAAGGTATGTGGTAGACCTATCAAGATATTTTCAATGAGTATGAAAGGCTTGAGAATCTTGTTCTTGAAAGAGAGAAAGAAGATATTTTTTAGGAATAATCCAAAGTTCCTATTGGAAAATAACATATTGATAAACATCTTGAGGTAATCTATGATGAATATTATAATCATGAACATGGTCAAGAGAATGAGTTTGAAGAGGATGACTTTGAAGAAGTGGTGGCTCTCAAGGAGAAATATAACAAAGATGATTGGTTATGGTAGATTGAACTGTTTGAAGAACATGAAGAGATTTCAATGATGAATGTCAAGTTAAAAATAAGATAGAATAAAATATCCTCATGGATAATAATGACCATGATTGGGTGGAATACACACATCTCTTTGATGAGCTTGATGAACTTACATCTAGGAAAAAACCTAATCTCATTGAGAGTACTATGGATGTCAATAAAACATGCCTTATTAAATAACCATTAGAGGTTTCAACTAAGGATTCTCATGAAAATATTGATATGGTTTGAGTGATAAAGGAATCCACCTTCATAGGTGATGTATTTGAAGCTACCTTGATTTCATTAAAGGCCATGCCAAGGAGGTTGGAAAACATCAAGAAGCTAAAGACATCAGAGCCCATGCTCAATTGTAAACTTGCTTCATGTATTCCTCTATCTCATGGATAAAGATATGGTGCAAATTTCTCTTTTTATCTAGGAAGAAAAAAAATTGGGTTAGTTTGTACATAACTTAGTTTGCTTAAGTGTTGTTTATATCTTTCCCTAAGTGTTCTTGAGAACATAAGCATGTATTTATCTTGATTTATATGTTTATTTCATTTTATATTTTGTGTGTTTGTGTTTTCATGTTTGATCAAAGGCTTTTTAGTTTAAAAAGTGGTATATGGGTGACTTCATTTCCCAAGCATATGAGAAGGAAACTCATCCTTAGCATAGCACACATTCTACCCCTAAGAAATCACCAAAATTTTAACTAATTTGACCCCTTAGTCAAATTAAGTCAAACCCCATATAATTTTGAACTTACATAAGACCCCTAGGTTGAAACATTTCTACCATGGTCATAAAATATGTCTTGATATTAGTCACATTTGTCTAAGTTGTCCTTATGTCATACTAGGCCACCATTTGGGTCACTTTAATGAATTGTATAGTTTAATTCCTAAGACAAGTGTGTCACTATGTTATTAAATGTGTATGATTTCATAAAGTGTCATTTATTAGTTCTATAACTAAATTTTGTATGTTTAAACATTGAAATCAAGATGATCAATTGGAAAAAGAGGAGTTTTAGTGGTTGTACAAAAATTAAAACATCCTTGACACATGTGATAGCTTCAAGAGAAACTCTTTAGCTCCCAAAAACTCTTATTCACATCAAATTTTATTTGAAAAGTCCAAAAATGGAGAAAAACATTATGTTTTTCCCATCACTCTTTTGTGCCAAGTCAAATAAGTCATCAAGTTTTCTATCGGTACTAACAAATCAAAAAGAGTTTAGGGGAATATTTTTGGTGGATGAAAGTACTCTCTTTTTAATTTTATTCCATGGAATTAATTTGAATATTGATGAAGTGTTCCTCATGAACAAACTCTAATAAGGTTAGTGACTCAAAACTAACTTCACATTCTTATCACCTACAAGTTTTCTCAGTTGTTTGTTTAATTTGATGTTTCTAGGTGGTGCATGTGTTTAATCATAGCATTTAATTCATCCTCATGTTTTTTACATTTAATTTTCACTGGTGGAACATGTTTCTATATTCATTATCACCCTCTTTATTCTAGAGGTGAGTACAGTTATTTTTAGGACATGGCTTCACCAATTAAAGTGTGATTTTATCTGTCAATGGTTTTAAATCAATTAATGAACATGTGTTCAACATCTCAACAATATGGAAGGTTAATATTCTACATGATAGGTCTATATTGGAGACATCAAGGTTGATCAACATAAATTTCTCAATATATGAGCAAAGAATGATCAAATATCTGATGTATATAGTTATCTACAATCACTTGTAAGATTTGTATGGACTGTTGTAAGACTATTCAAGCCTCAAAAATAGGTTCATGACTTGAAATATGTTTCTCAAGTCATTCAAGACTTATATTGAGTTTGTAGTTAATTCACAACCTATAACTAGTTATAATTGAAAACCTTGATAATGGGAACAAATACCTATTAGGTAGCTAGGTTGCACCCTTACTAAGGAAAAGACTATTCACATCCACCTCAAACTTAGAACAACATTAGAGTGACCTATAGTTTGTGAGCTCCCTATGATGTAGGTCAAACCTCTAGTTTTGATGGTGTTAGCTCCCCTAATTTATCACTTCAACTCTCTTTAAGACCTAATATTATTGCAATGAAAAGGGAAAAGAGATGGAAACTGATCAAAGAACCTATTCTAAAGTGGTGGTGCACCAATAATTAGAGATCCTCTCTTAGTCTATCTTTTGAAACTCACTAATGAACTTGATGTAGAATACAACTAATCACACTTAATTATGGTGTTCTAAGCATGAATATTTCATATGAAGGTTGAGTAAGAGTTTTACAAATTTAAGGATAAAGGCCTATATATGCACATGACATAATTGGCTTATGACACTTTAAGAGCACCTCTACCTTCCAACACTTCATACAATTTGCATGGGATAATAACCTAAAGTTATGTCATGAAGGCCCTATATATGACAACATAATTTATATATTCTACAAATACAACTCTCATTAAGCACACTAGCATTCAACAAGAAATATGTAAGTATCTTCTATTGATTCAAAGGAGTACAAGATAATTTTTATAGAGCTTTTCTACACCCAACCGAGGGATTCCAAAGCAAGATCTCAATGTCTACTTAAATATTAAGTTTGAAAGTGAAGAGATAATAATATAGGAATGGGAGAGGATATAAATGAGGCTAAGGTGGCATATGTATACAATCAAAAATGTATCATGTATAAAAATCAATCCTAGCTCAGAGAATATAGAGCATACCTACACTTCTAATTGGGAATACATTTGTTAAGTGGGAGCATAACCAATATGGGGATCCGTTAAACCCAATTAGGGGATAATTTATCACAATACACTATGCTAATGAGGGTTCCAAATCCTTTAGTCTAACACAATCACATAATAACCCTAAGACCCCCCCTAATTTTTGATATTCCACCTAATATAATGATAATAAAATTAAATCCAATCTAGTGCTCACCAAAGATTGTGGCATAAAGTGGGGGTTAGAAATAATAAAACTAAACATGCATATAAGACATATACTCATGTCAATTCATATAGAATCCTAATGCATGAAAAAGAATCATAACTACATTATCTATCTACTCTTACAAAGGATAAATAAATTTAGGAATGCTTACCTTGAAGATGAACCCATCGAGCTTCAATTTCTCCCTTAGCCAAGGTGTTTTACAATAAATTGTTTTGGTATGTAAGGATGACAAAGACAAATAAACTCTAAGCTACACAACCTATTGATGTATCCAAAAGAATTAACCATAAGACAAGATATGCATCTCCAAAAAAGAAATGGAACCCTAAGCTTTAATTCTCAAGTAAAATGCTTAATAAGTAGATGTTCATTCACACTTACTTATTATTCACTTATTTATTATCAAATAATGGGAAATGAACTTGTATATATATGAAAATCTTTCCCTAAAACCTTCCAAAAATTTTAGTTGATAGGGTTGATCTAGTTGATCCATTACAATTTTGAACAATAATTCATTAAGTCCTAACCTAGGTCAGCCAAAGGTCAAAATAGTTCCTAAGTAAAAATAACTTGAAACTATATAGGGTCGACCTAGTCAACCATATATCGATAATTTATAAAATGGGTTTAAGGTTAAGAAAAAGGAGGATAAAATGTATCAAAAATATAGAATGGGTACAAAAGTGAATAACAATATTAGTTTAAATTGTTTTAGGATATAAGTGTGTAGATAACAAGTGAAAAAAGGGACAATAATCCTATGAAGTACCAATGGTATGCCCACTCCTTTCTTAATACACCCCTTAAGGTATGCATTCAAAGAGATTTAGACTCGATGGATTATTACAAGATATAAAGTGTCATTAATCAATTAAATTTTGAAAATATTATGTTTATACACATTCCCCACTCAAATATCATTTCTTGTTATGTGAGTACAACACAGGATGGTGCTTCGGGAAATAGAACATGATAACACATAATGTTGATGCTAAGTAAATACAATAAGAAACAAATAAGATAAATGAAAAGATAGAATTAAAAAACATTTACCTTTACTTACCTTAGTGTCATAGATAAATAAATAGATTACAAGAGAGGTGAAGGCATCCAATGCGAAGAACACTTGGTGAACATGTAGAAGTTAGTGCAAAAAAGAGCCAAAAATTGAATTTTTTGGAAGATAAGCATATGATGGTTAGTAGAGACATATATTTTAGGAAAATTATAAAATTAGGATTGGTAAGTCAAGGTTAAAATAATTAAGGAAAATAAATGACAAAAGGATGTCAAACAAATGATAAAATGATTGGCAAATGAATGGCAAAATGATTGGCAAATATAGTAAATCACATTGGAAATCATATAAAACATAAATGGAAAAAAGGAATGTAAAACATACTAAATCACAATGGGAAGTATGTAAAACATAAATGTCAAATTAAATATTAATGCAAGAAAACTTGAACAAAGATATGTAAAAAAGTGAAAAGTAAGCTCATGTAAGGTAGGCAAAAATAAAAAATGAAAGACTGAAAATGAAATGCAATTGAAGATGTGAGAAAAACATGAATAAGGAATACATAAATAGAAACATTTAATAATGGAAAATGTCATATGTAATATAAGGGAAGTCCACATAGATCAAACAAGAACATGATAGATAAATTAAAATCAAAAGCTTTAAAGGATAAAGACTCAAACTTTAGTGTTTGTTCTAAGATACAATGTAAGAAAACACAACCACCTAATGGCATGACTAGGATGATAATGAGATGGTGTTGTAAATAAATGGTTTAAGGGTGTAATCCATAGTTTTTAATACATGTTGTTTTTCTTTAAAGATAGATAAAACTGAAACAAAGTAATGCTAGCATGTTTTTAAGAGGTAAATAAGAAGGAATCAAATAAGAGGGAAAACACATTTGGAATCACAATTTATCTATCAAGGGGGGAAATGAAATGGGTGGAGGGGAGAATGAAAGAAAAACCAAGGTAGAATAACTCTTTATTGAATTCAATACACTCAAATTAGGTTTGTCAAAAAAGAGGACTTTTGACCTTAAGGACTTTGAAGAACTTCTCCTAGCCACACAAGCCTTAGGTCATCAATGCAGTATATAGATCATCCCATGAAGGCTATATGCATGAAAAGTAAAATGGACCTACCTTCCAAAATGTGTTATTTATTCCTTAGGACTCCTTATAGATCCGTTGATCTACTGTGAATATTGGGTACTTGTGTGATAAATTAGGTAGCACCATAAAGTTTGTTGAATTCTCTTATTCCAATCTACTAGCCTAACACACCCTATTGGACCTTAGCTCTATGTGAGGCCAAATATGGAGTTTTAGATTTGATTAGAGATAGGAGAAGTGCTTGTAATCATATATTTTAGTGTGATTTTGACTTTTAAAATTTGTATTTTTCCTTTTAGATATCATTACCTTTTGTTTCTAATGATTTGGATTTTAAAGTTCTTAATGGATTTTTCTATTCATCCTCCATATGGATTTGAAAAACCAAACATGGGTGCTAAAGATGAATTTTATTTGAATAATTGGGACTTACTAAGATAAATAACTTCAAAGAGCACGGGGTCTAAGAGTATCATAAATATAGGTGAAATAAAAGTGCTCTCTTGACTTTAACCTTATTTTATCCAATGTGGAGTGGAAGAAAAGGAAATCAAGTGGAATGACACATGGAACAAATTTGAATTACTTCAAATTACAAAAAAATGTGACAAAGGGTAAAGGGATACAATGATATTTAAGTGTGATTCCTTATCATAAGAATGAGGGAAATGGAGGAAAATATGCTAACATAGATTGTTTGTGCAAATTTCATCTAGAAAAAAATAAAAAGCTAAAGTTGAGAATCAAGGATCAATAACATTTTTTAGAGAACCAATGAAAAGATGGTAATTTTATGAGGAGATCCAGGTCCTATCCATGGTATTATACTTTAACTTAGAAAATAAAAACCCATGAGGGTGCCAAAAATAAACCTGTGAAATAATAAAATTAGAAAAGAAGTAAAGGTGGTATTTTATGAGTAGGGCCAATACCTAACCATGGCCTTAAACTACAACTCACAAAAGAGAAACTAACATAGGTGAATTTTAAATAAAGGAAAAAATAATTATAAAGCTACGAAGGTTAAAAAATAAAAATAAAAAAGACCAAAATGAAATAAATATATAAGGACAAAAATGAAAACAAATAACAAATGTAATGTGTAATAAAACCAAAGAATGTAAAGGAAAAGAAATATGCTTAATAAAGTGAAACTAAAAGAAGTAAAATGCACAAAAATAAAGAAACATGAGACAAGAAATAATAAGTAAAATATATGCTAACATCTATATCAAATATGAACATGTGAAATATAATATGATAAATCTTGAAAGGTTTCTTTAAGTTGAATTTGGTTATTATGCATTGTAGAATAAAATTGGGTATAGAAAGATGCCCCAATGGGTCATTAGATGTAGGGATGGGCATTGAAATATGACCCAAAGTATGAAGATACATGTGGATGGGCATCAAAAGATACCCCAACATATTAGTTGGAGTGAGGTAATATTGAACCATTAAAATGATTTGCATTGGGTTGATAAGTGCATTTTAATATAGGTAAATTTGTTAGTTTTTTAGATTTTAAGGAGGTTGAATGTGACATATTATGTGTAGGAGAGGTATGAGGAGGTAAAGGAGATAAAAGAGGACCATGTATGATATGTGTTGGAGTAGGAATTTGAACTAGGTACTCCTCTGGTTCATGTGACCTAAGAGGTTGAGGTTCAATGGATGCAACAATATGTTTAAATTTGTTCATGTTAGATATCTTTTACTTATTGGTGTATGAAGAAGGATCAACTGTGGTTTGAAAAAAATTAACAGATGAGGTATGGGTATGGGATGATTGTTTTTGATCATTAGGTATTTGATTTTGATGTGAATTTGGTTCTTGATATTGTAGTTGAGAAGATTGAAGATAATCTTGATAATGTTTTTTGCTAGAGTATCAAGATTGAAATGTGGACCAAGAAAGGAAAAAAGAAGAAATCAGTGAAGATCATGACAAGACTCATGGGAATGACCTATATTAGCATTCCACCAACAAAATTTCATCAAGATTATACCATTTTTGAGGAGGTTTGAAAGGAAAAAAATCATGGGTTTAAAAGGTGTAAATTTATGCTTAAGTTGTTCTAAACTTAAATGAGGGTGGATTAAGTTAAAATTGGTTGAATTGGATGATCAATTTTGAGGTTGGGGAGCCTTGGATGAATTAATGTTTTGATAAAATTATTGGAAAAGTTATTTAATAGTTGTTTTAGGTTTTTCAAATTGAGTCATAAGAATGTCTTGCCTTTTTACTTCGTCTAAGGCTTCTTCTAAAGTTTTAAGTGGAAAGATTTGAAATTTGTATTGAAGGGGAGGTTTAAGAGAAGTGAAAAATAGTTTTAAAAGAGTATCATCATTAATGTTGTGATCCATTTTATGAATGAGATACTTCTATCATTTGATGAAAGTATGAGCAGATTCATTAGGAAGTTGTTTGATATTGATGAAATGACTAAGGTAATTATTAGGAAGGTCATCATGTTGGAATTCCTTCACTAGAGAATTCACTAAATCCTCTAGTTGTGAGATGAAATATCTAGGAATTTGGTTGTACCACTCAAGTACATCACCCACAAAGGTGTTAGTTTGGACCCATTCCTTATATAGATTACCAAAAGACTTAAGAAAGATAGTAAGGTCCTTAGTCCCATTATATGTGATAGTTGGAGAAATATTTCCAATATCTATGGATGTAATAAATGGGAATAAAGGTTCCTTTTTAAGATGTTGAAGCATTTTTTGATTCACTGAAGGTTGAGGGATGATATTCCCATTGGCATCTCTAATAAGAGGAGTGATTTTTTTTTGATTTGGTTGAGCTATGATGACTTAAGGTAGTTGACTATTCATGTTTAATAAATGTTGTTTCATGTTCATCATTTGAGATTTATTGTTTGTTTGCATTATGTTCATTTGTTAAACTACTTGTGCAATAAGTTTAGTTGTATCAATAGGTGGATTGGTTTTTTTAGGAGGGGGATTAATTGTGTTGGTGGGAAGAGGATTATTTATAGGTGGAGGATTCCAAATAGTGGTATTGGGAAGAAGAATACAATGAAGTACCTCAACTACATTACATTGTGTAGTGATTGGTTTTGGTTTAGGATGAGAAGAAGTAAGAAAGTGGATAGTTTCATCTAAATTAATAAAATAAGTGAGGTTATTATCTAAATAATTGATGATGTAATGTTATTAACTAAGGGAAATTTGAAAATATTTCATCACTATGAGATAAGACTAGGTAACCATATAAGAAAGATATGAAAAAGAGATATTAAGTGACATAAATATTATAGAGTCAATTGGGTTGGCCTAGAATATAAAATAAGGCCTACAAACTATACACGGTTGATTGGTTCAATCTAGCATAATAAACAAAGGTTGAAAACATGTATAGGGTTGACTAAGTTGATACTATATAATAGATAGGGAAAAATAAATAGCCTATAACAAACTATGTCAACTGAAATGACTGTGTACTAAAATAAGAATATGTTTTTAATTACTAAGAAAGTAAGAACTAAAGTTAAACAAGTAATCAATTAGATCTATGAGAATGAATCCAATTGAGGCACACAACACAAACCTTTGCACCAATGCTGGCTAATTCAAGTTTTTGTAATACAAAATACAATTGAGTAAAGAGTAAGCAATCAACTTGGAAAGTTAAAGCTAACTAGTTGGTCAACTTGAATGTTTTTTAGATTATTAGAATATGATTTTAAATTTGATGGGAAGTTGGTTTTAAGGTGACTATAATTGGTTTAGGTTTGAAAAGATGATTATCAACTTCCATTCAATCATTTTGAATGACACTATACTTTCTTTAAATTTCACTTCTTCATTTGTCCTAAAACACTACCTTAGGCCTCAAAATGGGTCACTAGCTAAAATGAGGTGCTCTACCTCTTTATACTCTACATGTAGGTGGTTTTTATATGATTTAGGCCTTAGAGACAAGGAAAAACCTTCCTTGATTCCTTACATGGTCATCTATCATCTTTAAAACTCAACATTTCACCTTGTGTGGTCGTAGATTATCACTTAAGCAAATTCTCATATCAATGTTCATTATTTGACAGAGCTTGTTGACTAAGACACCTTTCTATAGGTGTGTATGAGCTTCATATATGTTCATCATGGTATGAAATGAATCCACCTAGGTCCCTTATGGTCATAATCTACATGTGTATACCTTTACTCATCTTGAATACCCTTAAACCATCACCAAAGCATCAAATCTAGCTCACTGGTTTGTACCCTATCTATAGGTAAAAATAAACATAGTGTATAGACTAGGAGTATGCTTACAAGGAAAATAAAAGTCCATATATTTCTTAAAGATATTTTTAGGTCATGAGTTTCCTTTAATCATTTGAAACCAATACCAAATTTGGTATGATCTAGGATGGTCAAACTAGAGCATAAGGTCACTTTGTGGTCAAAAGACTATCAAATCTATTGGTTGGTTTTAGTGGTTTTATGAGCAACCTTCAGCCTCTCAAATACCATCTTCCACTTATCCTCTACCCTTATAACTTGGTAAGGTTATTACCTAATGCATAGACTATAGGTTAGACAAATTTGGGTGTATCAAGAGCTCATGTATCCATGCCAAATGTCAATCTCAAAACACTTCAGGATCTATGTTTTGACTATTTAGGGGTTTGATCCCTAAGACTAGTCATATCATTTTTTAAGGTAACCTTCAACCTTATTCAATAATTATAATCTCTAAACAAGTCTACCATCCTTCATCATTTTAATACCTTAAGGAGGGCACAAACTAATGTTTCAACCTTTCTATATGGGTTTAAAATCTCTGCTCAAGCCACTTGTAGGTGGTGATGGATCCATACATAGGCAATGGGCAAAATTGGAACAATATGCATGGGAAAAGCTTCATGAACAATACAAAACTCCATCCAATGTGAACATGGGTTTTCATATAACTTTTGAATACTTGGTTCAAGTCAATATAACCTATTTTCAATGTAAAATTTCCCTTTAAGCACTTGTAAATGACCATTTACATGGTAGATTGACTAATAAGTAGCATATGA
Source organism: Torreya grandis (assembly GCA_037957365.1). Classification (NCBI taxonomy): domain Eukaryota; kingdom Viridiplantae; phylum Streptophyta; class Pinopsida; order Cupressales; family Taxaceae; genus Torreya; species Torreya grandis. The sequence continues at coordinate 1,056,671 of JARHVA010002482.1, read as the reverse complement.
CTAATAATCTATATGGATTTATTTGGGAAAAAATGTTTAAATGTGGAGGGAGAATTAATATGACCTTGAAAACATAGATGATAGACACTGATACAACCATATGAATCCATAGAGAAGCACAAAGCTCTTGAAACTGGTGAAAACTACCCATTACACTCAAAAAAGACTAGTCTACAAATTTGAGGTTATTAGCTCATTAAAAAACCATAAAATATGAAACCAATAATGGGTAAAATTATAGGGAGAGGTAAAAATAACCTAGGAAAAACATCAGTAGCTGAGTTGTATTAAATTCTCCAAACCAAAGCAAACCCCATAGGCTACATAGATTAGTAGGTAGATTTAAAAGGCCAACTTCTTAGGAATGGTTCATAAAGCTTATACCACCATTATTTCTTATCCAAACATCAAATTTAATCTTATGGAGTGTATAATCTACCCCTAATATCATTTTTCTTGAAATCCCTTGTGATGATTATAGCAAGTACAAACTTGCAAGTCACTTTTGTGTGTCTAGAAAGCCAAGAAAGGTATAGAATGGTTTTGGCCTCAAAATGGCACTTACAGATCAAAAAAATCATGGTAATAAGCATGGGGAGGATAAAGAGTCACATTTTAACCTTTTCTAAGTGACACACTTCCCAAGGATGTTGTACAAGTGCCATTTTCTTCTCTTTTCACTTAAAAACTACCTTTTCTTCTATATAACCTACCATATTATGTTTTGTCAACTACTTAAGACTTATAGGGACACATGGGTAATTAAATAATGTTTTTAGACCTTCAAATTTCCCAATAAACCCATAAAAAGCATTAAATTCACCTTTTTGATCCCTAAAATGACCCAAAATGATAAATAGACATAAAAAATTTAATTGACCAAAGGCAATATAACATTAATTGACATTAATTAAACCATAATACACCCCATAAAACTCATATTTCACCCCATTATAGACCTAAAAATTCATTTTTTACCTATAAGATCCCCAATTTGACTTAAAAGTCAAATTTGGTCAACATTGCCTTCATGAACAACAATGATGTATTTATTGGGATTTAAGGACACTCCAAACTGCCTACACCTATCAAAGACTAAATTCAAATGTGCCAAGTGATCTATTGGATCCTTTGAGAACATATTAATGTCATCAATATAGATGATCACCATCTCATTAATTATCTCCTCAAAGGCAACATCTATTGCCTTTTGGAAAGTTAACCCTATATTAGATAGTCCAAAGGGCATTTTTAGATATGCATAGGTTCCCCACTTTGTAGTGAAGGTATTATTATATCTATATTTCTCATTGACCAACATTTTATTGTATCTAGAGTAACCATCAAGTAAATAAAACCTCTAATATCCTATAACCTTCTAAAGGATTTGATCCATAGAGGGTAGTGGGTAATGGTTTCTCAAAGATACCTTATTAAGGTCTCTAAAGTCAACACATAATCATATATCTCCATTATTATTCCTCATAGGCACAAGGTTTTCCATCCACGAGGAATTATTAATGGGGAATATGATCTTATATTCAATCAACTTAAGTATTTCTCTTCTCATGATCTCTTCAACCTTAGAGTTGACTGGTCTTTTTTCTATCGTATTAATTTTATATATGAATCCAAATTTATGGTGTGCTGGGTTAGATTAGGATAAAATCATTTAAGATTATGGTATTCTCATGTAAATATATTGGCATATTCTTAACACAAGGTAATAAAGGTAACTCTCTCTTTTAATGTGTTTACTTTTCCCAACTTAAGCAATTTGTCCTTAAAGATGACTATCTTCTCATAATGTTCTTCTTTAGTTGAGATAATCACCTTAACCATTATAAACTAATAAAATTAATTGAATATGCTCTCTAATTTCACTAATCCCTTGGGTAATTTATTAGTCCTTCATTACACTATTTGATCATCAAACTTATTTTGTAACTTACCTTGATTCTTATGATAGAATTTTGCCACCTGTATGAGCAAACAAGCAATTAGCTCATCACTGTCAAAGACCTACCAACTCACCTCATTGTCAAGTATATATGGCATACATATAACCTTGATTTTTTATTATCCTTGAGTGACCTTGACTCCATCAATAATGTCATATTGGGTACTAATAGTTGTAAGTCTATCTGCATAGTGATTAGACTCCCATGGTATAGAATGGATATTAAATGCTATAAATTCCTCCAAGAGGTCCCATACTCAGTGCTTTTAGTATTTCAAGAGATGACTCTTTACTACACTAACATCTCTCACTTATTAAACCACTATCTCACTATCACCCTTCACTTGTAAAAGTTTGATGCCTCTTCTCCTTACCTCTTGTATCCCATGTATAAGGGCTTCATATTCTACTGTGTTTGAATCAAAAATAAATTAAAACCTCATTGTAGAGTAGTACCTATGATTTTAAGGGAAAATAAGCATTACTAAAACCTCACTACTAGTCTTTAACCTTGATATATCAAAGAATAAAGTATATATGCCATCATGCTCTTCCATTGGGCTTTTGAGAATGGGTACAATAGTTCCTTCCTCATGCATGAAATATACACCTAGGCCTACCTCCTCAATGGTTTTTTAGGGATTAAAACCATGGTTATCAACTACCCATTCATCATGGATTAGATCTCAGATGCCTTTAAGATGATCCTTGGGTTCTTGATCACTGATATTCTCATCCTCATCTAGTATAGTGTAGTTTATATTTGAAAGGCTAGGCATATAGGGTTATAAGTGGAACCTATAAATAGGTTCAAACTTTATAGTGACCCTTATCCCATATCTAGTCTAAAATACCATGTATGACCAGTTAGATGAGAGGTATCCCCTAATATTTACATTGAAACTCCTAAATAGGCATAAGACAGAATATGGAGGGAGATCAACAACCATGACATCTTTTGAGATAGTACAATTGGGCTAGGCTATTAACATAATCTTGAGATCCTTTATAACACCTAATATCCTTGTGGGAGACCCATATTGTTGTAATATTCCTTTCTCATAGGGTTCATACTTGAGTTCTAGTTTATCATCTATAGATTTTGGCATGACCAAGGTAGAGGTACCACTATCTATCATGCAATTATAGACAAGATAATATCTTAATATGAATAACAAGTAGAATTAAGGTGAATTAACTACATTGGAAGCTTAGAATTCATTAGGTTGACTATCATTAGCATAAAATACACTCACCTTATCATCTTTCTTATTCATTAGAGAGATCTTGTTAAAGAAGGTCCTTTTATCCTAGGATGAGTAGATCATCTTGCATAAGAATGATAACATTGGATTTCTTCATGTAGGCCATAATGTTGAAGGGATAATTGAAACTCTTAAGTTTTAACTTGGAAGTAGAGGCATCACTTGTGACTAAAATGACTTGTGGAATGAATGGACTCTTCTACTACTAACCATGTGTTTGAGATGTCTACTATGTTGGAGAGGTTTTTTTTACTTTACTTTGAGCGAAAAGATACTAAGTTACTTTAGGATGTGTTGGATTGGTTTTAGATTTCCCTAAGTTGTCATAAATCATCCTCTTCTTAGCCCTTGTGTAGGATACAACTAAATCATCTATTTTGAATGCATGCTACCTCATATTTTTTTCCACTTTATCAAAAGTGTGTTCACCCTATTGAAATTTTGCAAAGGTGGTCTCAGTAGGTGATTTTCTCACATTCCCTCCTTATTAGCTTGGAACTTTCATTGGTGTCATGACAAACATATCACCATGAGTCATTAGCGGATGTTATTATGGAGGATGCATGGTATCATAAAACTAAAATATAGGACCCTATTGCATACAAGATATTTGACATACTTCCCCACTTTCAATCATCACCATCTCACCAGATTGGCTCCATGGAGTAAACCATTTACATTCTTGTGTAAGTTTATTTTGTGTTGGAATAAATGCTCTAAAATTGCTTGAAACATTAGGGTTATAGTTACTATAAGGTCTAGCCTAAGTGATATGCCCTTGGCCTCTTTGGTTGGGTGGATAAGATGGATATGAATCCTAATAGGGGGGTTAATAGGGTTTATAGGAAGTATGATCTTTCTTCTCTAAATATACCAATTTGTTGTTTTGAGCTTTTAGTAACCCCTCAATCTTACCAAGCCTATCTACCTAGATACCATCAGATTGGTATTGGTTGTTTGGAGTTGGAAATGGAGTAATGGTGGGGGTAGTAGGCTATATCTATATAAATAGGGGCATGAGGGGTCTAGGATTAAAATTTACTACTTGAATCAATAATTTTTTTCTCTCATGGATATTTCATATGCCTCTAACAATGTGGTCCCACCCATGGACAATATCATTACAACAACATCATAATTCAAGGCCATTATGTAGTATAGAAAGGCATAATTAGGTGTAGGATTGATGATTATATGAATAATATCCCAAGTCTTTTTAAATCTATAGTTAAAATTAACCATATATTCTTGTGGTGCCCTCTTAATTGAGGTGAGTTATTTAACTAATGACACATGATCACTTTTATCTTCAAAATGCTTATAAAGTCACTCACCAAATTAGTCCCAAGGGTATTTTTTGGATATATATGGTAGATGTGTTATCATTGATGTTAAGTAGCATTGGTGATGAAAAATTGGTTTGTGATGTTAGTAAAATGAAGCATATTGGCATAGTGTGCTTGGAGCAAAGGGACACTTACAAGGATGTGAATGGGTGTTCTAGGTGAATGTTAAGTGGCTAAATGGAGATTTTTATGATGTTTTTTTAATTTTTATTGATTTTTTATATGCTCAAGTATTGAATTCATGTGGCCTTCATGAAGTATACAGGTTAGGTTATGCTTTGTAGGCTTGATCATGCATAGTTGCCTAGGGGGTTTTGAGCACTATGGATTGTATGACATGGTAATGAGCTCATTATGATTGGAATATAAATTTTAGACATTTATAGGGTGTTAATAGGTTAGGTTTATTATTTTCAAGAGGTGATAAGTGTTCTGCATGGCAACTTGGCTATTGGCCTAGTTGGCCTGGGTGGGCTAGTGAGGCTTTGTAAAGGGTCAAAGAGTGATTTCAAAGTGGTTAAGATTATATTTTCATGGGATATGATCAAATAGGATTTATAAAGTGTACTGACCAAGTTATAGGTTAAATTTTGAAGTAAAAAGTTAGAAAAAGGATCATATGGCTTCAAGAGGTGATATAAAAGTGTCTAGTGAGCTCGAGAAGAATTTTCTTGTGTTTTTTAACACATGCAGGGTCTACATGTGGAGATGATACTTTTGTATATGTTTTTTAGGGTCCTTAATAATATTCTCTAATAATTATTTTGTAGACTAAGGTCCTATCCTTTATGAATGATCGTTAAGAAGCTAAGCAAGTTTTTGTGTGCAAAAGCCCTAGTCTTAGACCCAATAGAGAAGATATTGATGGTTTGGGATCATAATGGATTGGTTTATAAAATATTATGATTATAGGTTTTATATTACTCCTTAAGGTTTATGATAAAGTATTTTTGGTCTCTTGACAGTGTGGGTCCCACATAAAATGGGTTATTAACAGTATTCTTATTTCTAAGGAAGATTTATATGAATAACTAGATGAGAAAATGTATGATTATTAAAGATAAAAAAATTTAAAAAACATCCATGAAAATTTTAATTAATATTCATCTCTTTATGTCAAATTTAGATAAGGTTAAAGTTGACTAGTCAAAATGAAGAAAATGGTGTCATAAGTGAGAAAGAGTGATGAAAATGAAAAGAGGAATTAGAAGTCCTAATAAGTGAGTAGGAATGGTTCTAATCTATTTGAGGTGTTTTAGAGGATGTCTTACCTCTATCCATGAAATTATTATTTTTACTAGTCACTTGGAGATGATTGAATGGTTGACTCATAGTTGACCATGATGGTTTTGCTAGCAAAAAGAACTTGTTTTGGATGATTGAGTTTGTTTATAAGGCAGATGGTCAGATCAAGTGTTTATAATGATCAGAGAGTGTTGAGGACTCCTTTAAGTACTTATATAGAGATTTTTAATATTTTAATAATCTTTATTTAGTCAAATATAGTCACATAATTGGTGTTATGCTTCGTGTGTGAGGTGTTTGTGACATGAGCTCATGGTATGGTTTAAAAAGATTTTAAAACAAATCATGGCCAACCTTGGGGGACATTATTAATTCCTCTTAAGATATTATAAAGTGATATGGATAACTATAATAGACAATGGTATATATAAAAGGTGTTTTATGCCTTTTTGGGTGTGTGAAAAAGTAAGACAAGCAAGTGTGTGTGTTGTTATTTAAAGACCTTGTGAGAAGGTTATTGAGGGTCTTGGTAACCAATGTTTGTATGAGTTTGAGTAGAGAAATACCTCATTATAATTAACATAATTTTCTAATTCTATTGATTATTTTTATCATATTTATGAGTGCATATTTGAATATAAGTGAAATATTTGTGAAGGGGTTATTTTCTTGTGTTGATGAGATAGCTTGGTGTTGCTGACTTGTTTGAAGTTAAAAAATTGAAGAAGACTATTCATGTAGGGTTTCTCAATCATATAGAGAAGAAATCAGAGCTCAATAATTGTTCATTGGATAGGTGTTGTTTTGGTGTTCAACATCTTAGGCAAGTTGGTACTTGTCAACTTTAGGGGTTGGTGTTCCATGTGAAGTGGGTGCTTCACTAAAACCTCTTGTTTGTTCCATATTTATAGGATAGTAGCCCATTTTTGTTTTAGGATTGAGAGTGGTTTTTCTACCCCATGAGGGTTTCCCACATAAATCTTTGTGTAATTATTTCATTCATGATTTTTCTTTAGTTCATCTATCTTGCATATTGATATGATTGGTTAAGTAGCTTGAAGAGTTGGGAATTGAATTGTAATATTATTTAACCACTAATACACCACCCCCTCTCATTGGTGTGTAAATCCATAAATTGGTATCAAATTAGGTACTTTTGAGGCTTAATAGTTTGAAAGGTGTTGTTAAGGTACAACATGATCCATAATGAAGAGTCCATGTTTTTCCAAGTTGTTTTACATTTAGAAGAAAATGGGGACAATAAATGATACATAGATAGTGGTTGTTCTAGTCACATGATAGGAAATAAGAGTAAATTCATCACTCTTAAGAAATCAAACTTTGGTGTTTTTAGGTTTGGTGACAATAACTCTGATACTATAAGAGGTAAGGGAACTTTGAGTTTAAACAATGGATTTTAAAGACTGAAAATGTTTTATATGTTGAAGGGTTAAAGAAAAATCTTCTCAGTGTTAGCCAAATGTGTGAACAAGGTAATTTTGTGACCTTTTATGATGATGTTTGTGAAATTAGAAAAGGAAAAGATGGAATACTCCTTGCCAAGATTCACAAGTCAAAAAATAATATGTATGTATATCATGAATGCAAAAGAGAAAAGTGTTTGATGAGTCAAGTAGAATAAAGTTGGCTATGGCATAGAAGACTTGGTCACATAAACTTCAAGAATATGATAAGGATTATTTTAGAGGGTATTTTAAGACATATTCCCAATATTTCTAAGGTTCCTCAATGTTTTTGTAAGTCTTGTCTCCATGGTAAAAAAGTAAAGAGAAGATAAAAGACAAAAGAGTTTTCTACTACTAAAGCATTGGAATTAATTCACACTGACTTATGTGGTCCTATGAGGACTCAAAGTCTAAAAGGTAACTACGATTTCATTTTACTAATTTATGACTTCAAAAGAATGACTTGGATCTATTTCTTAAAAGAAAAATCAAAAGCCTTTACCAAGTTCAAAGCTTTCAAAGCCCTTATTAAGAATGAAAAAGGGTTAAAGATCAAGTATATTAAATTAGATAGAGGTGGATAATTTTGGTCTAATGAGTTTGATGAGTTTTTTGATACTTATGGAATAAAAAGACAATACTCAAATACTATAACTCCACAACAAAATGGAGTAGTTGAAAGAAAGAATAGAACAGTTCAAGAGATGTCTAGAACTCTACTACAAGATGCCAAGTTGTCTGATGGTTTTTGGGAAGAGGCTACAAGTACTTCAGTCTACATTCTTAATAGATGTCAATTAAGAGTATATAAAGACAATACCTCTTATGAACTATGGAAAAAAAATTTGAAAATGTCAAATATTTTAGAGTGTTTGGAAGTAAGTGTTACATCAAAAGGGATGATGAAAATCTAGGCAAATTTGATTCTAGATTTGATGAAGGTATCTTTATTGGCTATTCTTCTATTAGTTTTGATTATAGATTCTTCAACAAAAGACTTCATAAAATTATTGAAAGTTCTAATGTGAGAGTTGATGAAAGTGGTCTTGCCAAAAAGCCTAGTTTAAAGTCATGTGATCCAAATATTAGTCTTACTAAAAATAAATACCCATATATATGTACATCATATGAAGATGATGAAGAAGATAATAGACTTGATACTAAAGCTCGTGCAAGAAGAACTTAGGTTTATCATCCAACTTCTCAAGTCATTAGTGATATGAATGCTAGTAAATAGACTAGGAGAAGACTCTTGTCCAATCAAGATCAATGTGATTTAGCTTTTTTATCTCTTCATGAACCAAAAACCTTCATTGAAGCCAATAAGGAAAAGGAATGATGTTATGGTATGGATGAAATTGATTAGATTAAAAGAAATAACACTTGGGATATAGTTCTTAGGCCTAAGGGAAAGAATGTGATTGGAACAAAGTGGTTATATAAGAGTAAGTTGAATGAGAAAGGTAAATTAGTAAGAAACAAGGCCATGTTGTTATGTAAAGGTTATTCTTAGGTAGAAGGGATTGACTTTGATGAAACTTTTGCTCCTATATCTAGAATAGAAGCGATCAGACTATTTTCAACTTATGTTATTTATAAAAATTTTAAGGTATACCAAATGGATGTTAAATTTACATTTTTGAATGGAAAATTAGAAGAAGTTTTTATGGAGTTTAATGAGGGTTATGATATAAAGAATAATCAAATTTTTTTTTGAAGATTAAAGAAGGCTCTCTATGGACTCAAACAAGCTCCTAGAGTTTGGTATGATAGATTAGATAAGTATCTTTTAAGTCAAGCTTTCAGAAAAGGAGTGGTAGATAGTAATATTTACATCAAGCTAGAAATAGAACATCAATTGCTTGCTGTGGTTTATGTCAATGACATAGTATTTGGTTCAATAAATGATAAGATGAGTAAGGACTTTATAGATGTAATGAAAACTTAATTTGGAATGTCTATGTTGGGAGAACTTTATTTCTTATTGGGATTGAAGATAAATAAACTAAATAAAAGGATATTTATCTGTCAATCCAAATACATTAAGGATATACTTGAGAAATTCAATATGTTGGATAGAAAATCCATGAGTACTCCAATGGAAACATGATGAAAATTGAGTAAGAATGACGAGTCTCCTAAAGTTGATCGATCCTTGTATAGATATATGGTAGGGAGTTTATTGTATTCTAATACTTATAAACTTGATATTATGCTTGAAATAAGTGTAGTTGGAAGATATCAATCAGATCCCATAGAATCTCATTTGAAGGTAGTTAAGATAATCCTAAGGTATCTCAAAGGCACCATGAACTATGGTTTTTGGTATCCTAGGAGTAAAGAATTCAAGCTAAAATCTTATATAGATGTTAACCGGGTAGGATGTGTTGATGATAGGAAGAGTACTAGTGGAGGAGTGTTCTACATAGGTGAATCCTTGGTATCCTAGTTAAGCATGAATCAATCTTTAATATCTTTGTTTACTATAGAGGATGAATACATTAGTGTAGCTTCTTGTTGTACTCAAGTTATTTAGATGAAGCAAACCTTAGAAGATTATAAGGTAAGTTAAGATGGTCCTTGTATTATTATGTGTGATAATAAAAGTTCCATAAACATTTAAAATAATTCATTGATGCATTCTATGACTAAGCATATCCCTATCAAGTATCATTTTCTAAAGAGCAGGTTAGTGATCAAGTTGTCAAATTGGAATTTGTACCTTCTAAAAAACTAGTAGACATAATGACTAAGCCATTGCCTAAAGCTACATTTGAATATCTAAGATCTTGTCTGTGGGTCATTATTTATTGATTCAATGAATAATTATTCAATGGTAGAGGTGAATAAATCAATCAAAAGAATCACTTTAGTTGTTGTGGTTAGTTGTTTGACCAAGAGGTATGTTTAGGTATTTTGGTCCTAAAATGTCATTTTGATCAATTTTTGATGTCTTAGTTGAGTGATTATTTTAAGGATAAGGAATAAGTGGTTTGTATGAGGTTTTTAGGAAGGTTTTCATGAGTCATTTCTAGGTGGCTTAAGGTCTTGATGAGCTTAGATATGTGTTTTATGGTCAAAAGTCTAAGTTGACCATTTTTGGCAATAATGACTATATAAAAGATGCTAAGATAGCTCACATAGTGTTCTAAGGTGGATATAAGATTTAAAATAAATGATTAAAGTTGGTTTTTTCATGTCAAATAAGGGTATACAAATTGGAGATGCTCCTAAGATATCCAGGTGTGATTTTGACCATTTGGTCAAGGTGTTTGTTGTAGATAATAACTCTATTTGCCCAGAATGCTTGGTTTCAAGGGTCACTTGAAGAATGAATATGTGTAATTAATTATTTTATAATCAAGAAGGTCTACACATTTTTTTAATACATGTTATAGGTGGTTTCACAGGTGAATGAATGTTTTTTTGCTAGGTGGAGCTTTTTGAGTGGTCATTAGCTTCTCTTCTTAAGATTATGTGTTTGGTGGCGTAAAAGAAGTCATGGTTCCCAAAGGTATGGAGGATTGAAATTTGTAATGTAAGTGATTTTTTATGGTCTCCATGTGTGGTATCTAGCTCAAGTGTCTGCATTGACTAGAGGTTGACTTTTGACCAACTATTACTTTAAAGGCCTAGTGATTTGGGCATGTTTTGGAAAAGTGCTAAAAATTTGGAGTTGGAGGTTAGAAGATTAAAAATTAGTTAAATGGGAGAAATGGGTATCTGAATCATCTTTTACAATGGTATGAAAGTGATTATATTTCACTTTATTCAATTTTTAGCTCACTAGGAGGCCTAATTGGCTAGTAGGCTAAAGAAGGAAGTATGTTAAAGAGGATGAGTTAGAGGATAATTCTTAGCATTCCTAAGTGGTAATGTTAGTGGTCTTCAAATATAGATTTTCATGGCTAGAAATTATCATTTTAGAAAATTATAAAGTCTGTAGTGGCCAGATAGGGCTATAAGGGATCTAAATAGGCCTAGTGGAGAAATTGAGTAATTTTGTGATATCTTTCCAAATAAGGTTAGTATTTTTTGTTCTATTTGATCATGTTGGAATATTATAATTGTGTTAAAATTATGTTTCTATTCTTAGAGTGATTATACTATTATATATGGTGTCTTGTGAATGATGGTAAGTGAGCTTACATGGTGCTTTATTACTCATGTTACTATTTGAGTTGATGGTATTAGTTCTTGGAGATCCTATAGGAATTAATTGGTTATGTAGATAAATTGGGATCCTTAAAAGTATATTAGGGTCCTAGGGGGAGCTATGGTGCCTTGTAAATTGATGATAGGTCTAAGGATCTTGATAGCTTGCAAACCAATATGAGGATTTTTCATGATTGACAAGTTATTTAATGTATTCAAGGAGTAATTAAGTTTAAAGATCATAGGGGAAGCCTTAATTAGTATATTCAAAACGTGATTCTTGTATGATGTTGGCTTTGAAAACATTTTAGATTCTCTGCTTCATCATTATGAGCCCACTTTGTCATTTTGGCAAAGGGGGAGAAGGATTTGGTATGTTGCCATCAATGACAAAGGGGGAGATTATTGGGATATAGATGGTATATGTGTTTTCATTGATTTCAAGTGGCATTGGTGATGATGAAGTGGTATGTGATGTTAGTGAAATGGAGCATGGTGGCATAATGTGCTTGGAGTAAAGGGATACTTACAAGGATGTGCATGGGTGTTCTAGGTGGATGTTGTATGGCTGAATGGATCTTGGTATGATATTGTTTGAATTTTTCTTGATGTGTTATATTCTCAAGGATTGAGTTCATGTGGTCTTCATGAGGTATGTAGGTTAGGTTATGCCTTGTAGGCTTGATCATACATGGTTGCCTAAGGGGTTTTGAGCACTATGGATTGTGTGGCATGGTAAGGAGATTAGTATGATTTTAATATACATTTTATACATGTATAGGGTGATAAGAGGTCAGGTTTATGATTTTAAAGAGGTGACAAGTGTTCTACATGACAACGTGGCAATTGGTTTAGTTGGCCTGAGTGGGCTAGTGAGGCTTTGTGAAGGGCCAAAGAGTGATTTTAGAGTGGTTAAGCTTATATATGCATGGTATATGTTAAAATATTATTTTTAAATTTAATTAACCAGGTAATAGTTCAATTTTTTAAGTAAAAATATATAAAAAGGATCCTATGGCTTTAAGAGGTACTAGAAAAGCGTCTAGTGAGCCCGAGAAGAACTTTCTTGTGTTTGTTAGCATGTGCAAGGTTTGCATGGGTAGAAGATACTTTTGGAGATGTTGTGAAGGGTACATAATAATATTCTCCAATAATTATTTCATATACTAAGGTCCTATCCTTTATGAATGATTGTTAAAAAGCTAAGTAGGTTTTCATGTGCAAAAAAACGTAGTCTTAGACCCGATAGAGAAGATATTGATGGTTTGGGCATAGATTGGATTGGGTGATAAAATATGATGATTATATGTTTTATATTACTTATTTATTTTTATAATAAAGTATTTTTTGTCTCTTGAAAGTGTGTGGGTCCCCAAAAAAATGGGTTGTTAATAGTATTCTGGTTTTTGAGGAAGATTTATGTGAATGACCAGATGATCTAATGGATGATTGTTGAATATTAGGACTTGTCCCAAAAAAACATGAAATTTTTTATGAATATTAATCTTTATGTGTAAAATTTATATGATTTTAAAGATGACTATTCAATATGAAGAAAATGGTGTCATAAGTGAGAAAGAGTGATTAGAGTGAAAAGAGGAATTGGAAGGCCTAATCATTGATTAGGAATGGGTATGAGCCCTTTAGGTGATGTGTTGGATGTATTACCTATGTCCATGAAATTATTATTATTCCTAGTCACTTAGAGATGATTGAGTGGTTGACTCATAGTTGACCATGATGGTTTTATTAGCAAAAAGAACTTGTTTTGGATGATTGAGTTTGTTTATAGGTTAGATGGTTAGATCAAGTGTTTATAATGATTAAAGAGTGTTGAGGAATCCTTGAAGTAATTTTTTAGAGATTTTAAATATTTTAATAATCTTTATCTAGTCAAATATAGTCACATAATTGGTGTTATACTTTGTGTGTAAGGCATTTGTGACATGAGCTCATGATATGGTTTCAAAAGATTGTGTAAAGGATCATGGTTGACATTGGGGGACATGAATAATTATTCCTAAGATAATCTAAAGTGATATGTCTAAACATAATAGAAAATGGTATATATACAAGGTGTTTTATGCCTTTTTGGGTGTGTGAAAAAGTTAGACAAGAAAATGTGTGTGTTGTTATTTGAAGACCTTGTGTGAAGGTTGTTAAGGTCCTTGGTGACCATGTTTGTATGAGTTTGAGAAGAGAAATATGTCATTAGAATCAGCATAATTTTTTGATTCTATTGATTATTTTTATCAAATTTATGAGTGCATATTTGAATATAAGAAAAAGATTTGTGAATGGGGTTGTTTTCTTTTGTTGATGAGATATATTAGTGTTGGTGACTTGTGTGAAGTTGAAAACTTGAAGAAGAGTGTTCATGTAGGGTTTATCAATCAGAGAGATAAATAATTAGAGTTCAACATTTTTTTATTGGATAGGTGTTGTGTTGGTGCTAAACATCTTAGGCAAGTTGGTGTTTGTCAACTTTAGGGGTTGGTGCTCCTTGTGAAGTGGGCGCTTCACTAAAACCTCTTGTTTTATCCATATTTATAGTTAAATAGTCCATTTTTGTTGTAGGCTTGAGAGTGGGCTTTCTACCCCATGAGGGTTTCCCACATAAATATTTGTGTAATGGTTTCATTCATGCTTATTCTTTAATTAATATATCTTTCATATTGATATGATTGGTTAAGTAGCTTGAAGAGTTGGGAATTGGATTGTAATATTGTTTAACTACTAATTCACCACCCCCCCCCCCATATTAGTGGTGTGTACCTCCATCAATTTTATGGAGGTAGGAGTGAGACATATATACCACTAAATAGCTTTGCATCTTAAGGAAATTACTAAAATTCTCTTGGATACATTTTCTTGGGTGATGTATACTGAGCACAAGTTGGCTATATCAGCTATGTGTTCCACAAGAGTGGTGGAGTTTTCTAATATGATATATGGAATTTTTTTTAAGGTAGAAATTTTTATATCATCAAATTGGTTAAGGTTCAAAGGGATTCCATCATTAAAGGGGAAATATGCTTTTATTCTAGGCCTTGCCATTTGAATTAGAGGACTTGTAATAGGCTGTATAGGGACAAAAATTGTATAATTAAGACAATTAGGGATGTGGGAATTATTTTCAATCTAGGAACCCTCTTTCTCCTTTCAATATCTAGAGATATTTGAACAAATTCAATCTTCTTACCTTTTGAATATGACCTAATGGATAAAATTTGCATGAAACTACCTTATAATTAGTCACTAATTGTCCTTAGCCTTTCAGATGTTTTCTGACATTTTCAAACTTGTCAAATTAGGTCTTCAAGGCACTTGATAATTGTTCTCACTAGGCATGTTAGAACTATTAGGTACTTAGGTTGTACCCGTGTTGGGGAAAAGACTATTCACATCCACCTCAAACCTAGACCAACATTGGAGTGACCTATAGGCTGTGGGATACCTAAGATGTAGGTCAACCCTCTAGTTTTTATGGGGATAACTCACCTAATTTTTCACTTCAACTCTCTCTAAGACCTAATCCTATTGTAATGAAAATGGAAAAGAAATGAAAACTGATAAAAGAACCTACTCTAAAGTGGTGATGCACCAATAATTAAAGATCCTCTCTTAGTCTATCCTTTGAAACTCACTAATGAACTTTATGGAGACTATAAGTAATCAAATTCTTGATGGTGTTCTTAGCACGAATATTTCATATGGAAGTTGAATAAGAGTTTTACAACTTGACGGACAAAGGCCTAGATTTACACAAGACATTATTGGCTTATGACACTTCAAGAACACCTCTACATTCCAACACTTCATAAAAATTGCATAGAATAATAACCTAAATTTAGGTTCATAAAAGGACCTATAGATTAAAACATCATTCCTACATTCTAAAAATCAAACTCTCATGAAGCACACTAGAATTCAACAATAAATCTACAAGTATCTTTTATTTATTCAAGTGAGTACAAGATAATTTTGGTAGAGCTTTACTATACCCAGTTGATGGATTCCAAAGAAATATCTCAATGACTACTTAAATAGGAAGTTTTAAAGATAAAATAGAATATTCAGGGAATGAGAGAGGTAATGAATGAGACCAAGGTGGTATATGGCAGTTACATTAGGCATATTCACCCTCCTCATGCATTGACACTTCTTCAATGAGTCCACTTTGGAATTGAGGGAAGGTATGGAGGTTGTAACTTCCATATTTAAATTCATGAAATAATTTACCATGATAAAAATATCCCAGTATTTCCTCCCATGGTAGTTACATAATGCAAATTGGGTATGGCTAAGCCTCTAAGAGGCATTGAGTAGCCTTTCCTTTAATGTGCATGCAAAATTATCCTTGAGACTACCTTCATCCTATCATAAAGGATTTCAATTTGTGATATGCTCACCTAGATGATAGCTACCAATAATTCAAAGTGGTTCATCAATTCCACCACACCATTCTATGCTTTTTATACTCTTCTACTTGCAAGTTAAGTAGGTTTATTTTGCTTGTTCTTTATTTTCTGTGTACTTACTATATGAATGATTTTCCTTGATTGAATCATTGTATCAAGACTTAGGAATTTTATTAACTATATTCAACCTATAATTAAATTGAACTTGCTAGACTAGGATTTTCAAATGAGTTACATAGATTGGTTATTTATAAAGAGATCGTATATCCATTTACAGGCACTTTCATGCATAATTTTGACATTAAAGAGGTAGAGTAAGTTCTAAATTTACCTCTCCCATAATTTTAAACTCCTAGTTAGGCTCTACAACACATATTATACCCAAAACCATGTCAAATTTCAATTTAAGGAGTGACCATATAGTTTTCATACCATTAGGGGCCATGGACATGAGCCCTTCTAAGCTAGTAACATGATCCAAGTGTTATAAAAGCAGGTCTTGAGTGTTTGAAGGCGTTTTTCATTAAACCTATCTAATTGAGTCACTATTAGGGTTTAAAGGGGGTTTAAGAGTGCTTATGGATCTTAGGGATGTTTCATAGAGACTAGGGCTTGGATTTCTAAACTAATTATACCAAATTCAAGCCAATAAACCTCCCCACCTTCCATAAAGTGTTAGTCTCCCCATGCATAGCATCCAAGCTATGATGAGCATTTGAATATGCTCTTTATGTAATAAGTAATCCTATTGAGAATTTTTTCTAGATGTCTATAGTAAAAATGACTCACTGTAGGGATTTTCCTAGAATACAAATTAACCAAAGGGACTCAAAACACTATGATAGCCTTCATCATTCTAGTTAGAAGTGTTCTTACTTTTAAAACTGTTGTCTTCTCTACCTTTTGGTCACAATTATATCAAAGATGATGGATTAGTATATCTATAAAAATAAATCATGAACATTGTCCTAAACCCTAATGTTTGAAGGCACTCTTGCATCATATATAACCTAAAAATTACCTTAGATACCTCATGAATTATAATCATTAGTTTTATTTGATGGATCATTTTACCCCATTTGGATGCACATAACCATGAATTCAAACACTTGTGCTTATCTACTTGTTGATCCAATCATGTATGTCACTTTGATGGGTGTTAGAGGGATTTTTTAAATGATATATGACTCTTTCTCCCTTCCTAACTTCATTGTGTTCACAAACACTCCCTATCTCTTTGCTATTGCATTCAAACTAATGACTCTAGGCCTATTTTATATAGTTTGACTCCTACATGTGTCAAATAGTCAGTCACTATGATGCTCATAGGAGTTTAGGAGACCTTTAAGGTCATTTCATGGTCAAATTATCTCATTTTGATGGATTTTGAGGCTAAAATCCATCATTAGGTCTCTTCTAGGGTTTATGCAGGTTTGAGATGTCCACCATATTAATCATGGTTCATAGTGTACATAAGTATAAATTATGAAAAAATTACATGAATATCCATTAAATTTACCTCCTCATATTCCATTAATGGCTTGGGTTTACATGAAAATGGTGTGTGGAGATATGAATGTTGGAAGGTGATACTAGGGTTGTTTATAGTAATTCTTAGTGGTTATTTTCTTTAGGTTCATTAATAACAGTTAGCCCCTAAATTAGAAACAATATTATATGAATATTTATTCCATATGGGGACTTAAACTTCCCTAATATCTATGTTCATGATCATTTATGTGGTGAAGTGGGTGATTATTTGAAGGCAAGCTTCGAAATGATTGTGTATAGGGTGAGTGGCTTGAGTAGGGTTTGAAGACACTTAGACCATTTTAATCATTCTTTTGAGATTTAAAACTCCTTATAAAGTTTTAAACATATTAATACACCTCACATTTACCACTCAAATTTTTTTAATATCTTAAAATAATCTTGAGATAGTAGTAGGGTCTATAAGCAGGCTTGTGTGATATTTATATTGGCCTATCTCTAAGGCATTTGACTATAGATTTGAATGCTAAAATTTTTGGAGGAGGTTTGATGACCATTATCACCATTTTATAATGATAAAAAAACTTTTGTATTTCCAAAACTATCTACAGACCCTTCATGGCATAGATCTACCCTTCAACCCATAAAACCAACTATCACATATAGGGATTGGTTTGAGATAAAAAAAAAGGTATATCCATTGTTTGTATAGCTCAAATGAAGGAATGGGTACCTTAAATTGGTCATTATTACCATTATTATTGAATTTTTATACTTTTACATTCTTATAAGGCCTCAAACTATCATTTTGGCTTAGAATGGCAATAAACTGCCTATTGACTATGTGCTTAAGCATGAACATACTGAGTATAGCCTTCATCATTATTTCTTAAGGTGTTTGTGATAAGGAGGTGTCCATAACATATATTAGGTATTAATATATTATCACATGGTTTATTTAAAACTACCCCTTTGATTTCATACACTACCCTTATCATAACTTAAGGCTTATATCTAAATATGCATGTGTGCTTTCAAGCCTATTTCGATGTGTCTTTGCCTTCTTAGATGCGATAACCACCAAGTTTTCATTATCATTATATATGAACCCTAATATTTTTTGAATGAATGATTCCACTTTACAATAATCAAAGTATTGTCCTTCATCATTAATTTATTTTAGGTCTACACTCATACATGTTCATTATGTATAAGGTTTGAGTGTCATGTTTGTATGAGGGAAGAGTGATCAATAGTTGCTCAAACCATAGTAACACCTTCATATATTCACTCATAAAATAGATGATAAAACCATATTAAAACATTAATATATTCACTCATAACCTTAGAATTCATACCTTATTATTTTCACACCAATATATATGCCTTTGAATGGTATACGTAGTGCCTTTGGATATTCTGCTATAGTAGGCCTAAAAGAGCTAGTTGTAGGTGTCATTTGCCTTCTTTATTCACTATATGATCATGTATGACCAAAATACCATGATATCATTGATATTGAGGGTTAAAAGAGAGTATGAATGTCTATTGACATGGTTTAGCCCTGGAAGGAAGGGTGGAAGAGTGAATAAAGCTGACTATGGGGTGGAGGAGGGTGAAACATGAATAACATAGTTACAATATAATATGAATGGCAATGAAAACATGTGAAATGATGTAGGTATTAAAATGGAGTGAGATGGATTGATGTGAACCATTCCAATACAAACCAAATGGATCTTGGAGACCCTCACACACATACCAAATACATAAACCACTTTTGAAGCAAGAAAAAGGGAATACATAGTCCAAAAGTGAAACCTAGAAAACTCAAAAGAACCTTTTTTTTACAAGAGACTATAATATCCACTAAAAGTGAATAAGTGAGCTTGGAGGTAAGGAGGATGGTTTTTAGGATTTTTATGCTACCATGGAAGTTGGAAAAGTTACTCACAAGGGCATGATGATGATCCATTATCACTTCAACACCCTTTTTCCATGTTTTTGGTATTACATTTGAAGCCTTTTAGATGTCATTAAGCCATACATAGTGTGCATTATATAGTGGTTTTAAAGTGTGTATAATCCCTTTCTCATTGAGATATTATGAAATGACAAGAGTCTATTGGACCTTAAACCTAAGAAATAAGGCATTAGAAACCATGAAACACTCTATCAACTCTTCAACTCAGTTACCAACTTTTATAAAAACACTTAAACACTTTGTTCATTATCCAAAGCTGACTACAAGATATAGATAGGAGCTAGTATTGAATTTTGGATATTTATATGAGATCACATGTGCATTTCAAGTGAAAAAATGATGTAATAATATCCTTCGAGACTTGAGGGAATAACATCAATCATTAGTTTGAGCAGGCAAGCCAAGAATCCATGAAAACCATTCAAAGAAAATTGGCCTATGCAAATGAGAATGTCATAAAAATTCCTTAAGTTCTTAAGTAATGTTCAAAAAGCTTGTGAAACCAATCCCAAGATAAATTCCCATGGGTGGAAGTTGCCTAAGGTAATTCCTCTAGTTATGAGCTTGGGTCCCCATTCTATCTCCTCCATATGATATAGGCATAAACCTAAAGATATTTTTGATTCTACCAATGAGCTTGATTTACACTTAAACACATTGATTTATTATCCATTTAAAATTTATAAACTCCTTTTGAAAAACCATGACTCCACCTAAGTTAGTCCATACTGTACATATTTGTAGCACTTAAGTAAAATTTGTAACCTACCATTTATCTATAGTTTTTCTTGTTTCAGACCTAAATATATCATTATCAAGTGTTTTAGAGGTAAAATTAAGGACATATGACACTTTTAACTTGATGGTATGAATTGAGGGAGTTGAAAAGTCATTATTTAGCACGTGTGGGGCACATTTGGAAGGATTTAAGCATTGATCATGATGGTAATATATTCAATGAGGTATGAAATAGTAAATTAATGGATATATAAGGATTATAAGATATATTAAATGCATTTGAGGTGACTTAGTGGTTTATCAAGGCCATATTAGGTCTCATTATGACCAAAAACCTTGACTTTGTCACACATATATGACATTAAGAGGATTATAAATTGAATATCATGTCAATATCATATGAAAAGAACTTCATAACCTATTATATACCTCAAATCTACCCAAATATAATTTTCATGATGTTTTTGAACTCTTGAAATTGAACATACCTCATGTTATTAGATAGATCAGAGATGCTCCTAAATTCTCACTAGACTACCTTCTCAATTTACATTCATCATGGAATTTTTTCAACTTTTGGGACTCCATAAAAGTGTCCAAGGTCCATATAAACATGTTTTATCATCATTAAAACACTTTATTGAAGTTAAACATAATTAATTAAGGCTCACAAATCATATCTATAACATGATAAGAAAATGGACTATTTGAACAACCCTCATAACTACAAGGACAAGATGTAATCATGAGACTAATGATAGATTAGGAATCAAGGAATTTATTTGACCCATTTCTAGGCTTGGGAATATAAATTGGTTATGAATACCTTAACCTCTCCTATTAAGGTTTTGTTCATATAATATTGCATCTCATAATGAAGTGCCTTGATTTTTGGATAAACTTAATGGTGTTTATTTTTTACTCTAGACCTAGGTGTTGCATCTTGACCTTAAGATGAGGTTGTTTGGTTGATAAAGTAGAATGGTTGAGTGGATTCAACTTAATTATTTTTTCACTATAGTTTTTAGTGATACATAGTTCCAAAAGACTAATAAACATGTGATATGTAGTAATGACCTATAGTACATTATTGGAAAGGAATGAGACCATGGTCTCAAGGTAAGAATAGGTCTATTTAGATATAAAATGATCCTAGAGGGAATTATAAGTGTGAAAATAGTAATAAATCATGAATATGCACCTGAAGGATCCTTTTTACTCTTATTTACTATATACCTATAGTTGACATACATTATCAACCAGTATGAACTAAGGCAAGATGTAAGTCTATTTAGTTGGTAGTAAATAAAGTAGATGACCATGTTGAAAACATAAAAAAAATTATATATCAAACTCTTTGTTACATTAAATAATAATAAAGTAATAGATAAAAGGAACGTGTTTTGAAACTCCACACATAGTCAACTAAACCCCACATAGTTAGTCCTAGTAACTAGTCTCTAGGGGTTTGAGGTGTATAATACAAAAGGAACATGAAGGATATTTTATATTTTATTTATATGGTAAAAATTAACTAAAATAACTACTCATATGTTCAATTTATTTATATGAATAGGGTTGATTCCCTCTATTTTGTCTGAGACAGAGGGCACTCCATGAAAGCATAGTCATAGGTTTAAGAGATGAAGGTTGAAGGGAAGAAATAAAGAATAAAGTATCATGGTGAGATATTTTAGGGGTTTTTTGAATATGAATATAGATTTAGGAGGCCTCTACATTCATTAAAAAATTATAGAGGGTTAAAAACACTTTCAGACATAAACTAGGCCTATTACCCTCATAAACTCTATCTTGCTCTAGATTACTTCCTAAAAATTTAAAAATAAGTTTAGGAATTTTTTTAGAGATTAAAAGGATATTTATAACCATTTAATCATATATAAATATTCAAATTTTGTCAATTTTATCTAAAATCATGTTAGGCATACTCAAAATGAATATATTGAACTTGAGTGCCACTTTAATTTATTCACACCTATATGGAGGGACTACAAGATACTCCAAAGAGTTTGGGATAGTTTATGAGGGTATATATCTCAAAATAATTTTTTTTTTTTTAATTTTTAATGTCAAGATTTTATGAACAATCCTTAATAGTCCAAACCACTATAAACCCTCTCAAAACCCTTATACAAAATTTATGGAGAATACATGAAATATTTTTCACCCAAATATAGTCAATTTGTCTTAAAACTAGTTTGGAAATTTTTATCACTCTTCCAAGCTCCTCATCACCTATTTGGTTTATACTGTCTCTTGTATAAACAACCCTAACTCAAGGGTTTTTTTCAAGATTTGAAGTGTTATATAGGTGTAGAGGTGGATGTTCAAGTGATAATTATTGTAGGATGTCTATGTGTAATTATTTAAACCCTTAATATTCATCTCTCATCACATTTATATAATAAAATATCTTTGCTAGACCTATTATTGTAAGTAGTCCTAAATAAGATAGTGAGAATGAAATGACTACCTAGTGTGGAAAGTGAGAAGTGTGACAATGAATATTTGTAAGTCTATTTGATATAACAAAGGAAAAATATGTCTTAAATATGTTTCCTAACACCTCTACAAGTAATTCCCATGAGAAAATGTAGGTCACTTAAACAACAAGTGTGAAGACAAGCTGAGGAGGCTAATGAGTGACTGCTAGTGAGTGAACATAAGTGTCAAGAAGAAAGCTGTCAAATATGAAGGCATATCATGATTGTTACCATTAATATTACACATTTTCATTATGGTGCCAATTTCTTTAAAATATTTATGGAAATTTCAATAATTCAATGGAAGTCTTCATCATCAAGGCAGTTTCAAAGAGGAAGGTGAAGAGTTTCTATGCTAGATTGAGGCAATATGTTATACCTATGATGGAAACTTATCCAAGAGGACTTATTTACCTCTTTTCTACCTCATTCAATTTATTTTTAACTGGTTTATGTAGTTGGACACTTGTCTTGGTGACTCTTGAACTTCTCTTCTTCTCTCTCCTTTCCAATGCTCTATAAATGCAAGCCATTTTAGCAATTATAGATAGGACACACCTAATATGGAAAATCCCTACTAGTTTGGTACCTTTTTTTTATCCTTTTAATAAGACATGTGAAGCTTATTTTATCTCTAAAAACTTTTTCCTAAGTGTGTTAAGTGGTGTACTTGGAGGTTAAGTGATGAATATGCTCTTGTTGCTTCCATATTGCCCTTAAATGTTTTGTGTGATGGATATCTCTTCTATCAGGTATCATAAAGTGTATATGTTTCTTGAGTGTATCTTTAAGTGTGAGAGATACTATTAGTGTCTATTATCTAACCTTATTTTCACCCACCTTTAGATGTGCATAACAATATGGCTCTATAAGAAATACTAATACTAGAAGGCAATATAATTGAGGTTAGTTTTGGTAGTTTTCATTCTTAGTGTATATGCAAGTGTGCTTGTTGACCAATATTTTGGTGTATCATATTATATGTTTACTTTTTGTTACATGGTTCCCTTTTAACCCCCCAAGTGATTGATCTAATTTAGTGTGTGAGCTTAAGAGACTAATCAAGCGAGATAACCCTTTATCCTAGAGGTTTATCCCTATTATAGGAAACTCATAGGCCTAAAGGTAATCCCATATTGTCCAAATATGGGAGAGGCTTTAACACCCTCTCCTAGGTTTCAATATTTGGCTACAATAAAAAGGATCACTTGAGTTGCATTGGATATACTCAAAATATTAATAAGGCCCACCTCAGACAATAACTTGATATACCCACCTTTAGAAATGCATAGAAAATCTAGGTTAGATAAATGTGTCTTAAGAGTACCTCAGGCCCAATCATAATCTCTAAATAGATAAACTAGTCTTTATCTATGCCTAATTTTCTAGACCTATCTAACTGGTTCTACTATCAACATTACTAGAGACGTACATGATTTACTT
This sequence comes from Torreya grandis, assembly GCA_037957365.1. Lineage (NCBI taxonomy): Eukaryota > Viridiplantae > Streptophyta > Pinopsida > Cupressales > Taxaceae > Torreya > Torreya grandis. The sequence continues at coordinate 1,032,653 of JARHVA010002482.1, read as the reverse complement.
AGAAACCAAAAAAAGTAGTATCTTATTTCCTTTCATTCCTTGGGAGGTAGGACTACTAAAGAACACATAAAGTATTTTTAAACTAATTTGGGAATAATGAATTAGTACATAAAGATGTGGCATGTAGACTCTTTCTTTTCACATTACAAGATGTTACTTATGGTTAGTTTGTTAATTTCTTAAAAGGTTCAATTACATCTTGGGATGAATGTCAAAACCCTTTTTTGGTATAGTTTATAAAATTTACTAGCACAAGTGTTGTATTCCAACACTTTTCAAGTATGATAAGAGAACCAAGTGAACCAATCTAGGCCTTTAATACTAGGTTCTAAAAGATGTAAAATATACTTGAAGCTACGTACAAACCTATTAAGGCATTAGACCTTGAAATGTAAAAGAATGATTACACTGGATGACTACTATATTTCTCTAAAAAACTATAAATTTTGATACAATACCTTTGGCTTACACTCAAGCTATCAACATTGATCAATAATTGATCCCTTAGTCACAAGCCTTGGCCCTTTTTTTTCTAGCCTTCAACCCAAGTCCAAACACAAATCATAATATTATGGCCTAAAACTAGAACTAGGTGTACACCCATTTACCTTTAGCCCATACTCCACTTAACTAGAACCTTAGATTCCTAAACAATTCTATGTCTGATTCTAACCAACAAAATCATAATTAGTCCTTAATACTAGCCAATATTGCTATTACATATGGTACTACTCCTAATTGCACAAAAATAGAATTGGGAGTTTTCCAATGGATGGTGTAAAAATTAAGTGATGATTTTATAAACATGCAGAAGTGTACAAGGAGCACTGGTGGACAAAATGCCAACTAGAGCTTTTTATTCTATGGGTACAACATGCCTTTCAATAGCCTTATAAATAATTCAAAGCAATATCAACCTAACAAGATGTCAAAGGTAAATATCATGGAAGTAACCCTTCCTAAGTAGTTCTGAGTCCATAACCTAATTCAACATGGTGAGATAGATTACATATAATTATTCACTACCTTTGAGATCTTTCAAAAAAAGATGGATAAATAGGAATATTTTTAAAACCCAACAAAACCATCTTCCTCTAATATTTTAGGACATCCCAGTATAATAATGGTCTTTGATACCTATGAATTATCATTACCAATGGAGGATGAGAATAAGCTAGAGGATAATACTAATGATATCCATGATTTTTAGTAGTTCCAAAAAAATAATTATAACTTGAGGTATAAGAAACTGGCTACTACTTCTATACATCCAAACAATAATGCTACCACACCTTCAAATCCAAAGGCCAATCTACCCCTCCAAAAGAGAATGATCAATTGTAGAGTGTAAATCCAAAAGGCTAAGGAGGATATAATATTATTGAAGATATGAATAAGATCAAATCTAACATTAGTCTTTGTGAGTTAGCTTAGATCGCCAAATAAATAGAGTTTTTGTTCAAACCCTTTACTATGAGATCATCTACTAATAAAACAAAAATTTCCCATGTAAACATGATTGTTTACATAGATAAACATGAGGTGCCACCTTTTGTTTTAACCATAATTTTTTTTATAAAGAATGTACGTAAGTTTTTGTTTGTCTCATGTGCCTCAACTTATGTGATGCATATAGTTTTATACAAGAAACTAGGTTTGATCCCAAATAAGCCAAAAAGAGTGGTTATATGATTAGACAAGTCTTATGTCCCCTATGTTGGAGATATGAAAATTTTTCACAACCATCTTAAATCTAAGCTACATGTACATTAGGACATATATATTATGTTCTTTGACATTCTATAAGCCTACATCTTGATACTGAGTCATGATTGGTCAAATATATTGAATGGGTACATGGTTACATATTTATCACACATGTGGTTACATAGGAAAATAATAGCCAACCAGATTTGAGTAAACAGAGAACTAAATATGAATTACCTAATCATAAATTATAACATGAAGAATGAAAATTTTGAATTTTTAGCTTCACATACATTTTTACACTTTCACTACCAAGAAAGAACCTCATAAACAAGAAATTCAAGGTCCTTCTTAGTTATGGACTCTCCATTTATATAAATTCAAATCAAAATAAGGTTCAGGTGTTGGTGTATCCTTGATCAATCCAAATGGAAAGAAATATATGAATTCTTATAGGCTATAATTCCCTTACATATATAATAAAGTTGAGTACATATATCTAATCCTTGGTCTATAGTTCTCATTGAAATATAATGTCAAGTAGTTGTAGATATTTGGTGATTCAAAATTGGTTATTAACCAAATAATAAATAAATATCAATATAAACTCACTTATTTGAAGAAGTAAAAAGACTGAGCATGGGATCTAATTAAGTCCTTTAAATAATTCAAGATCAAGGTCATCTTAAGGGAAGGAAACTAGATGATAGATTCACTAGTAGATTAGGCTACCAACTGGCACCACTCTAAGAATAAAAAGTGTAGAAATATTCTATGGATTGGGTTCCTTTCCCCTCTGTCCTAGACAATGTGGGAAACTTATATGTATTTAAGGATGATCAAAAAATTATACAATTTATGAGTATTTCTAGAGCCTTCAAATCTCAGTTAATAGATAAGGAAAATGTTGAGTCCATATATATTGAAAATTTAGGAAATATAATGTCCTAAAACTAAAGGAGAATTACATCCCTCTAGGGATGGTCTCTCTAGAGTGATCTTTTGATGTGGATCCACAAGCTCAAAATCCAAATCAACTCAAAGAAACTAAATCTGATTTTATCAAAGAGAATTTGGGCATTGACCAACATCCCCAATATGTTAACATTGGTCTAAGTTACATTGAAAGTGAGAAATAAAAATTTGAAGAGTCTACTGACAAAATATAAAGATGTGATCACTTAGACATATGAATATTTGAAAGTCTTTGACCCTAGAGGTCATCACACATACCATCCCATTGAAGCCAAAACATAATCCATTCAAGTAGAGACAAAGGCCAATAAACACAATTCTAGAACCTCTCATCTAGATGGAATTATAAAGTCTACTAAATTCTAAGATTTTATTTACAATTAAGTATTCTACTTGGGTATCCAACATAATAACAGTTAGAAAAATGAATGGAAATATCATAATCTATGTTGAATTTATAAACCTAAACCAAGCATAAAAAAAGAACAACTATCATTTTCCCTCCCTATGTGAGTTAATTCAAGTGGTAATTGGATTTGAGATTATGTATTTCTTGGATGGATGCTTAGGATACAATCAAGTACTAGTAGAATAACAAGAAAAAATGAATACTACCTTCACAACTAAGTGGGGAACTTTTGCATACAAAAGGATGACTTTTGGCCTAATAAATATATAATTAACCTTATAAAGATCTAATAAATTTACCTTTCAAGGACTCATTGACAAATGCATCATCATTTATATGGATGACCTAACAGTATATTCAAAATATAGAGTTGATCATGAAAAACATCTACAAAGATTATTTGATAGGTGTAGAAGATATAGAGTATCACTCAATCCAAAGAAAAGCATATTCATAGTTATTAAATAAAAAAATATAGGCCATGTAACCACTAAGGATAAGATCTCAATTGATCTAGAATAAATCTAGGACATTTCAAAGATAACACCTCATAACAGTAAGAATGAGTTGAAGTCTTTTTTTGGTAAGATAAACTTTGTAAGGAAAGTTATTTATAGATTTTCAAAGATTGTCAATCCATTAAATGCTATGATAAAGAAAGATGACAAAATAGAATGCACAATAGAGGCTAAGAAAGCTTTTCAAGACAAAAACCACTATTTCTTAAGATCTAGTTCTAATTATCCTAGACTTCAATAAATATTTCTATCTTTATTCTTTTACCTCAGAGCACAATATAGTGATTATACTCACACAAAAGTTAGATAAAAATTAACATCCAATTGCCTTCATGAGTATCAATATAAAGGATACATAGTTGAAATACTCAATGATCGACAAATAGATATATAAATTTATTAAATCTTTGAAAAATTTCATCCATTACATTCTTATAAACAAGACATACACCATCATTTCAAATCCAGATGCCAAGCTCACATTATCCAGAATGAATTAGATGAAAGGATAAGTGGATGGAAAAATTATAGTACTTTGATCTTGAAATTATACCAAACAAGATGGTGAGAGGTTAGGTAATCATCTAGGTCATGACTACGATTGATCCACATATTTTTATTAAACAAGTCAATGAGATTCAAGTAGCTAGTGGTCAATGGTATACTCAAATAATCCACTATTTACTCATAAGAACATGTCCCTTTGAGCTAAATTAAGATCAGAGATGAGTCACTAGGATCAAATGAGCACATTATATGATAAATATAGGAGTTCTATACTAAAATAACTATGAAGGCATTTATTTGAGATGTGTTTCAAAAGAAGAAGTTTTGGACATTCTAGATAATCTACATCAAAATATAGGTAGTGGACACCCCTCATGAAATGAAATAACTCATAAAATTTTGAGAATGGGTTACTACTAGCTTGTACTTTTCAAGTATGCCCATAACCATGTCAAGACCTACCATGAATTCTAGGTGTTTGGGAAAAGAGAAGTGAATGTTGCCATGCCTTTACAACTAATCATTAAAGGATTCCCTTTTACTCAATGGGTATTGAATTCATTAGAGTGATAAACCCAAAATCTTCAACATAACACAAATTTATCCTAATAGATATTGAGTATTACACCAGATAGATAGAAACCATGGAAAATAGGAATTTTAGAGTATTGGGTGTCATCAAATTTCTAGAAGAAAGCATATTAATCATGTTTAGAAGTCTAATTTCTTTAGTTTTTGATAATGATCCAGCTTTATGATCTACTAAATTTATAGAATGGGCTTATAATAACTAAAATATCATTATTTTTTCCTCAAACTACTACCCACAAGGGAATGGAGTGGTGAATCTACTAATAAAAATCTAATGGATGTCATTAAGGATTCAACATAAGACAAACCAAGAGAATCATATCTTCTAATAAAGTATTCACTATTTGTAGACATAACAAGACACAAGCAAGCCATCAAGGCTTCACTTTTTCTACTCATGTATGGGCAACAACTAGTCTTCCCCATCACTCTTAAAATCCTAATGTACTAATTCATGTAAGAGTACATGGGGGAGGATGAAATAATCTAAATTAGATTGCTTGACATATTCCAAATGGAATATGCATGAATTTAAGCACTACATAACTTTAGTAAACACCAAGATATTATTAAATGATGGTTTGAAAAAATGTCTAATATCATGGCCTTTAGGATTTTTGACCTAGTTCTTATATGGAATAAAAAACATGAGAAAAGGGACAACATCATAAGTTTATTCCTTTATAGATTGGACTATATAAAATATCTAAGATGCTAGGTAATAATGCTTTCCATTTGAAGGGCCTCCAAGGTTTTTAAAACATTATTTCATGGCTACTCTAACTGGAGATACTTGTAAATGAGTTAGTTAGAGATATATAACTAGGAGAAGAGTAGATTTCCTAACTTCTAAATTATATTTATTTATTTCTAGAATAGATCACCTACTTTCAAAGTTAATATTTCTTATTTTCTTAAGTTAGTGTTTCTTATTTTCTTCATTTGTTTTGGGTAGATTAATTGTTATGATTTCTAGATTAGTTTTCTTAAAATTTTAGAATAGAACAACTGATTTTTTCCTATGTTGGAATTTTAAAAATACTCATCAAAAAAAAGGGGATGATATAAAATGAAACACAATGGGAATTCACAAGTATTTGTTCTAGCATTGCTTGAGTTTCTAAGATTATAAGGTTTCTATTATGACTGGACTAGGTTCTACTTGGAATGAGTGAGTTTTTAAAACATTTGATATTTACTCTAATATACTCATGTAAATTTTACAAAGACTTTTCATTTCCAAAATATCAATTAGATTATTGAATACTAAAAATAATTGGGTGAGAGAGAATTAAAAAAGAAATGGATTACCATTGACATGGATGTATTGATTAAAACAAGTTTTTTTCATATAAATACACCCAACTAATGGTGATTCCCAACCCTTCTTCTATCTATATTTAAAAAATAATCATGAAAACTTATAGAATATGGGTGATTCAAGTAATTTATACTAGGGATATGGATGCATGGCTAGCAATAGATCAAGGCTTATATTAGAATTAAAGGTATCTCTATCAGGGTTATAGATGCTTAACTAGTAGAAGAGTAATGCCCAGGCTTCCTTTATTAATTTTTTTATAACATATGAATTCAAAATGAAAATTACAATTTTTTTATATGAATTTTTCAAAACTATAATAACAAGGGGAAAATAAAATCATAAAATCACACACTTATCAAATGAGTCAAAGGGGTTAATATGTTGCATTGGGAAGGAGGAGTTTTTTTATAGGGACTAGTCTATTTATTATTTTATTGTTATAGCTAAATTTATGTTAAATTGGATTAATTAAATTCTATATTATTAAATACTTGAGAATTTCCACACTAAGTTTTCATTTATTGTGCTCTAACACACACACACACACCCCATTTTATGAATTCAAATGGGAACCCGCTATTATTTGAATATTATTATTTAGGATCTTGTAAGCCATAGATATCTAAAAAATTAGTTATAATATAAATAATTATAAGGTTTTCATTAAATTATAAAGTTACAAAGTTTAAAAAGTATGAAATTCAAACCCTAGACATTAATTTTGATTTATTTTAAGCCTTGGGTTTTCATAATTCTTCTTAAAAATTGGCTTTATGCTTTTGTAAGTTAATGGAACTAATGTGTCTCAACCTAGTGTTTTTATGTTTTATTGCATGTTCATAGGACTATTGGAAAGGACTTAGAAATTATTCACACCTAAGACCTACCTTTATTATCCAAGATTAGGACAAGTGGTAGAATCACATGCATTGGAGTTGATTGGACTTTATAAAAAAATTTAAGTGTCCCAAATTTTTTGAGTTCCAAGACCTTGATAAATGGCATCAAGCTACCATTTGACATTATATGCACCTTAACAAAAAGTCAAGTTACCAAACCAAACCAAAAGTCACCACAATAAAAAAAATTATATGTACCTTACCAAAAGTCAAGCTACCATATGACATCCATGTGGTACAACCACATTTAACTAGGATAAATTTTGATTTAAAATAAAATTCTAAGTATTCAAAATTTTTGAGCCTAAAGAACATGCCACACCTCATAACCTCATGAACCTAAAAACATGGAAGTTCAAAGTAAATATAATAATATAATGGTCCCAAGGTTCTAATCTTTGATGTTTTGATAGTTGGCATAATTTTGTTATCCTAGAATTCAAAAGGTTAAAACAAAGTCTAATGGTCCTAAGGCCCCATAGTTTAATGACCCTGAGGCTCTGAACTTTAAGGGCTTGATAGTTGGCACATCTCTATTAAGTCATAGATTTAAAGGATAAATTTTAAGTTAATATATTAATGGTTATATTTTTCCAAGTATTGATAGTGTTGATATCATACCACAAGTCAAGCTCTCATCTACTCAGAGCCTTCTAGGGATGTACACACTTCAAAAGTTCAAATATCTATGGCTTCAAGTCTCTATAGTACTAAAAACATTCCACATGGATCAATAATGTTAACTCACACCCCCAAAACATATAAATTAGGATTGTAAATCTAAAGACCTCAGTAAATGAGAAACAAATAACTATCATGATCTAGGATATGCATAGCTAAAATATGAATAAATGAGTTCGACATCAAAAAATAGGGATGATAAGTGAGAGATTGACATAAATTAAATAAAATTATTAGATATATAAATTCAATGAAAATTTTCCATTTGAAAAAAAAAAACCTCATAAAGCAAACTAGCACATTTAACTTTAAATGGGAACAAAATCAAAATCTGTTATTTGCATTAATTTTGCATGGATTATACATTCAAAGAATAGAATTTGGTAAATATATAAAAAAATATAAGAAAATGAATGTTAATTCACCATTAATTGAACATTTCAAACCTAAGACCTCAAGTGACCAAAATCCTTACTTTTTCTAATGAACCTAGAAGATCATTTAGATAGTTTACAAAAGGAATTACATAGCTCATATCATTGAAATGGCTTATCCAAAACCAAAATAAATATAATACCCTTTTGTATACTATATTTATAGAAACATTGAATACATAAACACTATATTTGACAAAGTTTCACTATATTTTAAGTTTCCGTATTATTCAACCATCTAGAATATAGTGGAGTCTATCGCATCATACTCTACATAAGACCAATTGTCCTAGAAGGTGAAATGGTACATTGATGACCTACTTATAATAAAGGCCATGGAATGACATCAAGTAGTGTCTAAACCATAGGTAATGCCTTTTATTGATTTAATTCATGATTTTTTATTCAATGGTACTTTTTTGGGGTCTATTTACACCTTAAAAAAGGAAAAAAATGCAATTTCATTTATGTAAGTGCATTTGAGAGGTACATTAGGATCCCAGTGCCTAAGGTAGCCTATAACAAATTCTTAGCCAATGTATAGCTTGAGAGTAACAATATTTATGGAAAATGAAAGTAATGGCTAGTAAAAATCCAAAGACTAAACCCCAAGAGAGGCATCTCCTCTAATAGTATCATTAAATTTAGGCCTAGTATTAGAATATCCATGGCCCTTCAAAATAAATTGTATGGTTTTGCTAGTATCTCTTATGTATAGGTGTAACAAGTCCCATTTTAAAACATTATCCTAAATTTTGATAAAAATATTTCCCTAAGAGAGATAATTAGTGTCAGTATGAAGTCCTAAGTGTAAAAACATGAACAAATTCTAGATAATGTTATCTTTTATATGATGCCACATCTATTAGATGCAGCCCTTAGGATAGTCTATAGAGCCCATGGAGAATTATGGAAACCATCTGTAGAATATGTGGATAATAGAATCTATGAATACCATTTTTTCATGTTTGTATATAGATTTAAGAATAAAAATACAAAGATTTGTAAGGAATTCTATCCTCAAAATAACCAAGGCATTCATGATACTCCTATGCCTAGAATATTTGAGAATTTGAAAATAAGCATAGCTAAAATGGGGAATTTTTGGATCTATCTAGATTATACCATAATGTGAATTATAAAAACAAGGGCACCCCCTCTATTTTTACCACACCATGTTCTAGACAAGCTTACAAATAAATATGAGGTTCAACAACTATATAATAGTATAGATGAATAACTTAGTCTCATACATTAGGTCTATTACTATAATACCCCTTTGAGCATCGGATATCTCTAGTTTGTGGTGAGGGCACACTTTAATCAAGCAATAAATATCATATCCCATTACAATTTAAAGGTGGCCAAGTTTAGGGAATGGGACCCAAAATGGAAAATTAGAAAGTATCTCCAACTCCTCAAGGAGAAGAAAGGAGTGACCATTACATATGCTCACCAAGAATATGAAAATGATGTTATTTTTATGAATGAATCATATAAATCAAAGGTATGGACCTATATTAAGGACACCTAAATGTCTATGATAATCTCCCAATCCATTCATTATGACCCTGAGATTACCAAAGAGAAGGTGAATGAGATGGTGGAGCAACCATAAAGTGCCTAAATTCATTATTCATATCTATCCCAACCTTAGGACCCAACAAGATAAGACCAACATCCCTTTCTAATAGGAGAATAAAATAATTTATTAGAGGGAGAGTCGAGTAGTCAAAGGGAGGAAAACATCCAAATAAGAAATGAAATTTTCATAGGTCTCCCTAGTCCTCATCTAGCCTTTACCCATCTAGTTGATACCACCATTTTAGGCACATATACTATAGTTGAGAAGACTTCACCTCCTCCAAATGGGTAGAAAAACACTCTCTTGGGCACCTCTCTCTCCACTCACAATAGTTTCATAGGTGATCCTCCCAAAGTTTCTAAATAGTTACTTCTCATCTATTTCATTTGTTCCTCCTTCCCATCAAGCATATCAAGTAATTCCATCTCCATATATCACCACCATTGAGGTGAGATCTCCTAAAACACTCCCTATTATACCATTTTTTCTCTATCCACTCTTACCTCTACCAATATTATCTCACTATCAATTCCTTCACCACCACCTTTAGTATTAGTTCATACTACTATGTATTCTTCACTAGTCTCATCATCCCCATCTCCTCCTATTCCATCCATAGCCACTTAATGAGAGAAATATAGAGTTTTCCCAACCTCCATCTAGGTTCATCAAATAAAATAAATACCATCATTATGTCTTATAACTCTTGGAGGATCCCTTGAGGAGTAAGCATAGGGAAATGAGAATGGACATGTCATATCCCTAGTGGATTATCCTATGGATGAGGAGGAAGTAAATTCAGAAATAATAATGGGAATAGAACCAAGGTTAAGTGAAGAGGGACCCTAAATGAAGCATATGAGGAATAAGAATTATAAAAGGCCAAATCTATAATCTTGAAAACTCTGAATAGGGCATTGGACCAATAGATCCTCACTAAAGAGGAAAGATAAAACATCACTATGGTAGTTTCTTCTCTTGTTACTTCTATTAATATTATAAATACTCAAGCTATATATTTTACTCCTACCATTCTAAGGCCACCATATTCAACTCAACTAGAGATACAATTGATATAATGTGCTCCTATATAGTGAACCATAATGATAGTGGTTAGAAGACCAAGTTTGACCTAATATGCAGCTAAAGTCACTCCTCAAAGGGAAACATCAACATGGTAGAGAATTATTTATCCATTTTTATAATTCTTTATTCAAATAAATGCTTCATTAACACCTCTAATAATAACTCCCCCTCCAATGATCACTTAAACCTTTACCTCTAAATACCCAAGTCAACCATAATAATAAGGGGAACTTATTATTCCCTAATGGGTTAAATAACTACAAGGTTGAAGAAATGAGAGACAAAGCGTGGTCATAATATAACTACCTAAAGTCTCCACCTAGTTTAATAAAAAGAGTGGAATGATCCAGAGGGTGAAAATAGGAAGGCATTGAATATAAATACAAGGGAATAAATTGAGTTTGAATATAGGGAAGCCTATTTCCATTGGACAAAAAGAAAAAAAAAATCCAAATGATCCATTATAAAATATAGAGTATTTATGTTCATTTTTTGATTTAAATGGAGAAGCTATGAAGGAAATTTACAAGCATAAGGAGGAAAAACATAAACTACTATAGAGAAAGAATATCCATGCCCCTCAGGGAATTATAGATAGTGTATAGAGTACAACCACTTAGCTATACAATATTTTGAATAATATTCAAGTATCTAAATGATAAATTCACCTTGATAGAACATGATTTCTTAAAATTTGTCATCATTTTAATTTTTTTGAGAAAAATCTTATGTTTTTGGTTCAATGTGCCTAGATTAGTGCACTTAGTCCAACTAACATGATACATGAGACCTAAATGATGTAATTGTAAAAAGTGATGGTGCCCTTAACTAGCATATGCTGATGAAGGTTTTGATAGGACATTTTTGAAGGCATGATAATGAGGAGTTATAAATTTTTATAGATATGAGGGTCACAAATGTGATTACCTATACTAGAGAGCTAGTAAACAAGACCAATTTTGAAACACTCCTTAAAGTAGATACATATATATTTAAAGAGGATGTTGTGGGAACTATTTACATAAATACTAATGAGATCATGAAACTAATCAATTTTTATAAGGATATAATATCAAAGTTTGAGGCCTTTGGAGTAGAATTTAAGATCTTAAAAGAATAACACACAAGGTTGATGGCTAAATCCATCAAAATATTTAAATTTTACCTTCTCAATTTTAATATTATTAATAGAGAGTTTGAGGTTGTACATGCATTATTTGAAAAAATAAAATCCATAGGGAACATCGAGGTCATCACAATCATGCATTCAACTACAAGTGTTTCCACATCATTAGAGGGTCCCCAATATTTGATATATGTAATTATGCATACTCCAATAAGGCTAGTTTTGATTCCCAAAGAATCTATAATGTATATTTATGTTTCTAAAATTGTCACTCAACTATTTTTGTCTTCTAGTAGTACCACATCAAGACCACCCTAAATATTTATATATTTACATGTTTTTAATTAGATTGGGATTGATAGATCTAAATTTATGTGGAATATATATGATTATATTTTAGTTGAGTAATTATATAGTATGTAAATAATTTTGTACATGCATGTTTTTTATGATTTTGGACACACAGTTCTATTATTGGAGATGTAAATTTAGACTTCACTTGGAGGATGAGGCATCCCCTCCCCAAGCCTATATATATACATATATATATATATATATATACATACATATATACATATACATATATATATATATATATGTATATATACATATATATATATACATACATATATACATATATATATATATATATACATATATACATATATATACATTTATATATATACATATATATATATATATATATATATATATATGTATGTATCCTCCCTATCTAAAACGGAGGAGAAGTTTGGTTATTAATATTAATAGTAAATTATGGGGAGTTTTTTTATAATTGATCTCTATCCACAAATATGATTCTTCTCCAAACCTATGAATATTGCAAGAAGTTACATTATTCTAGTATCTTATTATTTTAGTTGTGTATGATATTTATTTTAAATATAGTTATTCATATTGTTTTATTACAAATTTTTAATGTCTTTACATATTAATCATAATATCCCTTTGTAAATGGTTAATTGAAATATTACAAATGCAACAAACTTTGACTATATTCTACAATTTATTGTATTCTTACTCCCTTAGAATATTAAATGTGTTTGATTTTTGGTGTGCTTATAGTAAACTGAAGCAAACATTGATTCTTGATTGCTTGTCTAGCCCTTTGGTCAAGAGTCAACTTAAAAAGGTTTCATCTTATTTGGTCTACAAGCCTTCTTTTCTACCCTACCTTTCCTTCTATTTTGAGTTTATTTTGTTCAATCCCACCTTAGGTTAAATACATCATCTATCCACCCATCTCAAGTATTTATAGATTCACATCATATATAAACTATATATGGTAAATAAATACTCTAATCACTATTATTCTACCAACAAGTTATTTATAAAACCTAATACCCCACAACTCATGCCTTGGAGTGAATATTTTTCACCGATAATAAAACATTAGTGGCTACCTCATAAGGCTCCCTAGTGTGCATAAAACCCACATCAAGAGTGTCATTAGAGATCATTCATCAAGAGTGTTGTCTAATAGTTTGGTTTCATAGATAAACTCTTTACCTTCATGATTGTGCTTAAAACACACAACTACTTAGCTAATTTTGATAACACCTCTCAATTTTTATACCTCATTAGAACACAAAGTTAGTGAGTACACTTAGTGATGAAATCTCATTCATTGTGCCCTAAGGACTTATAGTTGGTGATCAATGTCCAACTCATGTAGATAAAAATAAAAGGGAATATAATCTATTTTTGATCTTGAGGGTTCCATGAGGGAAAATAGTAGAGCATACATAGTGTATATTCAATAAGGAGAAAAGATAAATCCAGTGTTTTTATCACCTAGGATCCTAAAATCAAGAAAGGGGAGAGCATATACATGTCAAGCTATTGCACATAAAGACACAAACACAAAATCAAACTCAATAAATTTCATTTTAAATACCAAATTCACATGTTTTTTATTTTTAAATATACCAAAATAATTACAATGAGATGTTTCATTAAATAATAACGTCTTTGGTAAGCAAAAATCTACATCAAATAGGTGAGTAGTTTAATTTTTTATCTCAATGGGAAACCTGCAAAGAACATTAAAAGTTTGATTCAGAACATCTTTGACAAGTGATACATGTAAAAAATATTATTTCATGAATAATACATAGGAGATTTAGTCAAATCAACTAAAAACTAAAAAATATTATAAACATAGTTTCAAAAAAAATAGACTAAAACAAAGTTTGGATAAGCAATAATTGGCCTTTAGAAGTCAATAGTTAGATTATAAGCCAAGGTCATGGCTTGATGTTAATCTAGGTCATGGATTTATAATCAAGGTTATGACCTAAAGTGAATATAGTCAATGGGTTTATAGGTTGGTTCATAAAATAGGAAACACTAAAAAGACACACAAAAAATTTATAGATTTTGGCAAATTTAGGCTTGAAACAACTCCAAATTATCTTAAAAACAAGTTAGGATGACCTAAAAATTGATTATGGGATGTGTGGTCCCACTGGGAATGCCATAGATAACACATGATTGCAAATTTTAGTTTTAAGTATAGTATGAAATCTAAAACAATTGAAACACACAATTAACATAGGCATGGTCCTCAAATTGAGCAAGATGAAGAAAATAACAAATAAAAAAATAATTCAATACAATTCTTATACCTTTCCTTTTTATCTCCTTGATGAAAAGAGTGATGTGCTCAGATGTAGTTCTAAAAAGGCTTGTATAATGTGCATGAAAAATATAATAGCCAAACCCATTTCAAAGTAGATGATTTGATGATGTGTGAAGAGGATAGTTGAAGCTTTGATTGGTTTTCTATAAGTGAAATACTTTTTGTTATTATCAAGACTTACATGCAATTTTCTTAAAAACCCTATTATGAAAATTATACTTGTTACAATAAGAGGGGTCACCATCAATTTATAAGATTTTAAGATTATTGTGATCCATTGATCTTGATCAAATATCAATGGTAGAAAATGAGTCCTCATCGCCATTAAATAAGGGAGGTTGAGAATTAAATATGGTGGGGGTCCAAGGGGGGGGAGTGGTAGGTGTTGTGATGTGTTAATCATGTTGATTTATGAATCTTGGAGGTGATTTTATTTAGAATAGAGGTTGATTTCATGGGGATGTTGAGAAATTTATTAAAAATTAGTTTTTATTAGTTAGTGTGTCATTGTCTTGAAATTTGAGTGTGATGTTAGGATACTTGGATTTTATTGATTTTTAGAAAATAAAAGTATTTAAAATCCATGGAATTTTTTAGTATGGAAAGATTTTTAATTAATTTAGATTAATTAACTAATAGTATGTGATGTAAACTTATTGGGATTAGATTTGATTATGGAAAAGAAGGGATTAATTGGCTAGGGGTGATATATAATGTCAGGTTAGGCTAGGGATGTTAGTGTAGATAGAGGACTGATTTAGGATGTAGGTATGATGTTAATGTGGAATTAGTAGATACTTAAAATCAACATGAAGTGTCTAATTTTAGGTGTTTATAACCACTACCCAATAAGGATAAATTATTCAAGGTTACTAGATAGATGAGCCACATGAAGTTAAGGCGCAATGGCTTGAGATGATATACCATGGATATCCTAAGGTCAATTTGATATTTGAAGAATCCACATAAAATATTAAAAGGATAATCACCCAAAATTTTACTTAGGATGGGGACCCTATATTGTGACATACTTAAGAATATTTTTTCTATAACTAATAACAAATAAAGAGGAAGATCTAGTGGTGTAGGGAAAATTGTAGAGGATCCAAAATCCATAGTAAGGGTTGATTGCCAAATGATTTCACTATTTATAAGAATGGATAAAAAGGTTAATTTTTTTGAGAATTAAACTAATACTACCTTCCCCAATGATATGGTGAGTAAAATTGAGAATGTTCTAAATTATTTAATGGATTAATTGACTATAATTTTTGAGATCCAAATGAGAAGTGATGTACTAAAGCAAAGGGTACATGAGTAATTGGGTAGAATTATGAAGATAAACATATCTTAGAGCTTAAAATCATTACATTATTCAATGTGAGCATGTATAGATCATTTTTTATACACATGAAAGCATCCTTAAAAGATTGGATAAGAGACTTGAATGTTATAATAGTGTTATTGATGAATGTAAAAGAAATATGTTACCCTATTTTGGGGAAGCTAATATAAAACACTTTTCACTTAAGATAAAAAATTCAGCACTGCTTCATAATTTAAGGCACATATGAATAGGTTTAGGATGGAATTAAAAAACAAAATATCCAAATCCAATAGGGAAGGATCCCAAAATGTTGTCAGTGTTGGAACACAACTAGATACTAAGAGGGGGTGAATTAGTATATAAATTAAAGCTATTCCTTTAAGTAATTTTAATATAGATTAAAATATATTTGCAAATCTAATAAAATATGTATATATTATACACATAAATACACATGATACTATATCTATACATGGAAAACCCAAAGGGAAAAACCATGTTGATAATAACTACTAAAATCTACTATTATAATCCAACCTCATAGTCAAAACCTCATTGGTTACACATTGAAGGGAACCAAACCTAAGGAGACACCAATTCCCTAAAATAAGAGAACCAACTCTAAGGAATCACCCACTCCCTAATTTGAGCACTAACTCAGTCTATCTGATGGTACGAACCAATTAGAACTATAATGGAGCTCTAACTCTAATTTTACAAAACATGTTTATACATGAATCTAAATCTTTGTTCTCTATTACAGGTTTGATATTTAACTATTCATACTCAACACATAATCTCTTTGTTCCTTTGTTCCTCTATACTCTTCTATATCCTTCTAGTTTTATGTTTTGATATAACTCTATTTGACACACTTCATCTCTCTCACACACACCATGTTCCTCTGTATCTCTCTATTTTTTCTTTGAAACACTTTAATAACTTCACCTACCTATGTATTTGTCCTAGATATCATATATATAAGAAATTGATCTAGGTTTCTATATTGTTGTTATGTTCACACTCAAACTGTAACACATCATGATAATTCTAGACTTTAGTTCATTATGACTTGAAATTTAAGTTTCCCACATCTTGATTTCATGCATCACCATCATAATTTCTTGGTCTCATTACTATCTATAGCATTTATCGGAATCTATTTTTGATGCGCATGCTCATTAATATATATTTTATTAGTTTTATCAATCAATCTCATTATCTATGTCAAGATATAGGTCTTACACGTAAGTTATTTCATGTTCTTATAACTTACCATTAGACTGGACATAACTTTAAATATCAATCATTGATCTTGCATTTTCCACCACAATATAATGGGCCATATTCAATTATCTCAACTTTAAAATGTATCTATTGATTTCTTGATCCTAGTTTCCAGATGCCATTCAATTTCTGAAGATGCACATTCTTTATCTCTATCTAGATGTTAAAAATTAAGATATTTATCCCATCTCATTACTTCTTATATATTTGGATCACTTTCAATCTATCAATCTTCTTAGATTTGCTTAGTCTTTAACTTGCCATTATGTCGATAAACATTGATCACTTTATTCCATCTGAGCCTACTCACTCCATTAAACTTCCTTTATACAATAATACATTCACCATAAAATCTTCTATCATGCTCAATTTTTAACTCTGACAAGCCTACACTCATTGGGTCTCTATCTAAAAAGCCTCATAAATGTGACACTTGTCACTTATGCATTTACACAGAGGTCTTTTTGACAAATTTGAATTCACTACACTTTGTTGGATAGTATATGTATGATAAAGTGATAGTTATTGATCAAGCTAGGACATAATGCAAATTCTAAAACTTAGCCAATATTAAGTCCATTAATCATTGATTGAACCATTAATTGTTAGGTCAAGGGGCCAATTTCACAATGACAATAAAGGCTTAAGTTATAACTTAAGCTACCATGTCCTCACTATATCCATTAAACTTCAAAATAGAAAAATCATGTTGATGCCATGACATAAACCCATAGGGTTTTACTGAGAAACCCTATTTAGTCTGAGAGCAAAGATAATTCATTTATGGACTCATTCCTTCTCATTTAAACTTATGGACCATATATTCAATATGCTCTTGAAAACCCCATAATATATATTCTATCTATTTCCTTTGAAAATTTACATAAGTGATCTTTGTAAATACATGATAAATTTTCAGGACCTTGTGCATATTTTGATACGTATGGAGACCACTTCAATGTGCCTGGAAGGCTAAACTTGCACCTGCATAACTCTTGTTACACTTAGTTGCATGACCTAAAAATTAACACATATGCTCCACTTAAATAGGATATTTGATCCATATATCCATTTGATCTTGAATCCTTTATATGTGCAAGATATGGCATCAATAAAATGCCTATTCATCTATTTCTTGCAATCTACAAATTTGACTATGTTGGAAAACACTATCAAAATGTCTTGAAGCCCTACTTTTCTCAAACATATCTTTTGTCATGCTACATCATATAACTTAGGATTCAATGCATATAAACTAGGAACTAATTTGATCACAACCATATGCATAGCTCCTCTAGACTCATTCACATGCGGTAATGGTGACATCAATAAAATGCCTTCTCGTCTTTTCTTGTCATTTACCCAAAATATCTAGATGATAATTATGAAGAACTAGATGGAATCCATTCATATACACAATCATTCTAATCATCCTTGACCTTTTATAAGATCCTATGCACATCCTCTAATGACCATATTCAATTTTTATCATCAATGACATACTCATTATGTCCCTTTTGACATCAATGACAATCATATTTCCAACAATCTCCTACTTTATCATTGATGGCAAACTAAATGCTCTAATCTTGTTATATTATACTCCTCTAACATTGTTTGCATTGGGTTATGATAAGTATGAACTAAAACTATTCAAACCATACTTGATCCCCCTTAGGTAATGGCACATTTGCCTTATACTCAACTTTGACACTTGCTCTGCTTCTTCTTTGACATTTGCACTTTTTCTCCAAACTTTTGTAGAGAGAATTTTGCTCTTTTTTCTCATAGAGATCATTTGATCCTTTTCTCCCTCTTTGTCATCAATGGTAAAGGGACTGTAGCTAATTATTTGTCCAAATATTTCTCCCCCCCTTATTATATAAAGTAGTTTATCCAAGAATCTACAATCAATATCTCATTAGAACTTTGGAATATTATGCAGACTTGAGTTGCTTTTTTCTCTCTTTTTTTAAAGCTTATATGAGACTCCCCCTAGATTCATGCCTTATTAGTAGGATCTAGTGATGTCATGTAAGAGCCACCACTCCCAAATTTTATCTTAGATACTCAAATTGTTCCTTGGGAAGAGGTTTGGTGAATATGTCTATAATCTGATCCTTAGCACATATTCCATTTTGACATCTTCTTTTGACCCTCTATCTTAAAAATTGATACTTGATTGATATGTGCTTGGTTCTAGAATGCATCACTGGATTCTTTGATATATTTATAACACTTGAATTATCATAGAGAATAGAGATAGGTGCTTTGTATTCTACCTTGATGTCATTGAGTCTTTGCTTCATCCATAAGACTTGAGTGTAACATGCCATTTCTTCTAAATTCTTTGCTTCTATTGTAGAAAGAGTAACTAACTCTTTCTTTTTACTTGGCCATGAAACAGTTTATTTCTAAGGAAAAATGCACCACCACTAGTGCTTCTTTTTTCATCCATGTTTCCTACCCAATCAACATTTGTATATGTTGTCAAATTGAAATCTTCACTTTTAGGGTACCATAGGCCATAGTCAATTGTGATTTTGATGTTTCTAAATATCATTTTCACTAGATTGACATGTGACTCTTTAGAAGCATCCAAAAATCTTATAACCATGCACACTACTTGCATGATATCTCATCTTGATGTAGTTAGGTATAACAAGCTACCTATCATTGATCTTTACATAGTCTGATTTACATCAATGGACTGATCCTATTTTCTCAACCTATAACCAATAATCATGGGAGTACTAACTAGTTTGTTGTTTTCCATTCCAAACTTCTTGAGCACTTATTTTACATACTTGGTTTTTGATATAAATATCCCTTCATCAGATTATGTAATTTGTAAACAAAGGAAAAAAGAAAGTTATCCTAGCATAGACATCTCTAAATCACTTTGTATTTGTGTAGTAAATTCTTTGCACATTTTTTTTTCTACCACCAATATGATGTCATATACATAAACAACAACAATCAACATTTTCTCACCTTCTAATTTGAAGTATAGATTGATGTATGCACATCCTTTATTGAAACCTTATTGTTGTAGGTACTAGACCAATCTTGAATACCATACTCTATGTGTTTGTTTCAGCCATATAGTGTTTTATTCAATTTGCATACATAATCTTCTTATTCTGACAACTGAAAACCTTGAGTTTGTTCTATGTAGTCTTCCTCTTCTAGGTTCCCATTTAATAAAGTTGACTTGACATCCATTTGATAGACTTTGAAATTTTTATAAATAGATAATGTTAGGAATATTCTTATAGCTTCCAATCTATCAACTGAAGCAAATGTTTCCTCGAAAACTATGCCTTCAACTTGTCTATATCCTTTGCACACAAATCTTGATTTATTCCTTATAATAGCTCCATCCTCATTGAGCTTATTTCTATAAACCCATTTTGTACCTATCATATTTTTATTTGAAGGTATTGGGACTAATTGCTAGGTTTTATTCTTTTTTATTTGGATCAGCTCTTCTTCCATGGATTTTATCCAATTTTCATACTTGTTGTCTTCAACATAGCTCTTAGGCTTAATTTCAGACATTAGAGAAAAACTTACTTACTCCTTGTTTATTACATCTTTTTTCCTTGTTTGAACTCCTTTATTATTATTTCCAATTTACTTCTCTTTAGGATTATCCTTTTGAACAAATCTTGGATGTTATTTTTCATTCTTTTCCTCAGCCTCTTCACTATCTACTTCTTCAAGATCTACCTCTTCAATACTAATTTTCTTGTTAGGTTCAACATGTTTCAATCCTTATTCAACCTTGACATTGATGCTCTCTACAATTTTGTGTATCCTTTTATTGTAACATACATAGCCCTTTATTTGAGTGAAATAACAAAGAAATATTCCTTCATCACATCTTGATTCAAATCTTCAAAACTTTTCCTCTTTTTTCCTAATGTAGCATTTGCTTCCAAACACTCTGAAGTAATCAATAGAGGTAGGCTTTTCATACCATAGTTCATAGGGAGTTTTGTCACTGTTTACTCATAGTTGAATTCTATCCAAGATATATACCACTATTTAGACTACTTATCTCTAGTATCCATCAGGTAACTTGGCCTCATTTAACATTATTCTAGCCATCTCCTTAGCTGTCCTATTATTTTTCTCAACAACTCCATTCTGCTATGGATTCCTTGTTGAAGAGTAATGCCTTTTGATCCCATGATTCTCACAATACTCTATAAACTCATTTGAAGTGAATTATCCACCTTTATGATATCTCAAGCATTTGATTTTCTATCCAATGTCATTCTCTACCATAGTTCTAAAGATATTGAATCTCTCAAATGCTTGAGACTTGTCCTTCAAAAAGGTTTCCCATGTCATTCTTGAGTAATAATCTAAAAATAACATGAAGTATCTCTCTTCTTTTGATCTTATTTCCATATTAGGACTATAAATATCATTATGAAATCATTGCAGAGGCTTTGTGGCTGCATACTCCTTTATTTTAAATTTGACCCTTGTTTGCCTACCTAGTTCACATTCCTTGCAAGTAGTGTCTACAAGTTTTGTTATCTTGGGAATATGTCTTACACACTTATTTGATCTCAATTTTACTAGGTTATCAAAATTAACATGACCCATTCTTTTATCCCATAAGTAACTCTCATCAATCTTACCCATCAAGCAGTGATTTCCATTTACTTCAACAAGATTATAGATGTTCTTTTCATTCCTTTTCCCTTTTATAACTATTCTTCCATATCTCTTTAGCTTGCAAATTTCTACATCAAATGTGACCTTATATCCATTGTCAAACATTTGGATAACACTAAGAATATTATGCATTAATATTTAAACATAAAGGACATCATGTGTAGGCAATTATCCATCTATGTTCAAAGATCTTTTACTTTTGATATTTATTGTTGTGTTATCTCCCAAGCTGACAGATCCTTCCTTACATTTTCTCAATTTGGTGAACTTGATCTTGTCACCAGTCATATGCTTTTAGCAACCACTATAAATCACCCATAAATTTTGATTCTTGGCATGGAGTGAAGTTTGAGAAATCATGGATTGATTTTTCACTCTCCACACATCTTTAGGTTTCTTATTTGGTTTCGTTTCAAAAAATTGTGAACCTTTGTTCACACAGGGAGGCATGCCTTTCTTTGCATTGTGTAATTTTGATCTTACAAAACTAGTTATACAATATTTAGCTATGTGACCAAAATTATTACAATCATAACACATTACATTTATATCTAATAAGGGTGCAAATGAATTTTTGCTTATAAAATTAATTTTTCTTGTCGGTAAAACTCTACAATTACTATCCTTATGACCAAAATGATTAAAACTATAATAATAACTATAAAAATATGAGTAATACTTTGTCATATCATTTCTTGGTGCAATATGAGGGGTTCTTATAAACTCTAGATTCTTTAATTGTCTCACTTTGGTGTATCCATCTGCATCTGCTACATTTATCTTCTTCTTCTCTTAAAGCTTCTTTTTAGGTTCAAATTTCTTCACATCAACTATGTTTGAGTATTTCTTTGTGTCCTTTCTATCATTCTCTTTCATTTCTCTAGATTCTCCTTTTGCTTCAAAGTTTTCATATAGGTTAGTAGATGTACTAGTAGTGGAACTTTTTCCCTTTGCATAACCAAGACATGATATCTATTTTGAGGGGTTTTAAGAGTTGATCAATTTATCAAGAATGTCTGATCATCTTATCAACTTTAGACTTTTGTTGAGTTGACCTTTGGCATTTTTTATCTCTTTTCTCAAAGACATTATCTCTACTTCTAGCTTCATACATTCATTAGATTTAGGTTGTAGTTCAAGTTTGACTACATCTTTTATTCTTTTCGCTTTTTTAACTTGTGTCTTTAGGCTTACTACCATCTGATCAGATTTCTCAAGACTCATGGACATCTTCTCAATTTCTTTTTGTCTAAGCTTATTCTATTTTGACTTCTATTTTTTTATCTTGTTAATTTCTTCTAAAGCACAAAGGAGCTCACACTCTAGATTCACTTCTCCTTATTATTCATCTAAGTCTTTAACTTATTTTTTATCCATTGAAGCTAGTCATATTGTCAAGAATAGGACTTCCTT
Source organism: Torreya grandis (assembly GCA_037957365.1). Classification (NCBI taxonomy): domain Eukaryota; kingdom Viridiplantae; phylum Streptophyta; class Pinopsida; order Cupressales; family Taxaceae; genus Torreya; species Torreya grandis. The sequence continues at coordinate 1,009,430 of JARHVA010002482.1, read as the reverse complement.
TTCCTTATACATAAAATCACAATCATGGTCATCATTATAACTATCATTGTCATCCATTGAATCACTACTTTTACATATAGACTTTTCTTATTTTTGAAAAAGTTATTCCTCTTTAGATAGTAGGGTTTCACATTTTTGATAATCTATACTTTCTCAAAGTTATGCTTTTTATTATGAGGGAATTTAGTAGCAAAATATTCTACTTTACCACAATTAAAACATTTTAAGGGTAACTAATCTATGTACTTTCTAGATCCTCTCTTCAATCTCCTGACAAAGTTGGCTTCTTCTTCATTAGTCTCCTTAGATATGGATAAGGATGATTCTAATTTTTCTTGCTTGGAAACTTTGAATGTGGCTTCTCTCTTGAAGTTGTTTTCTTATCCCATTCTCATCTCATAGGTAATGAAGGTTCTATGAAACTCATGAACAGTGACTTTATCTAGATATCTTGATTCCTCTATTGCAAAGATTTTATAATCATATCTTGATGACAAATATATTTATACATTTTTTAAAATGATTGATTATTTCATTTCTTCTCTAATTCCTCTATTTTCATTGATTATTTCATCTACCCTAATGAGGTAGTCTGCAATCTTCTCTTCCTCATTAATTTTAAAGCTTTCAAACTTGCCTTTGTAAGTTTGTAGCTTGGCCTAGTTTACCTTGTCATCACCTTCATAGATGTTCTTCAAATTGTTTCAAATGTCTTGTGTATTCTAAAAATACATAAATTTGATAAACTCTAAGTTTAACAATCCATAAAGAATAGCTTTTTTTGCCTTGACATTGTTCTCATATGCCTTCTTGGTAGGCTGATTAGTAGGAGTTGTAGGAGGGGTTGTACATCCATTTACCATGGACATACATACATCAAACCCTAATGAAGATAGATAAGCTTCCATTATCATGCTTCATAATGCATAATTTGATTTTTTAAAGAGAGATTATTTTTTTGATGAATATACTTATTGACTATCCATTGTGTTCATTGTTCTAATACATACCTATGCTGATTAAGTTTCTTTCAAGGAACTAGTGCTCTAATACCAATTATTGGAACACAACTAGATACTAAGAGGGGGTAAATCAGTATAGAAATTAAAACTAATCCTTTTAGTAATTTTAATATAGATTAAAATATGTATGCAAGTCAAATCAAATATGTAGAGATTATACACACACAAATATACATGACACCATATTTATATGTGGAAAACCCAAAGGGAAAAACCATAATGAGAATAGATGTTAGAATCTACTATTCTAATCTAGCCTCATAGTCAAAACCTCACTAGTTACACATTAAAGGGCACTAACCCTAAGGAGACACCAATTACCTAATTTAAGAGCACCAACTATAAGGAAGCACCCACTGCTTAATTTGAGCACCAACTTAGTCTACCTGATGGAACCAACCAATCTTAACTATAATGGTGATATAACTCCAATTTACAAAATAAATATATACATGAATCTAAATATTTGTTTTTTATTATAGGTCTAATCTACAACTACTCATACTCAACACATAATCTATTTTTGTTTTTCTTCCTCTCTACTCTTCTCTACCCCTCTGGTTCTATGTGTTGATATAACTCTATTTGACACACTTCATCTCTCTCTCTCTCACCATGCTCCTTTATATCTCTCTATTTTATATTTGACACACTTCAATAGCTTCACCTACCTATGTCTTTATCCTATATATCATGTATACAAACAATTATTCTAGGGTTTCATATGTTCTCTATGTTCACATTCAAATTGTAACACATCATGCCAATTTTGAACTTTAGTTCATTATGACATGAATTGTAAGTTTCCCACATCTCAATTTCATGCATCACCACCATTATTTATTGATCTCATTACTATCTATATCATTTTTTGGACTCTAGTTTTGATGTATATGCTCATTAATATATATTTGATTGGTTAGATCAATCAATCTAATTGTCTATGTCAAGATATAGGGTTTACATGCAATTTCTTGCATGTTCTTGTAACTTACCATTAGATTGAACACAAATTTAAATATTGATCATTGATCTTTCATTTTCTACCATGATTTGATGGTCCATATTAAAATATCTCAACTTTAAAATATGTTTGTTGATCTCCCTGATCTTAGCTTCTACATGTCATTCAATCTCTGAAGATGCACATTCTTTATCTTTGTCTATATGTTAAACATTGAGCCCCTTATCCCATCTCATTAGTTCCTATATCTTTTTATCACTTTTAATCCATCAATCTTCTTATACTTACTCATTATTTAACTCACCATTATGTCAATAAACATCAATCACTTTATTCCATCTGAGTCCACTTGCTATATCAAATTTCCTTTATATGATCATCCACTCACCATCGAATCTTATAACATGATTGATCTTTAACTCCAACAATCCTATGATCACTGGATCTTTGTCTAATAAGCTCTATGAATGTGAAACTTATCACTTACACATTTACTCAGAGGTCCTTCTGATAATTTGACTATGTTGTGCTTCATTGGATCATTTGTGCATGATAAAGTGATAGTTATTGATCACGTTATGACATAATTTAAAGTTTAAAACTTATACAACATTAATTCCATTAACCACTACTTGAGCCAATAATTGTTAGGTCGAGGGGCTGGTTTCATAATGATAATAAAGTCTTAAGTTATAACTTAAGCTATCAGGTCTTAGCTATATCTATTCAACTTCAAAATATAAAAATATCATTGATTCCATGACATAAACCCTTAATGTTTTATCGAAAAACCCTATTCAGTCCAAGAGAAAAGATAATTCATTTTTGAGCACATTGTTCAATGATAAGGGTCTTGTTGATGGTCTCTATCAGGGAGTCTAAACTTAAGTGCCTGAATAGAGAGAACAAGTAGGTGTTGTTGGTCCTAAAATCTTAATTTTTGATTGTGATTGACTTACATAGGGAGATTGTAAGCCTAGATGTTGAAAATAGAATATCAAGAGCCTAAATGAGAGTAAGAATTAATTTTCTTAATTTTTGCTAGCTTGAACTATATGGTAGAGTTTAGCTTATATTATTGACATCAGTGATCCCATCAACACTGGTCATGATCCTACCAACATCGATCATGGGTTGACTGACATTGATAGCCCTATAATAGGTAAACCTTTCTATATTTGGCCTATTTTCTATTGTTGTGCATGTCAAGTGTGACACTCATTATAAAATAGTAAAAATAAAAGGTTGGGAAGGAAGTAGTTTTTTAAGAATTTAGTTTAGAAGTGGGAATAAGTCTTGGGTAGTTAGGATGAGGGGACCAGGTCTCGAGGTGACTCATTAGGGGAGAATTAATCACAAGGTGACGTGGCTAGGTAATGTGGAAATATGGGTTTTTAATTAACTTAATTATTTATTTTAAATTAATTAAATGTGTGAGGGGTAAAAGTATGGGTTAATGAGATTAATTGTTATTATTAAAATAGGTTTAGGGGGGTTTCAACATAGGGAGTTACGTATGTGTGTGTGACATAATTTTGGTGTCTACATTTACCCCTTTTTATCTTGTAATTTGTACTGACATGTTGCAAGATAAAAAATAGTAGTTAGATGCTCCAAGTATTGGATGAGGTATTCCCCCTCAAAATTGGAATCAATGGAGGAGAAACTAGAATTGAGTACCAATTTGATAAAAAGGTAATTGGATGAATGGTAGAGAATTGAGAATCACTTCATATGTGTAGGTCATAATGAGCTATAGTTGATAGAGTCAAGAATAGGCAAAGTCAAGGAGGACTCAAATAAAAGTAACCAAAGCACATTTTGTAAGTGATAACTGACAAATGAAATCAATAAAAGTTGTAGCTCTAATGGTCAATGTATCCTAGGTATCTAAAGTAGGAAGTGCCCCTAGGAAACACAAAAGGGTTGAAGGTGATAGGATGGGCTTAGTTTCCATCCACAACACCTAAAATATATGCATGTGCATAATAGCCAACTATAGTGGAATAGCCTAAGTAGTTATGACAAGTAATGCACTCCTATTGTAAAAGGGTCAATAAGTGAGGAAGTGTTCATGATATCCAAGCAAAGTCATCAAGGGTGAATATTCAAGTGATTGTCAATGTCATTTTGTCATGGTTGGGGGAGATATATGTGATCTCTAGTTTCCCTAATGTATGGGTAAAGTTTAAAAAATTGGGGGTGGTTGGTGGGTAAAAATAGTTGTGGAATGGTGTTGATTTTAGTTATATGTGTTGATATCAATAATATAAAGTTCCAACATCAGTATAATTAGGGAAACATTGCTGAAGTCGATAGATATAAGCACCAACATCAGTAGGTTAGGTCAAGAAATATAATGTCAGTGGCTAACCAAACCCAATAAAAGGGGGTTTGATAGCTGACCAAACTCATTTATAACTTTGTGATTAGAGAGAATAAATAGAGCTTTGAGAGTAATTTGAGATGGTAGTGTAAGGAGGGGACCTAATGGGAGGTTCATGACCATAGGAGCTAGTAGTGCCAGCCAGGAGGAGATAGAGAGATGAGGTAAGATCCTACACTAGTTTGATTTGGTTTTTTCAAATTTTAAGCTAAATGAGAGGTGGGGTTATAGAAAATAGGAGTTGGGGGTAGAAAATAGATTAAAAGAGGTGTAGGCTAAGTTAGGGGGAGTTATGGGTAGGTTTATAGGGGAAATGGGTAGGTTAGATTTTGGGTTGTTCAGCCCTAGGGCTGAACTAATCAATGATATCAACTAACATCAATTGACATGGCACTAAGGTCAATCAACATTAGCTAACATGACATTGAGGTCAGTAGTTTGCTATTGACATCAACCATTATATAGGTTGATAAAACACTGACATCAACATTAATGTTGATGTTAGTTACTATTAAAAAGTAGAAAATAAGAGAAAGGGTGAGTTTTTGATCTCCAGTGGAAGTAATCAACTAGCTTAATGGCTGAGCTAGCCTTAGAAGACCTCGTGTCATCTGAGTGCTACCTACATAGCCTAGTTTAGGGCCTTAATCCAATGTAGTTCTCCCAAACCCTAGGAAAAAGATATAAAAAGGTATGATTTAGGGAAAAGGGTAAGTAAAGATAGTTAGAGAGGTTTAGGTCTTAAAATATAGGTCATAGTGTCAAGAGTCAATAATATAAGTAGTGAGGCCTAGAATTGAATAGGTGGGTAGGCCTAGGGTAGAGAGAGAGGTAGTGAAACCTAGGGTAGAGGGAGAGAGGCAATGAAGCCTAGGGTGGTTAGTAAGGTAGGTATATGGCTGAGATAACCTCAGAAGACCCCATGTCAACTAAGTGTTACCTACATATCTCAATGTAGGGCCTCAAGCCAATGTAGTTCTCCTAGTGAGAAGGGAAAAAGGTGGTGATAGAGTGGATTAAAAGGGATGTGACTTGAGTTTTTTGTATATGTATGCAGGTGAGGATGGAGCTTACACTGAGAGATCATCTACCAAGGTTATTAAACCATATGAGGAGAGATCTTATTCCATATGAGTGGGAGTATATGGTGGCCATGGGTTTAGGAGGAGTGCGATGATACTATCATGTCGCATAGGATGCTTCATTGATTATAGCTTTGATTGAGAGGTGGAATCATACCACCAATACCTTCCATCTATCAACTGAGGAGTTGATAGTGACAGGAGGATGTCTATAGGATTTTGAGGCTACCTCTTTAGAGTGAGGATATTTTCACATTCTTGAGAGAGGAGCATGATATACACATGGTCAGTTTATATGAGGAACATGTCAGTGAGGTGACTTACCACTCTATGAGTTTTGCATATGAGCCACTCTATATGGCTGATGAGGAGTAGCATCATCTGAGCATCCTAATGATGATCAGGATCATGGTGTATGCATTACTTGATACAAATGGAGAGAGATTTTTATTTTTTTGATAGGTGTGCTTACATAGATGATTGAAAAATAGACCATTTTTTCTTGGGGTCTAGTATTTTTGGCATGGCTATACAAAGAGTTATGGGGTTTGAGACTATGATGGTGATATAATCTATGTGTCAGCCATCTTATCCACTATTGGGCATATGAGCACATCATGGTGACATAACCATTGGGGTTACCTACTACTACCCTAGCTAGCTTTAGGGTTGGATTTAGATGGTGGAGAGATGGGATGGCATAGACATGAGTGGATGACATTATGAAAGACATTACTTACTATAGGCACATGATCGAGGGCTTGATCCCTGAAGATATCATGTGGAGATCATATCTAACATATCTAGTTTTCAAAAGTTAAGTAAAGTAGCTTATTAGGTTGTAAAACACATTATGGTTCAGGGGGAGACATGTCAGTGAGTTAGAGATGGTACGTGTGGCATGGGTTAAGAGGTAGTTTGGTCTACTACAAGAGATTTTGCCTACCTTCCCTTGATATAGGTGGGATGACATAGAGGCACCCTTACCATTACATTAGGAGACTGATGGGCCAAATTTTTAGGAACTACTAGTAGGGCTAAGTGTTAAGGACCTAGGGTGTACAATAGCCTATATAGGTTGGTGGGTATGGCTACATCTAGTAGTGGAGGTTAGGAGGCCACTGATAGACATATAAGGGTTATCCAAGGAGAGAGATGTAGTAATATAGGCTTGAGATATAGTAGTACAGGTTTGAGATGCAATGGTGCAGGCTCAAGAGATAGCCTAGGTAGAGGCTTTAGCCTTATAGGGGTAGTTGGTGATGTTTTAGGGTTAGATTAGGGCTCTATAAGGTCAAGTTATAGCACTATATGGATAGATGATTGTTTTATAGGGTTAAGTGACTATAGTGACAATAGAGAGAGATAGTCTGAGAGTAGTAGGCCAGGCCATTCCTCCTCCACCACCACCATAAGGACTAGTATAGACTAGGCCTTCATCAAGTGCTATAGGTCCTCCATAGACTATATTGATGGTGAGGTATTTGATTACCCTAGATGAGATTGCTTATTATGAGAGGGTTATTAGAGAGTTCCCAAAGATACAGAGATATTTAGAGTTTAGAGAGTAGGAGAGGTTGATGTCATGTGTGATGGATTTGAGCTCACATCTACATAGAATGATGGAAAGTGGTGATGACATTTCATCCTCGTGACCTTAGGGAGAGCCTCAAGGACCCTAAGTATCAACATTTGCTAGTTTTTTTTTGTTTATATATGTTACATGTATATCATCTTGTGAGTTGAAGATGCAAGATGTACATTTTGAGAAATATTTATGATGTTATGATGATGTAGATGATTAACATATATTTTGATCACATCTTATATATATAAGATGTTCATTTATTACCATGTGTTTATTTGAGCTGCATTTCTTATGATTATGATGATGATATGGATGATGTTTATTTTATGCTATGTTGATTTGGATGGTAATGTTGATCATGGTATTTAAGTTTAGACTAGCCTTTCCTATTTATGTGATGGTATATGCATAGTTGATTGGTTAGTTCCATCTTAGCATTTTTCAATATTTGTGATGGTGTATACTTCAAATGAATATATTGGTTATGTTAGTTTATTTCAGCATTTTTCCATATTTGTGATGGTATATGCATAAAATAAATAGGTTGGTTAGGTAGATTTATTTCAGCATTTTTCCATATTTGTGATGGTGTATGCATAAAATAAATAGGTTTGTTATATTAGTGTTGATATGACATTTTTTCTTCATCTCAAATAGATATATCAACATATGATGTGGATGGGAAAATAAAGAGGTAGAATTCTCGTGCATTGGCAAATAACATAATATAGAACATACATGGGCTCAGGAAAATAAGCCTCTTTCATGCCTTATATCTTTGAACCATTGTGTTTGTTATAGAAGCATCTTGTTTACCATATGTTAAGTGAGCTCCATAGTCCCTTGAAAGAGTAAAAGGGTTAGAATGAGGAAAAAATGCTTAGATAGCATAACCTACCAAGTTGAAATGATATGTTCCTTTTTGTGGGTGAATTGAGAGTTAATATAGGCAAGTCCATGACTTAATTTTTTTTATGTGTGTAAGATAATCAATGTGGGCAGCTTACAATGGGATTTTGTATAGGTTAAGGTTGTACAAATAGGTGAGGAGCACTTTACATTTGTTTTTCCCTTTGAGAACAAATTTTGGCTTAGAAATCCTTCAAGGGAGTGGTCTAAGCATTTGTTTTTTATTTTAAGTAGTTGTACTTCAAGGGAGTAGTCTATTGATAATAGCAAATGGAAGATACACAGTTGTCCTTCAAGGGAGTAGTCTATGTTGAAAATCATAACCTAAGATTTTATAACTTTTTCAAATATCCCATTTTATTTTTTTTATTTTTTTGCTTTGTAGTCATGGACAAGACTATAAAGGCTTAGGAGTTTTCCACTGTGACGATACAACCATACCACTGTGTAAGTTATCTAAGTGTATAGGAGTAAGGGTGAAGAGGAAGGGAAATGAATTTAATAGGGATGCTCAAGGGATGAGCTCAAGTTAAACATGAAGTAAAGCAATGTTGGTTTAATAAAAGAATGGTCATAGATGTAAGGAATTTAAAGTCTCGAGTTCTAGCCTACCTTTAAGAGAAGACAAGTGATAAGTTCCTAAACCATACTTGTGAGTTATGATATAAGGTCCAAGCTAATTAGGAGCAAACTTACCCCATTGCTTTTCTCCATGTTCAGCACATGTTGATTTTATTTTAAGATGAGATCTACTATATTGAAATCTTGCTCTTTGAGGTTTTTATTATAAGTGCATTTGATATGCTCTTGATATATTTAGAGATGGTTGAGTGCTATGAGATGGAATTCATCAAGCAATTCAAGTTGGGATGAATGTTCTTGGTGAAAGTCATAATTATTAAGTATGTCATGTAGAGAAATGTGAAGAGAAAGAATATAGACCTCAAGAGGTAAAATAGCCTCTATCCCATATACCAATTAAAAAATTGTAGCACCTGTAGGGGTTTGAATGCTAGTATGGTAAGCTCATAAAGCAAAAAGAATGTGCATGTGCCAATCCTTGCCTATATCATTGACTATCTTTAAGAGAATTTTGGTCAAAGTTTTGTTAGAAGCTTATACCTATCCATTAGCTTGGGGATAGTATGGTGATGAGAAGATTAACTTGATTCCAAATGCATCACAAAGATCTTAAATAGTCTTATTTTCAAAAGACTTACCATTATCTATTATAATCTTGTGAGGTACACCAAAATGATAGATGATGTGATGGTTAATGAAGTCAATAATTTTTTTAGTGATAGTAGAAATGAGAGGGATGGGCTTAACCCACTTGGTGAAGTATTCAGTAGTAATAATGATAGAGTGATGAATGAGGGTTAATCTCTATAATTAGATATAAGCCCCATTGGGAGAAGGGCCAAAAGTCTTTGGTAAATTATAATGCATGACTGGGAACATGAAGGAGGTTAGCATGTTGTTGACATTTGACACAACATTGAATGTAATCAGTAAAGTTTTGATGAAGTGTGGGCTAATAATAGCCAAGTTGAAGAATACATTTAATAACTATGTGACCATTTAAATGCCCACCACAAATCCCGTCATGGACTTCCTTAATAACAAAGGGAGCCTCAATACTAGTTAGACATCTAAGGAGAAGACCATCAAAACTTCACTTGTAGAGAAGTTCCCCCAGTATAGTGTAATGAGTGGTAGATTTTATGAAGGCTCACTTCCCATTATTAGAAAGATTTGGAGGGGTAATAGAGAAGGAAAGATAATCCATGAGTTATTTATACCATAAGTCTTGTGGGTTAGTTGTTACATTTCTAACAAAGAGGATATTAGCTGAGACATAGGAGGGTAATGTTAAACAATGCACAGTGACATAGATTCTTGAAGAGGAGGATGAAGAGGGTGCATGTGAAGGAAGTGAAGCCATCATGTCAGAAAATTTATTTATAGATCAATGAATAGTTTTCAAGAGGTAAGAGTCAAATGATACTAAGAGGGTATCTACATGATGTTTATATCACTGAAAAATTTTGTTTTTGCATATGTAGGAACCATTAACTTGGTTAACCACTAGCTAAACATCACCAAAAATGGTTATGGATTTGATACGCAAGAAGAGAGCTATTTGAAGTCCTAGAATCAAATCCTCATATACAGCCATATTGTTAATGCATTCAAAATCTAGTTTAAATGACAAAGGCATAGGCTCTCCATCTAGAGGAATAAGAATGACCCCCATACCCCCACCATGTTGGCATTTAGATCCATCAATTAACATCATCATTTGATAGGAGATTTCATTGATGGAGAGTGTTGCAATAGATTCATCAAGGAATTTAAGGTTTGAAGGTTAATTGTCAAGTAAAGGGGCAACAAATAATTAGTCAGTGATTGTTTGCCCTTTAATAGATTTTTGTTGAATGAACTCTAAGTCAAATTTAGCAAGAATCATGAGCCACCAGGCTACATGTTGGTTGTGATAAGGTTTGGAATGCATGTATTTAAGAGGATCATTATGGGTGACCACATAGGTTTTATGATTTAAGAGATAATGGTGAAGTTTAGAGGTAGAAAAGATCAATGCAAGGAAAAGTTTTTTAGTATGGATATATCAAGTCTCATAATCAATAAATGTGTAGCTTATGTAATAAACTATCTACTTTCAATGTTGGTCATCTCGATGTCCAATCATAGCACCTAAATAATGGTCTATTGTGGAGATGTATAGGTAAAAATGTTGATTTTCCTTAAGTAGAATAAGAATTGGTGGGGAAAAGAGGTATTGTTTAAGTTCATCAAAGGCTTCTTGGTAGTCTATATTCCATTAGAAGGAGACATCCTTTTTGAGGAAATGGTGAAAGGATTGGCAATGATATGATAACTGAGAAATGAAGCATCAAATTGATTAAAGTTTTCCTTATAGGCTATGGAATTATTTGATGTTAGTAGGTGGAGGTATCTATAGTATTTATCTAACCTTAGCAATATTGACCTCGATACCATGGACAGAAATTATAAAACCTAATAGTTTACCAAAAAGAATACCAAAGACACATTTATTTGGGTTTAGTCAAATTTTATATTGAAGGAGATGAGTGAATATGGTTTTGAGAATTGTCAAGTGTTCTTAATGAAGTTTAGACTTGTCAAGTAAGTCATCCACATAATCCTCCATAATTTTGAGTAGGAGATCATGGAAAATGTAGGTCATGATGTGTTGGTAGGTTACACAAGCATTCTTCAAGCCAAAAGGCATGAATCAATAATAGAAAGTCCCCCATGGGTGAATAAAGGTTATCTTGTGTTGATCCTCTGGAATGACTAATATTTGATTATATCCAAAGAATCCATCCATAAGTGATAACATCTCATGATCAGCTATTAGATCAATAGGTTGGTTGATATTAGGCAATGAGAAATCATCTTTTGGATAGGTGACGTTTAAATCATGATAGTTGGTGTAAATATGGATTCCCCTAGTCACTTTTGTGATAAGAATAATATTAAAAATCCATTGTGGGTAGTTGATGGGTTGGATAAAGTTAACAAAAAAGAGGTGTTGGATCTCTTCTTTGACAAGGATAGTGATACAAGGATGTCTTTTGTAAAGTTTCTCCTTAACAGGTTTAGCATCTTGATTGGTGAAAATATTATGGGTGATGATAGAGGGGTCAATACTGGGCATGTCATTGTAAGACCAAGTGAAGGATTTACTATGGTCATAAAGAAAAATGACATAATTTTCTTGCTTAGAGGAATCTAGAGATTGGCTAATATTAAGGATGTAGGGGTTATTGTGGGAGGGCATGTTGATGTCAATGGTTAATTGATTAACATAGCTTGCATTTTGGATGGGAGTGATCATTGGAAATCAAAATCATCCACACTCATGTAGGTGATAATTGTGTCATCATCTTGACATTAGATAGTGTTATAATGGGAGAATATTCATCAATTATTTCAAGATGAACAAGAGGAAGGACCTTGTTTCCTTACCTTGATGATAGGTGAGAGGTCCTAAATGGATGGCATTTATGGAAAAAAAATTAGGAGGTATAGATACCTCTAATTTGGTAGGTGATGGTGGAGAAGAAGGTGGAGAAGGAGAGACTAGTTCTTTGATAATTGGTTCATGGGAGGTTTTAGTGAGTTTATTTGGTTAATCATATCCCACCCCATGCCTCTTTTTAGCATTTTCAATGGTGTTGCTAGTAAGATATTCAATAGGCATATGGACACCTTGTTCATAATAAACTAAACCAAATATTTTCTAAGCACACCTATAGAGATAGGTGTAAGTGAATCTAGGGTTACTCAGGAAAGAGAAGTCATAGGTAAATGGATGTGGTGAAGAATAAAGATTGTTGGTAGTGGGAGCTTGATCAATTCCCCCATATGTGAAACTGGTTTGAAGGTTAGGGGACCTATAAGGGATGACCATCCCAATACATGGATCATAATTTGGGTGCATGTGAAGCCTTCCATATTCTTGTGGAGTATGGAACATGCCAAGCATCAACAAATGATATTCACTTAGTGACAATCATTGAAAGGTCTCTTTCATGGAATATTTTTTAGGAATTTGTGTTCCTAATATCTATGTAACCATGAGAGTAGAGCTTATGGAAGCTTCAAAAGCATCATACGAGTAAGATGATGTTTTAAATGGGATGAGAACATCATTGGGACTATAGGTCATATTACATGTTTTAAATAAAGGTGAGTTAGTAGGTATAACATGTACTTGTCCATCATGTTCAAACATGACACAATAGTGAAAATTTGAGGGTACACATGCCATAACATGTATCCAAGGTCATCTAAGTAGTATGTTATATTGGAACTCTCCTTCCACAACATAAAAGAGCTTGAGAAATATGTAGGGACCTACACAAATATGTAAGACAATAATGCCCACCATAGTAGTTGTAGTATTGTTAAAGGAATGAACTACCAAATTAGTTTGAGGCATGCAATTGTTAGGGAGGGATAGCTATTTGTAGGCATGGGTGGAAATAATACTAATACTAGCTCCCCCATTGATCATAACTCTCTTGATATGAGTTTGATTAATATATGTAGTAATAAAAAGTGTATAATCCTAATCTTTAGGGTGTTGAAGTGGAATTTTTTAATCACTAAAAGAAATTAGGGAGACAAAATTAAGGGAGCCAACCAAATATGTAAGAGGTTGGGGATCATCTGATTGTACCTTAATTGCTTGAAAAAAACTAGTCAATGTTTAGCAGTATTGGGATGAGCTTTAGATTAAATCATACAAAGACATTTTCATATGAGTTTGGTGAAGTTTCACCATTGAGCTTTGAATAATGTCTAAAGATGTTTTTTTAGGAATACCCAAGATGGAAATATTAGGATTAGTAGGGGGAGTGTCTTTGGTGAAGGGATGGGTCCAAGGTGTAGTGACCTTTTCCTTAATTTTATCTTTCTAGTTTTATGACTGTGTGGCCACATTAACTATATTTATTTGAAAAGTTGGCGAAGGAAGTAGTAAAGTGCTTATGATGACATATTTGGGTTTGGAATAGGTGAAATAGTAGGAGGCATTATAGATGTCAAAGGTGTAACAACATTAATGCTAATGGTAGTGTCAATGAAAAGGGCATCAATATTGAAGTGTTACTGAATAACCACTATGAGGGATTTACAATTCTTAGTATCATGTCTAGGTGAACAATGATATAAATACACTTTTGAATCATAAAAACAAGATGTCTTCATTCTAAGAGGACTATGGGGATTAATGGGAGGAATATTTATTACCAAATATTACAATAACTGATGTAAGAAAAATCTTTGAGAGCTTGCCAGTGGGCTCACGCTTGTTGTACTAATAAGAGTGGACACCTTATTTTATTTTGGTGTTGGAAAGGTAATTTCACATGGTGTCTTATTTGGAGATGGTGGAGTTACATTTTTTTATATCACTTTCTTAGTGTTAGATGTGAGAGGCCTACCAGATGGCAAAGGCAAGAGTGGAGGTAGCTTAACCTTTTGTTTGAGTTGGTTAAATGATATCCTAACTAAAGTAGAAGGGTGTATCCCAAAAATGGATGGTAAAGTTGAGGGTTGAAGAAGGGATTAATGAGATCTAGGAGGTTTAACATTGTTCTATATTTTAGGGAAAGAAACTCTAACTTGTGGTTGAGGGGTTAAATCTAATTTCATCTATGGATGAATTAAATTAGAAATGGGGTGTACACCTAAGGGCTTGATCTGCTTTAATGTAATAGATTCTTGTGAGGATCAGGGTTCTAACATAGATCGCTAAACTTCTAGTGCTTTTGGTGAAGAAGATCTAGCTTTTTCAAAGACCTTAGGGTGAAGGGTAGTAAGGGGATTTGTGGTAAAGGTCAACATTCATTGTGTTAGATATGGAGTCTTAAGTCAGTCCCAAAATGTTGCATGGTCAAGCTTCATGGAGTTAAGAAGTTCTATGCTTTTCACCAAACATGATAAGGGTTTTGATGATGTTGATGTAGGCCTTATGGTTGTGTCTTTAGAAAGCTACAATGTTTGGTAAGGAGGGAAATTATTGGTTTCGACTACTTCAGGCCAAAGATGAGAAAGAACCACAATGGGGTCTTCTTCAATAGATACAAGAGAAGAGACTTGATCTACCATGGGTGGAGGGGAGGCAGGCAAAGTAGGTTCCTCAAGAGGGTAAATCATAGGTATTATGCCTCCCTCAACATGTGGGTGAGGCATGGGTAAAGTATGATCCTCCATAGGTAAAATAAGGGGTAAGAATGGTGCAATTAGAGTAGGCACATTAGGTCTTTCATCTATTATGGGAGTAGATAATATGGACTCTTCTAGGTGCAAAGGGGAAGTGGGTGGGGGACCACTCTCTATAGGTAGAGGAGAAGTAGGTGAAGAGGGTTCCTCAAGAGAGCATAATGGATGAATGATGTTCCCTTCAACATGTGGTTGAGGGACTAGTAGGGTGTGGTCTTCAAGAGGTAAGAGGATATGTAATATTGGTGCAAATAGAATTGTGATTATAGTCTCCTCAGGGGGTAGAAGGAGTGGTAAAGGAGGTTCTTCCTCTCAAGGGAGTGGAATAGGTGAAATAGGATCTTATACCTAAGGAGGAATAATGGGAAAAATATATGCCATGAAATTTGGGGGAGGAGTCAATGAAATAGGTGTCTTTTATTGAGGGGCAGGTTGAACTAAAGATAAAGTAAAAACCATATTAACCATATGGATATTATGATAACTAGAGTTAGTTGTGGACTAGAAAACATTTTGATTTGGTGAATGGTTAGGAAAAGGGTGTTTGAACACATCCATAATTTGATTAGGAGGTACATTAGGATTATCCAAGATGAGCTCACCTCTATCAAGCATATCTTCAACAATTTTCTTGATTGTCTTGGAATTATTAGAGTGGTGGCCTTTAACTCGATCGTATCCACAAAAATCATCTTCCTTGTACCATGTTGGGATAGGATAGGAAGGATTGAACTATATATGAGGTTTAATTTGAGGAAGGTTTATGACACCTTGCTGTAATAGTTTCTCTAAAATAGATGTATACGATTCCCCAATGGGAGTGTATTATCCTTATTCATATCATTGTTGGAATTTCTTGGTCGGATTTTGAGAAGTTAAAGTATTCAATTGGTTTGTGGTTATGGAAGAGGTTGATTTAAAAACCACCACATTGGTAGATTATTTATCCTTTTGGTTAGAGGGAGAAGTTTTAGAGGAGGAGTCATTTGTCTTGGTATTGGGATTGTTATTACGTAACTTGACTTTGCCTTCATCAATAGCATGAACCTCTAGTTTTAGTACCATTGTAAAAGATTCATCAAATGTGTGAAAAGTTTTTACTTGGAGTGTTGATGAGATGTGATTAGCACATGCCCTTGAGAAAAGCTCAATAAGCTCAGGTTGGGGTAAGGAGAAGGAGATTTGATGGATCAAGCCTCTCCAATGAGTTATAAAATCAACAATAGACTCATGATCAAATTATTTGATAAAATTAAAGGTCTATTATAGAAACCTTCTTATAAATGTTAGTAGAGAAATGGTCTAAGAATATTTGTGCAAGTTGGGTAAACAAGAAAAGGGAATGCTGAGGTATAGAGCTATACCAATTCAAGGCAGCACCTAAAAGAGACATAGGGAAGGTGTAAAGTAGTAATGCATCATCATGCCCTATTAAATAATAAACATGTCTAAATGCTCACAAGTGTTGTTGTGGGTCTTCTTTACTCTGGAAATGTGTAAATTTAGGGTGCTCCCATTGACTTTGATAAGGGTGAATAGGCATAAAGGGATGGATTAGTTCATTGCATATCTAATCATAAGATAATACATTCTTTGAACTAGAAACATATTTCTCTAGATTAGACATCTTGTGCATTAGCATCTTAATGAGGTCTGGAGGGGGATTAGTTTGGGGGATTCCTCCTAAGTTATAGGGAAGCTAATAAGATGTAGGAGTGTATGACATATATTTTTAAGGTTGTGTTGAGGAAACATAAGGATAATGAGTCATAGGTTGAGGTGCAGAAAGAAAAGGGATTTGTCCCATTGGGTTGGAAACTATGCCTTGGTTGGTTGTTGTTACTACAGGTTAAATTATTGGCATGGTTAGACTAGATGAAGGATGAGTCATAACTCAGGTAATTATATGAATGAGGGTGGATGGAATATGTACCACTAAATTCTAGAATGTGGTGTGACTTAGCTGAACTGGTTATGGTTGTGAAAGTATGGAAGTTACACTAGTGTTTAGGTGGGATTGAGCAGTTGGAGATGCCACATTTTGAACATTGTTTATAGTTGGGTTACTCATTGAAGTGGTGGTTTGGGTAACCATAGGTAAAATATTGGAGGAAACTAAAACTAAGGTTGTCTTTATTAAATAGGTTGGCATACCATAGATTAGCACACCCAAAAAATTATGGGTTTGACTCATAGCAAGGTAATGTTGAAGGACCAGCACATTATGATCAAAAAATTTAGAAAAATCTTGATCTCCCTTAGGCATAATAGGAATTTGGTTAGCACTAGGAGTATGATCTATATTTGAAGTATGCTCCATGATAGAATTAGAAGTGAGAGGGGAAGGTGGAAGTGGTTTCTGACTTGCATAATCAAAAATAATTTTGGCCTAAGCTCTTGTCAATACCATGCAAGAGGTGGCTTAAATAGTCTTACTACCTTGTATTTGAAATAGAATAATTAAAAACTAGGTTTGGGTGGAGGTAAATGGGTTATTTTATCTTTCTATTTTGAGTAGATGAAGTTACATAGTCATTGATGTTGATAGGGATGACCGATATCAGTAGGAAAAGTTTGTTGATGTCAGTGGAATAATTGATGCTGGTAGGTAAAGTCTATCAATACCATTAGTGTTAACCAATGTCTATGAATATAAAATCTTGAGAAATAAAAGATCTGATTAAGAAATTAAAGGCTAAAAATAGTTAAAATAGTGGATGTAAAAGGTTTATATAACAAGGAATAACGCTTAGAAAACTTGAGATAATAGGTTATACAAACTAAGTTTTAGAAATAGTATTGATTTTATGATCAATAAAAAAGCATCCTTGCCGACTCAAAAATATAGAAGGAAATTAAAAAGTAGAAAAAGAACATGCAGCCAACAACTATTAAGTCCTAGAGATTAATTTTAGTCTCGAGTTGGCTTATGCCTTAATCACATAGTGAGAAGAGAATTTAGTTATCGAAGGTACTCAAAAGCAATCTAGATCTAGTTTCATATTACTTTTGGTGATCAAAAGAAAATATGTATTAGAATAGGTACATGGCTTATTATAGGAGCTTTCTCTCCACACTTCATGAACTTAGAGCTGAGACAGGCTGCTTAGCCATAATATACTTTTTGTCTAGAGATTATACTCTACTAGAGAACATAGTGGGTTCTCCCCTTGGTGGTGACATCCAAGTATAATAACTGGCTAGGGTAAAAGGTGATCCACTAGGTAATGAAATCTTGATGGGCCTTTTATAAGGTGAGTTTAGATGCTTGTTTATGTGAATGTGATTTGGTTGTGTAACATAGGTGTACTACAATTTATTCAAAATGCTTGTAATTAACTAGGTGAGTTAATATGCAACAAGTAAACTATGAAATGAAGTAAGTTTTAAACCCAAATCTGAAATGTTTAGATTCAAATGAAAATAGAGAGGAAATATGAATAGAGTATGAATTTGACTATTCTAATGTACATGAAAGAGGAAGTAAATAAGGGATTCTCTCTTTTTTTTAAAAAGAAAATCACAAATTGCTTTTAGAGGCAAGGAGAAAAGAAAGAAGATTTCAATTTTAATGCCTTTTAAACAGAGAATAAGCTATTGAATTTTCAATTTTTAAGAGAAAAAAGAGGAATAAGTGTAATAAATAAAATTTTCACTATAATGCGCTTATATGAATGTTTAAAATAATAAATGAACCCAAGGAAAACTCTGATGTCCCACTGGGTGTGCTAGAAATGTTTCACTAAATTTCATCTATTTTAAGTCTAAAGGAAAATTAAAAAAAGGATGGGGATAAGTGATTAGAATGAACTCAGATTTGGTTTGCACATTGTATCCAGACATTGTGAGCACTCCTATTTGGTTGGGGAGGACTACCTACAAATAAGAAAACACTACCACAAGATGTTTTTTAGCAGATAAATGAGTGGGTTGCCAAGTTATGTGCTTATTCTAGGAAGTGTGAAACTTTCCTAGAGATGACAATCCACTTGTGAGAGGAAAAATATTAATAAATAACTAAAAGAGAGGTAAAGAGAAAGTTAAAGAGAGATAAAATTACCATTATTAACAATGTGAATGTAGTCGAGAGTGACAAGGTGTAGGTGAGGCACTTTATTTATGTTTTAGAAGTTATCTAGGTAGGTTTTAAAGAGGCTAGGGCATTGACAATCATTGACATCAGTAGGAGTGTGACCAATATCAGTTATAATATCAAGGTCGGTAGTGAGATGACTGATGTCAGTTAGTCTATCGAGCTCGATATGGGAAATAATTGTCTATAAAGTTGTAGAAGGCTTTCCTAAGTCCAAAAAATGATTTGGATCAGGTCAAGGAGGTTGAGAGAGTTATGAGAGGGAGATTATGTCTTGGTTAAGTCTGGTTATAGGTTTAGTATGTTAGGTAAAGGCAAAATAAGCAAGGAAGATTTGTAGCTCCTTCATGGGGGTACGGTTAGAAGTACATAAATTAGTGCAAGGTAGATATAAAAAAATAATAGAATAAATATTTTGACCTATAGTATCAATGATGTACTTAGCTGTGGTGGTCGTTGAATGATAAGTGCTAGGATGATGGTCCCTATCAAGGAGTTTGAACCTAAGTTCCTAGATAGAGAGAACAAGTGGGTGCTATTGGTCCTTAAAATCTTAGTTTCTTATTATGATT
The DNA here is from genome assembly GCA_037957365.1 of Torreya grandis. Taxonomy (NCBI): domain Eukaryota; kingdom Viridiplantae; phylum Streptophyta; class Pinopsida; order Cupressales; family Taxaceae; genus Torreya; species Torreya grandis. Next base: position 990,037 of record JARHVA010002482.1, on the reverse strand, counting down.
AACTTACGTAGGGTGATTGTAAGCTTGGATGTCAAAAATAGAATGACAAGAGTCTAAATGAGAGTAAGAATTGATTTTCTTAATTTCTACTGACCTAAACTATAGGGTGGAGTTTGGCTTATATTGTCGACATCGATGATCCTACCGATGTCAGTCATTATCCAAATGATGTTGACCATGAGTTGATCGACGTCAATGGCCCTATAATAGGTAAACCTTTCTATTTTTGGCCTATTTTATATTTTTGTGCATGCCAAGTGTGACACCCATTATAAAATGGTAAAAATAAAAGGTTAAGAAGGAAGTAGTTGTTTAGGAATTTAGTTTGGAAGTGGTAATAAGTCTTGGGTAGTTAGGATGAGGGGAGAAGGCCTTGAGGTGACTCATCAGGAGAAAATTAGTCATAGGGTGAGGTGGCCATGTAAGGTGTCAATAGGGGTTTTTAATTAAGTATTTTAAATTAATTAAATGCATGCGGGTTAAGAGTATGGGTTAAGAAGATTAGTTGTTATTTTTAAAATGGGTTTAGGGGGGTTTTGACATAAGGAGTTATGCACATGTATATGACGTAATTTTGGTGTCTACAATAGGATCCTCTACACATCCTATAATCACCATATTCAATCATTATAATCAATGATATACTCATTATGTCCCTTTTAACATCAATGAAAACCATATTTGTAACAATCAATTTGTAATTTAGGCTAAAGAAAGCACTAAAAAAGTTAATGTCATTAAGGAAATTTTTAAAAATAATTTGTAAAACCACGCAATGTTCATGACTTGAGGAGTTATTTTATTTCATATACCCATCATTAACATGGATACAATCAATAATGTTTCATAGGTGATTGCCTAGACTCTCCAAACATAAGAAGGCCAAAATCAATTAGTTGATTCCAGGTCTTGATGGCTTGGGAAGAGTGGGGAGTGGTCTTGTTGGTGCCTAAAACTCTTTTTTTAAGTTAAACAACCTTTATGGGAAGCTTTATAGATGTGAGACTAAATACGGTCTATAAAATGACCTCTAGGATTTTAGAAGCTAGCTCTTCATTCAAATTTGGGGAAAAGGGATATGAGGAAGGGAACAAATAACATAAAGAACTAAAATTAAATGGAGGTGATACAATTAGATATTTGAAACATTTACCTACACTTGCATAAAATAACATAAATCTTTAACACTATAGACCATAAAGGATCATAAAGCATGAATTAAGATCTATAATGCAAGTAAAGATCTATACTATAGAAGTTAAAGAACTGAAACAACCAACAAAGATAATTTTTCACTCTAAATTAACACAAAACATCACATCATATTCATTGTAGATGGGGAATAGAATATATAAGGCCATAGAGGGCACATACAAATCATCCAAAACACATCCATGAGGTGTAACTATTAAGGTTATAGAATAGAAAACCTAATTGTTGCTATCCTAGAATGTTACAATGGTTGCTCCTAAGATATTAAAAATTTTAAAAATAATAACCAAACACATATAAAATAAATGAGATCAAAATAAAAAGGTGAGGTGAATGCCTGAGGGAAGTAAAACTTGGATATTCCCTCACTTGCACACAAGAGGATGTCATTACAACTAAAAGGAGGTATCAAACTCATGAGTGTAATCGACCTTCGAATATTGAATATAGTGCAACTACATTATTTTGTTAAGGCCACTATTCCTAATAGAAATGAGGTAGAACCATCTATGGAGAACCACATTGATCTTCTCACTAACCAACTTAGTGGGGCCCATCTTTCCTTTCATCAGCCAATGGCACTATTTGTAAGCTTGACCCAAAATAAAAAGGCTTTATAGGGAATGGGGTCTCCACATGTTGAGTTTGTGCTTCACCTATGTAAAAAAAAGTCACTTTGATCTGGATGGGTGTTGATCTGCCATGTGTTAAAGGTAGATGAAGGCTAAAACCTAGGCAAAATTTGATGAACAGGGTCTGAAGTAAAAAGGGACTAAAAGGGGATCCATCAGAAGGTGTCAAGGAACTATGTATCTACTAAGCAAGACCTAATAAGAAAGTGAACTATCCTAAAATAAAAATGTGGATTACTGATCCATAGTTCTTGGTAACTCATAGGGACATCTACCTATGGGCAAGAGAACCCAAAATCTCTGGCACTTAAACTAGTTGAAACAAAACTACAAATTTGGGAGGAATGTGCAAAAAATAAAACTTTTGAAGGGCCACCTGTAAAGGCACCCATTCTTCCTCTTTTGGCTGGGTCTTCTTGTTGAGAGACTTGAAGAATCTATCCATATTAATTATATCCTTAAAGGAGATGTTTCCTAAGTTTTTAACCACTGCTAGTGTCTAGAATTCTAATTAGGTGAGTGGATGCAAAATTTTCTCAACCTTAGAGATATCAGGTGATTGATTAAGGGCCATGAAGATGGTCTAGTAATTTCTACCTTCACTCAAGTAGTACCTTGATTTGGTCCTTAAGGAAGACATTGTTATCAACTAAAAATGGGAGGGGAGTCCCATCTAGATTACTTACTCTATGTGTCCTCACCTTTCTTGGACTACCCATTCCAACATTAAGGAATGACTTACATTTATTTGTTGCCTTATTGTATCCCAAAAAATCATTAACCTTCATAGCTTCCTACCTCTATTCGATCACCCCTACTACCACTAATTATTTGGGAAAATCACTATAGAGCTTTTAAATGAGGTTCTATGACTTTGAGACCTTTGGGGAGATGAAAGCATTCATCTAATTGATAGATGTGCTTACATAAGATGATATCTTATGTGCATCTATGATGAAAGTTATTTCTATCTTTAGGTTTGCCATTACATTCTTGATCCATTCCCATTAGGATCTATACAACTATTGGATTATGGGAAGGATTGTAGTAACCTGTGAGCGAGTGGTGAGGTAATTTTTAAATTTTTTAATATCCTAATCCTTGATTGAGGATTTGTGTTGTGCTTGGTACTACAATTATTGATAAGACCAATCTAAATCATTGAGATTTAGAGAACTTTAGCTAGTTCCTTCTCCTTTTTGTGTGGTTTGATCTTGATAGCTAGTCATAGGCTAGCTTCTACCTAGATTCTTTTATTTAGGATGTTGTCTTTGAGATCAGCCCATGCCTTGTTGAGGTTGGTATTCTTGTCCTTGACCTTGGCATTAAGGTGGTCAACCATAGCCTTTAATTTGGACAGATTCAACATGGTCTTATGTAACTATTAGGCCACCTATATATAATACATAGTTATGAACTTCTATGTTTCTTCCATGAGCTTGACTCAGTTGATAGGCCAGGCCTAAATAAGGTTAAGGCAGACCACTTATATGATGTAGTCTCCTAGTTGAATTTATTCCTAAGGATTGACTACCTGGGGGTCAAATTATAAATCATTATGGATTTCTCTGTAGAGTAATAAAATGACTGCATATGAGCCTTAACATCATCCTTGGATCACATCCCTCATTTTATTTGTATGTGGGCCTCTTGAACTACCCTTGTTGCATCCACATACTATTAGAATTGGTCTGGCTCTTGGATAATCTCACGTAAAAATGGGATTCCTTGTGGTAATGTGAATGGAATAACTATTTGTTGCTATGAGGAAACAAACCCTACCCCTATAAAGGCAAGTGAGTGAATGGTGAGGGTTAAAGGAGAGAAAGGTGGGAGCCCACAGGGTGGGGAGAATGGGAATTACATCATAAGGGAGGTTGAGGTGGATTAAAAAGGTGGGGGAGTAAGGAAAGGCATACAGGATGAGATAATAATTATATAAGAGAAGGGTTATAGACCTATAGAATGTCAAGTGGATGAAGAGAATATCAGAGCTAGGGTGGTGTTAAGTTGAGTAGTGGAAGGTGATACAACCTATAGTGGGACTATCAAGGTAGATGATGAAGTGAAAAGGGGAGACAAAGTGCTTGGTTGGGAAGTAAATGATGCTTTAACTTGTAATGGAGTTGTAGAGGGGGATGGGGTGGTGGAGAAGGAAGTAGAAGTGGAAAGAAAGGGATCTATAAAATGAATCTTTCTTTGGGGAGGAGTCAGTGGAGGGATGGAAATGGGTGCATCAGTGTTATTGAGTTGAAAGGACCCAACCATGAGGTTATTTAAGGGATCCTATTTTTGTTATGAAGCTAAGGGATTAGGAAATATGGGAGGTGGGCATGTTGAAGGCATCTAGGTGGCCATGATCTCCATTTCTATTTCTTTCATTTTTGAGGGTGTGTCCCTTGCCTCCTCCCCAAGAGGCTCTTATTCATTTCCTTCCTCTATGATTACTTCAATTTCAAGAGTGGGACCTTATTTGGACATGACCTATTTTAGGTGAAACTCATCCCAGATATTTTAAAACTCCTCATCCTAGTCTTCATCATACAAGACTTTGAGTAGATTGTTGATTTTAAACCTATACTTAGTGAAGTCAGTTTCCTTCTCTATGGTCTAAATATAATTTAGAGAGATGGTTCCTCATCCTTTTTGATATTTTTTTAGTCATGTCATTTTTTTTACCTTAGTATAAAAATAATCCCATGGTTTAAAGACATCTTCTATCATTTAGACCAAGTCTACATGATTTTGGGGGACATCTTCCATGGGTGGCTTCCTCTCCTCTAGGTAAGGCCAAGGTTGATGATTATGAGCATTTTTAGTCTTAAATTCTACTATGTATCCTATTGGATCATAGTCCCATCAATCATTTATGAAATCAAGGCTGAACTCTACTAGGTTGGCTATGAAGAGGTGTCCTTAGTGACTTTTTTACACTGTGATGTTATTTCTTATGATAGGGAGATCATATAATCCCTTTTTATTCTTCCCCACCCCATAGATATAATCCACTACATCAATTTGGAAATCTAATTCATGGGTTAGGGTTTTGTTAGTCAGAGTGTGGGGAAGCTAGAAGGGATCTCCATTAAAACCATGAGATTGAATGAATGAAAAGTGGGCTCCCAAAAACCAATCGATGGGAACTTTTTTATTCATGAGCCAAAATTGTTGCCAATCTATCATTATGGATGTG
>JARHVA010002482.1:957500-980000 GCA_037957365.1 Torreya grandis | reverse complement strand
TAAATATTGAAATGAGAAATATATTTTACCATTGACCAAGATAACTAGTGACTACCTCAATGCACAAAATAAAAGAACACACACAACAAGGAAGATAAACACACACAAGACATACATGTGCTTAAGGCACTTAGGAGAGACAAAAGACAACTGCTATATATAACTAACTATAAAAATAACTCCCCCTAGATCAAAAGGGAATATTTAGATTCTTCTTACTTCATGGCATGTAGGATTAGATGAGTCAACCAGTCTTTTGTCTCTTATCATTACTACCTTCATGCTTCTCATAAGGTCTGCCAACTTCATTGGCATGATGCTCATTAAGAACCAAGCAAATCCAAACAATCTGACCAAGGAAATAAACTATTCTTTTACATGATAATTTTTTTCATATTTATGCCCCTTCACTTTCTCATGATCAACTCCCATTCTTTTTATAGACATGATTTCAAAATGATTGATTTCATGTTCACTAGAAACTTTAGGCTGATATGATCCTTCTCCATATTTCAAGAGTTGGTGATATCCTTATAGAGGATGATATCCCATATTTATTAATTTAATAATATCATTTCTAGATTCACAAACCCCTTGAAATAATATACATGAAGGCTTGTTTCTCTTTTTCATGCTTACTTGAGTCCCCATGCCACCTTCTTCATGCTTGATCAACTCATGGTCTCCTTGAAGAGGAGTATAGCCTACTTTAATGACTTCAAAAAGGTCATCCAAAGACTTATTATGAACTTTTTCATGTTCATTTATGGTGTTTTTCAAGGTGAGAAATGAACTAATGATCATTTATTCTTCTTTAGAAAAAAGAAAACACCCTTCTTCAAAAGTTTGTGAATTTTCTTTTTATTCACCAAGAGGGGTATCTATGGTGATTTCCTCCTCTTCTACACTCATGCAGTCTCCTTGATAAGTCATGAATTGAGCACATTCCAATTCACTTACATTTATTAAGATAGTCTCCTAAACACAAGGAAAATATTCTTCATCACCCAAACCAAGAGGTTCAACACAAGGACTCTCAAAATCAAATTGGGAGTGACATATAAAAGGTTCTTTTGAAAGTTTATGAGAAAGAGGAGGCAAACCTTGGGCCAAAATCACTTGAGTCTCTTCCTTCCACTTGGAAAACACTTCATCAACATTAAAATTACCTTTAATATTCTCTTTATGAAAGGTAGATGGGATGTGTTTAGGCATAAGATCTTATTTTAGGTCTAAGACTTCCATCTCCTCTTGACTAAGCAACTTCATCTTTGCCTCTAATTCCTCAATTTATTTACTTAGATTCTCTTAGAAGAGTCTTTCTTGAATATCATAGGAATAATCATGGGTATGGGAAGTACATGAGGGCTGCCATGATGTACAAGAAGATTATTAAGGTAGGGTGGGAAGGATTTGAGAAGGACTAGCTTCATTTTCCCCTTCACACTCTTGAAAAATATTCTTCTCTTCTTTCTTACCCCATGATTCCACTATTTCACTCCATCTCATGACCATAGGATTGGAACTCTCTTCTTGAGGATAGGAAGTAATTTCATCTTTCTCATTTTCTTGAACTAGTTCATGATAGACATTTTCTAAACTTGGAATATTGACATTAGATTGGAGGAATTGAGGAGGTTGAGGGAGATTAAGAAGAGTTAGTTTATGCATAGGAGGAGTTACTTAAGGATGATTATGTTGGTTTTCAAAGGAAATAGGATTAATTTATTTAAATGAGGGCTCATAATATATGGAATTGAAATAGTTAGTCTCCACAGAAGGTGGTTCTAATATCCTTTAGTGTTGGATTATTAGGTACAAAGGATTAACAACAAGAGTAGTTATATTTGGTATAGGAGAAGATGCATTAGATGGGATAGGAAGTTGGCTCATTTTATTTTGGTGAGCAAGTTATATTTGGTAGAAAGGATTTGGTGTATAAGAGGAAGGTTTATTTTATATTGGAGAATGCTATCTTGGGATGGAAAAAGGCATACAAGGCTGATTGCCTTGAGTGGGTTGACTCCTCCATCTTACTAGTTTCTCTTTCATGGATTGTATGGTTTGAGCTTGCCTAAATAAAAACTCTTCCTTGTACATTATCTCTTGCTAATATATATTTTTATCATTCAACCTATCTATATCCAACATTTTATTCTCAAAATCCAACATTATTTCCCTAACACTCTTGGATTAATTAGGAGAAAGACAATTAGGAGAGCTATTTGAGGTGATTCCATGAATAACATGAGCTTAATCAAAGCCATATGAAGGAACATAAGGCCAATAATATATAAAAATGGGATTACATATACCAAATGTGATTTATTTATGCAATAGGGCTGCTTGACCATCTAGTTCAACTCAGAGTCCCCATTGGTGTTGATTGAAATGCTTCCAAAGGCTGATTGGTTGAAGAACACACTAAGAATTCTTCAACTCCTTAGACAAGTTATCCCACTAGGCATGCCAAAAACTATTGTAACTAAGATGTACCCTATGATAAGAGGTTTTATAGGCCTCTAATCCAAGTGTAAAAATGGGGACATCTCACATGCTATGGGGTGAGGAAACTTGTGAGATGAACCTCTAGATTAGGGGCTAGCTCCCCTTGATGAACCATTTAAGCTCATGCTTCTACTACTATCAACTTGGGGGGTTGAAAAGGGTTGAGAGTAACATAAATCAAACCTAAAATATGAAAGTGATACACAAAATAAATTTTATGTCTTTCAACCACTTGAATTCCACACTTGAGACCAAAGAACCAACTAAAACATACTCTTTCCCACATCTATACCTTCTTGCATCAATATTAAATTGTGGGATCCTAGATGATTACAAGTTTAGGAGGACTATAAAAAAGGTCTTGAATGAATATAATGAAAATAATAATCACTTTAACCATGAATATCTCTTTAAACACTTCACATGCCCTACAAGAAGAGTCTATAAATAGGTGAAATAATGAAGAACAATGCTAAGGAATCCATAGTTTTCACTAAGAAAAATCCACATTCAAGTAGAAAACACTATGAACCAATATGAGAGGTAAAAAATTAGTAATTTTATTGATTTTAATGTGTAAAATTGATAAAATCTTCACCATACTCTAGCGGAGCATGCATATAATGCCAAAATGGCCAATTCATATAGATTTTGAGAGGAGAGAGAGAAAGAAGCCCAAGGGTCACTTAGACATGTTTAAAGATAATAAATTTAGTTAAAATTTCATTTGGAAGATATTTTGGTCAATATATGCCAATTCATATTGCATACTTGTCCAAAACAAGTCATAAAGATAGTGAAAAGTGGCACAAAATTGCCATCTTAACATAAGAAACTGCCCACCTGAGTTGCCTTCCAAAAATATATCTGTCACTACAAATATTTATGTATAATGATTGGTATAAGAAATATGGGTTAAAAAAAATACCTGACATTCATTGGATTGATTCTTGACCATCCCTATTCTTGTGGACATGCAAAATCATCATTGGCAATTTTCAAAAGGCTCTTTTCTATGCACCTTGTCCACTTGTCATTAAAAAACCATAAATACTCATAAATAATCCATGTAAAATATGGAATTAAACTTTTAAATATCTCCATTAACACAAATTACAAGAAAAATCCATTAAAAAGGTCCCCCTAATTACTTTTCATCACTTTCCCAAGTGTTCACTATTCTGGCTCACTAGACTGGCTAAAAGTGAGAGTCTTGTTGGGATACTTATGATTTGTTTCATGAGGTGAGATTAATTTTTGGAGTTATTTAAAATGTATATATTCCCTCCAAAACTTTTTTCATCTCCAAAATCCTTTTGTAGCTCTCTCACTACTCAAAATGGCCAAAACAAGCCTAGTTTTACCGTATTTCATATAATTCCATACACATAAAGAACATGTGAGGAATCATCTGATATTATTATAAAACATACAAGTGATTTCCTATCCATACCCTTTCATTTTTATTCTCAAACTTCTCTATCTTTCCAATCAGGTCCTTGTGAGGGTTTTATAAAGGTTTTGAGTGACCTAGGATCTTAACCTTAATTCATAGCCATTTCACATTAGGAATACATAAAAATTCAAATTAAGACTCCTAAAATACACTATCTAAATCTCCTAAATGTCTCAAGGTCCCATGCATTATTTCACAAAAGTTGTGAGAAATGAAAGTTGACCTTCAATCTCCATTTCTTGTATTTTGTGAGCAGTTTTATCCATTCCTAGCCAAATGGCTTCTTGATGAGTTCCTTTACCAACTAAGAGTTGTATAAAATCTATAAATTCTCCAATAACATGTCAAAACTGATATGATATCTCATTTATAGCTATAAACATGAACAACTCCTCCTTAGGATTAGGCCTAAACCTTATGCTAGGAGTTTTCCTATAACCTTATGTTCAAAACCAATTCTTTCTTGATGATTTCTTCCCTCAAAAAAATAATACACCTCAAATATGATTTTAAACACATGGGAAAATACATTATATGACTTTACAAAATCTATAATTAAGAATGACCCTCTATTTGGTATTAGACCCATTGCTTGCACAACTAGCTACACCTACAAACCTAGTAGCTCCAAGCATTTTGTATGAGTTAAAACCTTGTAATAAAGTTTCAATGATTGAATTAGATGTTATTGAACTCAATAAACCTTATTAAAGTCCTTCCTTCACTTTTGGTATGTGGTTTTGACCATTTTTCCCAATTTTGCAACGTCTATGTAAGGGAAAAGTGACCCCTATCTGAGACAAAGTATGGGGAACTTCCCTTGTTGATTTAAAACATTAAATTATTATATATGATATCTTGGGTCATGAGGATAACCCCCACCAATTTTTGGCTTCCTACAACTTCAACTATATGACTTATGGTGAGCACTTCCCTTATATTAGTATTTCCTCCAACTTCAATTGTATGACTTATGGTGAGCACTTAAAGTTGAGCCTTCTTTGTATGCCAAGAGGAGAAAATGAGAAATTAGTTGTAGAAGATATTTTTTTCATTATCCTTGAACTCAAAATTTTTAAATGAGTGTGGGAAGGTGAATAGTTTCTCTTCTCATGTTTTTGGTTGATGATGGACTTGGTAAGTCCATATAAGTGCTCAAAAGCTCCTATTTTTCAGGGAAAATTGATCCTTCTTGATCAACCTACCAAATTTAAGTTAGGGATAAATACTAAAGACTCATTAAGACACATGGCACATGATATGACTTTTTTACACTTTCACACTTCCCAAAAAAATCCTTATAAAACATTAAATGCACTTAAAACGACCTCTAAATGACCCAAAAATGATAAATAGACCTAGGGGACTAATAACCAAGGGTAGTATAGCATATAATGAAATTAATTTATCTTTAAAACACTTTATAACATCCATTTAAATCCCTTATAGACCCAAAATCTCAAGTTTTTGCCTATGCGTGCCCTAATTTGACTAAAAAGTCAAATTTGGTAAACAAGTACCTAGGAAATAATTGGGAGTTTTGGTACAAAATCAAGTATATAAGGAAGGATGGGTACCTATAGGTACTCATTACTGAGAAATTATCTAGTATATCCTTATGTTGGAGGTGATGGCTTTGGTAAATTCCATCTTAAAGTCTTGTCCCTTTTCAGCCATAGTCATAAGGTAGAGCATACCCAACTAGAAGTTGTCGACATCATTGTCAAAATCCATGCCTATGATGAAGGCCAACATGGATAGGGCATATTTCAAATTATATGTGGGGAAATTTAACAAGGTCATGGGTAGAAGAGACATCTTCATGACCTCCTATTTGATTGGAGACCTAATGAAGCTGCCTTACTGGAGCCCAATGAATCCCAAACATTCTAGAGGCTTTCAATGTTTAATACAGTGGCCTTTGAATTATACCTGAGCTATAGCATCTCTCTATTATTATCTACATTTATTTTACTCATAAATGGGCATTGCTTATGATTATTCTAGTGTCGATGCTTTATCTATCTATACAAAGAGTGATAATCTTGGGGTATGGGTGTACATATGACACCATGTATTGTGCCAATGTAAAGTCCCATATTTTGCATTCAAAAGAGCTGTACTCTTTCCTACTGATCCTATCCATGATTTAGATATGTGCATCCTAACTCATATTCTTAGGATTTTGGGCTAACTCTAGGTTAAAAATGTCATCTATGAAGTCAGTCACCAAATCCTATTTTTTGCATGGTCCCTTGGTTGCCTTTATAGTATTCATTAACTTCTACTTCACTTGAGTAGGGGATGAAGCATAGGATTTGCTCATGGTATGCTTCGGAGGAGGATCTCCAATGCAACTTGAACTACAAGTTCTCTACTTTGAGGGGTATTTTCTACTCCTAAATGAGGACATAAAGGCCTCTATATTTATATCTACTCTAATAATCTTTCTCTATCCCTACCTTAGATGACTAGATCGATGGTTCTTTGTTATCTCGTTTGACCTATAGAATCTCTTTATTCTCTTTGTATTTTGCTTGATACTCTCTCCAAAATCATAAAGTATCAAGTTTTTGGCTCAAAATGAGAGAAGGGGTGCTTATGTGCTAGTGCCACTAGGTGGACTCATCATGAAAAATATAAACTGAGTGTCCTCATAAATGACAAGGGAAACACACATTCTCAAAGATCCATAAGTGAGATATTGATGGTGATCATCATGGGGAATAATGTACAATAGATCATCTTGACATAAATGACAGGTAAGGTGGGTAGATAACAATCTTTCAAATAATGTTTTCAAAGATTTAGGAAGATTTGGGGAAGGACACATGGTGATCAAATCAGCCACTTGTGCCAATGGTACTTATTTTTAAAAAATAACAAAAAAAAGGAAAACAAGGTGAAAGGAACAACAATGAGGGAAAGGAAACATGCAGTAGAAAAATCTAAAGGAAACTAATTAATTATGTACAAAGTAGAAGATGGGAAAGTTAGTTAAAATTCTTTAAGTCAATCCCATTAATGGGTATCTCTAATTCATTTCCGTCTTGGTCTTCTAGTTCAAAATTATTTCCTAATCTATCATTGATAATGCAAAATGGCCCTCTCCGAAGAGAATCAAACTTTTCATGCCATCTTGGCATCATGAATCATTGGTCATATTTGAGAATTAAGCCCCCTAGTTTAAACCTAAGGTCCAATGTCTTTTTGTTGAACCATCATTTTACCAATTATTGATGGATGATATTTTCATCACCTACTTTTTCCCTTATTTCTTGGAGTTTGAGTAGTTTTGGAAGTTGAACCTCCATTACTCCATTTTATTGTATTTTGATAGCCTTTCAGAGATGTCACACTAGGATCTCTAATGATACTAGCATAATCACTTCATTATAATATACTAATGGGAAAGTCTTCAATATCTTTTTGGGAGTGATATGGTTGGCCCATAATTTTGTCCTTACGTCTAAGTGCCACTCCCTTTATTTGTCATCACTCATCCTCTTGATCAGCTTGATCATATTATTGTTTATGTATCCCATCAACACATTCCCTTGTGGGTAATAATTAGATGAATTTTTTATGAATATGTCATTCTAAAGCACAAACTCTAAGATCTTGGATTAGAGAAAATCCTTCATGTTATCAAAGATGACTATTTTAGGTGGGCCAAACCTAGCGATGAGCTCTTCTAAGAAGTAAAAGATCACATTATCAATCACTTCCTTTAGAAAGACTGCTTCAATCCATCAAGTGAAGTAGTTAATGGCCATAAATATCCATTTATGACCTATGTTAGAGGCTAGGTTGATCACCTTGATAAAGTCTAATACCCATTATGAAAAGGGCTCATCAGTCTCGATCAGATTGAGAGGCATGGATGAATTATTTTCATTCCCAGTAAAGAATTGGCATTTTTATCACTTCTTGACTACTTAGTGGTAATCCACAAACATGGTCAACCAGTAATATCCTATGTACATGAATTTCATCATGGTAGTTTTGGCTAAGAAGTGACCAATAGGGGGAGCTAAGTGTATATCTTGGATAATTTTTTTGCCTAGAGCTTATCAACACATTAGAGGAGATCTTCATCAAAGTTCCTTTTAAATATGACCCCTTATACCAACATGTAGCTAGACCCTTGCAGCCTATAAAAATGAATTTTTTATGTGGGGAGGTCATTGGGATACCTATCAGTCTTCATGAAGTGGACTCTATCAGTCACCCAAGACCCATCTACTTTGAATTGGTTCACTAAGGATACTTTAGGTGCATTTCGTTTCTCCATTAGGACATATGTGCACTAAGATAGGTACTCATAGATCCCTCTCCCTCTAATTACCTTTGTTGGACTAACTTTTACATCATATTATAGGATCTTGGTGATCCAACTGGCCCTTTTTCTATAATCTCTCCTTCCATTATGTATTCTCAAACACTTGAGTGTGCCACATACACCATTATTTTGTTGCCTACCACCAGGTGTCTAAACTTCTTAAGGATTTTGACAATAGTGAAGGCTTATCTCTCTATAAAGTTGTATTTGGTTTCATACCCACATAATATTCTAGAGTAGAACATGATTAGGTGATTTTCTATTCCCATATCTTCTTTTTGAGTTTTCACAGCTACGAGACTATGCTCACTCCCATAGACGTATATGATGAAGTCCTTGTAAAATTTGGAGCTAACAAGTATAGGTGCATTAGATATTATGATTTTGATTTCTTATGTTTCTCTTCCTTTGGGTGTCCATTTTAAAACATGGTCCTTCTTCATCATTAGGGTGATTGGCCTAACCAATTTAGTCAAGTTTGATATGAATCTATTGACAAAATTTATCTTTTCAAGGAAAGATTGGACCCCTTTCTTGTTCACTAGTATAGTTAGGTCTCTAATGGCCCTTGTCTTTTTTAGATCAATGGTGATCCTATATTTGGATACTATGTATCTAAGTAGTTTGTTATGGGGAACACCAAAGACACACTTTTGGGGGTTTAGGGACACCTCCAACTCCAGACACCTTTGGAAACCTTTTTCCAAATGGTAGAAGTGCTCTTCTTTCCTTTTAAAAAATATAGTGAGATCATCTAGGTAGATGAGGATGATCTCATTAATTATCCCTTTGAAGGCCACATCCATTGCTCACTAAAACATTACCTCAACATTATAAAGGATAAAAGGAATATTTATATATGCGAAGTTTCCCTACTTTGTGGTGAAATTAGTTTTGTGTTGATCATCTCCTTTCACCCATACTTGGTTATACTCGAAGAAACCATCCAACAATGAAAACATCTCCACTCCTGCTACCATTTAGAGGATTTACTCCATATAGGGGAAATGGTAATGGTATTTCAAGGAAACCTTGTTTAGATCTCAAAAATCCACATATAATCAAATTTCTCTATTCTTTTTTTACATAGGTACCAAGTTGGATACCCAAGTCAAATGCTTGATCAGGTATATGATATTTGAATCAATTAGCTTTCTTAGCTCCTAATCCATCAAGGACTCAATCTTTGGGTTCATTGACCTTTATTTTTTCCTAATCATCGTGGCCCCTTCCATCAAGTCTATGGTGTGATAAATGACTTCTTAGTCATACCCCTTCAGGTCGTTATAAGTCCATGCGATGACACCTTCATATTTTTCACAAAAGGACACTAGTTTTTCCTTATCTCTTTGAGAAACATCCTTTCCAACCTTCAACCTTATTCCACACCCAAAATCAAGCTTAAAATAATCACTTTTATCTACAAAAACTTATTTTTTTCCTTTCTTACATCATCATAATCAAAGATATTTTATAAGGTGATGAGACCTTTCAAGAGCTTATTGGTTTTCAATTGTATAATCTGGTCTCTATATGCTTCCTTAATTTTTAGCTAAATTTGTTCTATAAACTTATAGAATTACCAGAGGAACATTAAAATTTAAGCATTATTTTCAAACACTTGCCAATTCTAGTCATTATCTAGGATAGAAGGTCTAATGATTACCTGCACTACTTACTCATTTGTGAATAAGTCCATTATTAGGTCAAATTAGGAGCCCATTGTTGCCATCCTATTAGCCTATACATTCATGATTATTGGGATGATTTAAATATTGAAGGCCTCAAAATCTTTAACTAGGTCCCATACATAGTGGTCGTAAGATCTCATGAATACATTCTTTGTGGTAGCTACCCATCTTACCTATCTTACTACTAATTCAGAATCATTAGATACCCTTAGTTTTTTTATGCCCATTCACTTGGTGAGGTTGAGGCCATGAAATAGGATCTCATATTCAACCTCATTATTTGTATAGGAATTTTAAAAATGAAAGGCCCAAAGGTTGACTTTTCTAGATGGGGATGTTAGTCAGATACTGGCCCCAGAGCCAGTCTTGCATTTTATACCATCAAAATGCAATGTCTAAAAGTTAGGCTCATCCTTGACCTTTTTGCTTTGATCTCCCTACTTTTTCATGACCTTAGGGATAAACTATTATTTATCATGAAAAACATAGGCTCTAATGCTCATCACATCAATTTTTTTGAATGGGTCAATTTCAATAAATTCATTAATCAAGCCTCCTCTTTAGGGCTTCTATTATTAGCTACCCTTTCTTCTTTAAACATTTCAATGTAATGTGTCTCTATATTTGAGAAAGAGGTGTGTTTTGCTTCAAAGTTTTCCATTCATCTATTAAATTTTCTAGGTGAAGAGGTTTGGACAACACCTTTAACTTTGACCTATATTTAGTCCTCAGAATCAAGTGAGACTAGTCCAATGATAGATATCCACCAATCTTGGTAGTGAAATCTCTTGACAAACATAGCCCAAGAATGGGTAGGATGTCTATCACTACAATGTTTTGTGGCATAGTTATGATTTAACAAGAGTAAGATATGAGTGGAAGGTCCTAGATGATCCTTAGGGTCTAAACCTTCTTCCCATCTAGTTACATCACCCATTTATTTAAGGTTTCATATTTCAATTATAACACCCCAACTATCTATTTGGGCATCACCATGGTGCTTGTAACTAAGTCAATCATGGAATTATTTTTAAAAAATTTACCCATGATCAAATTCAACAATAATGGGGTGGGTTTTGTTTTAATAACCCCTTCTTTGGTGTTGATGAATATAGAGGGTGCTCAGGGTTGCATGACAAAGCTAGTTTATTTCCTTATTTCCTTTGCAGGATCTACAACCAGATTTATTTGTGTAGGCTTCACCTTCTCCTCTAAGGCCTCATCTAGTAGATTCTTATATTTTGGGATAGTGTAATTTCCCCATTATAGTGGTTGGGCTTACTTAGTTTCTAGCACACTTACTATTTGTAGTAAGCTAATAGGACGTAATGAAGGCTAGTTTTGATGATTGGATCTGATGCTCCTTGCTGAGAGCTTTCCGGCAAGCTATCACTTACACCATTTAGAGTTTGGTTGATAGTATTTTTGTGGGTCTCAAGTGCTACAAAAATGGTAACATTTAACCCCACTAAAAGACATTGAGTGTCACTTTAAACATTTAATTTATGAGGGATTGTTGCACATCTTTTATCCCACATTGTTCAAGTGAGTTGAGTTGCCCCTTGGAGAAAGGATAAAAGGGAGTGCTTATGGCTTCTTTGGGTATGTTGGATAATAAGAAAATAATTGTTACACTTGTAGCTTATTTAGGCATTTGAGAATATCCTTCTCATTTGTAGCACTCTAGACATCAATCCTTGGGATTGGTCTTTGGAGTTTGTTCTCTCAACCACTGTAGCAATCGCTCCACTATAGCAGCTGTGCCACTATAACAGTCATACCACTATAGTAATCATACCACTATAGCAGCACATCACTATAGTAGCAAGATCATTGTAGCATCTTTATATAGCTAGGTGAGTCTGTAGTTTTTTGTAGAGTCCATAGTTTATGCCTATAGAGTTTGTAGTTTCTTGCCTACAGAGTCCATAAATTTCTACCTGTAGAGTCCATAGTTTTCTACAGAGTCTATAGTTTCTACCTACAGAGTCCATAGTTTCTTGCCTATAGAGTCTATAGATTTCTACCTACAGAGTCCATAGTTTTATGTAGAGTCCATAGTTTTTTTCCTACAGAGTCCGTAGTTTTTGCTTACGGAGTCCATAGTTTCTTGCCTACAAAATTCATAGATTTTTACCTATAGAGTTTGTAGTTTTTTGCAGAGTCCATAGTTTTCTACCTACAGAGTCCATAGATTTCAGCCTGTAGAGTCCATAGATTTAAGCCTATAGAGTCCATAGTTTTTAGCCTACAAAGTATGTAGATTTTAGCCTATAGAGTCTATAGATTTCAAGCCTGTGGAGTCTATAGATCTCAACCTATAGAGTCCATAGATTTGGCTGTAGAGTCCATAGAAGCTTCCACAGAGTCCATAGATTTGGCTACAGAGTTCGTAGAAGTGGCTTGTAGAGTCTATAGATCTAGTATGTGGAGTCCATAGAACCTAGCCTATAGAGTTCATACTTGTGTGGGTCAGAGAACAAATGAAGCACCATTAGCATGTGCTAGGATATCTGCTTGAAATAATGTTCATACAATTCTGAGAGAGGATTTAGTGAGTCACCACATGACTAACCTTGTACTCATTTACTCATTTTGTAATTAATACAAATACAGTGTGTTGGCTATTTTAGCTGTGTGTATCTATGCTTGCAATTCTATATTTATGTTACATGCATTGGTCTTTGTAAAGCACAAAAAAACAATACCAACAAATCTACTAGAGTCATAAAGAGTCCCTACTGGGGTATTTTTGGGTGTAGCTAGGGTGCCCATTATAGTGGTATCAGAGCCTATTATTCCTACCATCCTATGGGGTTTCATGCATCCCACACTTTAGTACTTCTTGAGGAGAAACTAGACAAACCCAGACTTACAAGTTTTTTTAGAAATTGAGGAGGGTGAACCCTTTCCAACACTAGCCATGGTGATCGAGATGGGGAAGGGGGAGAACCCATCACCAAGATGATGCTTAGTGATCTTGCCAGGGGAAAAGGGAGTTATAAACCACATTGTAGCAAATAGCTCTAGCAATTACATAACACCTCACTAGAGCAGATCAAGGTGACAATGCCAACCAGGGTAATAATGCTACCCAAGTAGGTGGACCAGGTAATGGAGGTAATGGAGATGCATCAATTAATAGAGGAGCCCAGACATATGCTAGAGCAAGCTCTTCTACAAGGCCACTCATGCCACAATTCCCTCTAAGATAGAATGACCAGGATAATGTTGGTCCTACACAACAAGAGGTACAGGACCAAATACTAGAGGATTGGAGAAATGTTAGACCAAATTTTCAAGGTGAAATGTCCTTCAGGGAGTATATGGATGTTAGACTCAAGCATATTCCCATGAGAGGGAATAGGCAACAAAATTATGAGATGAGGAAAAAGTTTATAAAGTTGTCCATTCCATACTATGATGGTGCAGGAAACACTTCAATGTGAACGTGGGTCCAAAAATTAGACACTTATTTCTAACTCAATCCCATGCCTAAGGAGGATGCAATTAAGTATGCTATATTACACTTGGATGGAAGTGCCCATGAGTGGTGGCACCATGGTATGGTCACACTTGGCCATAACTAGATAGATACTTATGCAGAGTTTACAGAGAGGCTCATTGATAGATTTGATACTAAGGACCTAAAATTTCATTTCAAGGAGCTAGCTTAGCTTAAATAGTGGGGTTCTGTAGAGGCCTATATCACTAAGTTCCAAAATTTGGTAGTATTGGTGATGGATATATCAAAAAGAAGACTGGTTGTTCTTTTTATGGATGGGCTTTTCGATCCCTTGCAAGGATGGGTAAAGGGACACAACCCCTCTTCACTACAAGAGGTTATTAAGAAAACAAGAGACCTAGCATCTTCTTCCTACAGGAGTAAACTCCACTCTAAGGACTTTCATTTTAGGAAGGATAACGAAAGGAAGATGTTTTAGAAGGACCCTCAGTGGCCTAAGGGGGAAACTAAAGGGTTGGATAGTAATACCCTCAACAAACTCAAGAAGAAAAAACTATGTTTTCATTGTAAGGAGCCATGGAGTCTTTCCCATGAATGTCTACTTAAGGTGAAGGCTAAGCCCATGGAGTATTTCTCAGTAGATGAATCACCTTCTAAAGATAAGGGGCAACATTCAGATTCAAATTCTAGTCAGGGCAATAGCGCTATTAAGGAGAGTTCAGATGATGAGAAGTCTCTTGCTCAGTTGACAAGTGTCTAGAAGGCCATCACCTTTAAGTTAAGAGGGATGATTCAGGGGTAGCACGTGGTTTCCTTGATTGACATAGGGGTAATGCATAATTTCATTGATAAAAAGCTAGTGTCTAAAGAGGTATTTAGACCAAAGAGCACGTAGGGTTCTGAGTCATGGTGGCCAATGGCCACAAGTTATTATGCACTTAGAAGATTTCAAAACTTTGCATCAGATTGTGAGGAAATTATGAGTTGGAGGATGATTTATATGTAGTTGACATGGGTGATTATGATGTCATCTTGGGAATGACATGGATGGCTTATCTAGTAGAGTTCACCTTCAACTTGGCTAAGCTAGAGATGAGGTTTTAGCATCAGGGTAGGAAGGTGGTGATCTAAGGTTTACCTAATGGGGGGCTCAGGGTGGCATCCTTGAAAAGGATGGAATGCTTTTTCAAACATGATAATGTTGAGTGGGCAGCTAAATGTTTGATCATGCCTATGCCTCCATAACAATAGGTAAAAATCTATCACCCAGATGTATAGGAGATCATTTTTAGGCATGATAAGGTGTTTGGTAGCATTCCACATGGGGTTCCTCCTGAGAGGGGTATAGAGCATGTTGTCAAGCTAGAGGAGGGGGCTAAACTAGTCATCATCACCCCCTACCACCATCCTAAAAAACACAAGGATGAAATAGATAAGTCAATAAAGGAGCTATTAGAGATGGGGCATATTAGGCCTGGCAAAAGCCCCTTTACTTTAGCAGTCATTTTGGTGAAGAAGAAGGATGGGATAATGCGTATGTGCATTGACTATAGAGCTCTCAATAAGAAGATAATTAAGAATAAATACCCTATCCCTAGGATTGAGGAGCTAATTGATGAGATGCATGGGGCATGATATTTCTCTAAGATAAACTTATGTTCAGGATACCATCAGATCAAGATGCGAGAAGAGGACATAGAAATAACTACCTTCCAGTGTCACTATGGGCACTTAGAGTTTTTAGTTATGTTGTTTGGGCTAACCAATGCTCCAGCTACCTTCCAGAGTTGTATGAATTAGGTGTTTAGAGGGCAGATCCAAAGATTTATGTTAATCTTCTTTGATGATATCTTGGTATTCAGTAGGATGTGGGATGAGCACTTATAGCAATTAGAGAAGATGCTGGTCATTTTGGAGAAGGAGTCATTATATGCCAAAGAATTAAAGTGGGAGTTTGGCATGACCAAGTTACTCTACCTTGGCCATATTATCAGTGCTAAAGGAGTTCAGGTGGATCCAAAAAAGATCAAGGTGGTTGTTGATTGGCTGACTCTAACCAACCTTACACAACTCAAAGGATTTTTTGGATTATGTGGTTTTTATAAGAGATTTGTGAAGGGCTTTTCACAGACTACAACACCATTAACAAACCTCACCAAGAATGGTGATTTTGTATGGATAGAGGTAGTGCAATAGTGTTTTGAACATTTCAAGTGGGCGATGCCTTCATGTCTGGTTCTAGCTCTACCCAACTTCACAAAACCTTTTGAGCTTCATTATGATGCATTGAGTGATGGGGTTGGATTATTATTGATGCAAGAGAAGAACCCCATTGCATTTGAGAGTAGGAAGCTCTGAGGGGTGGAGAGGAGCTATTCTATTTATGATCAGGAGATGTTAGCCATCATGCATGCCTTGGACAAATTTTGATCCTACTTGGTTGGAGGGAAGTTTGTGATCAAGATGGATCACAATAGCATAAATTATTTCATGGGTCAGTGAGACTTGAATGATAGGCAGTAGAAGTGGGTCACTAAATTGCAAGCTTATGACTTTGACATTGAGTTTGTCAAAAGAAAGAAGAATGTAGTAGCTAATGCCTTATTCAGAAGACCTCACATTTATGATCTTATAGAGATTTTAGGAGACTGGTGGGCTAATATTATAGTAGAATATGTTGGAGATGCTTGGGCATTAAGATTTGTTTTAGGCACTATACAGGATGATCGCTATGAGGTGATAGATGGGTTGACTAGGTTTCAAGATTAAATTTATTTAATTCCATCATCACCCTTAAGAGAGATGATTCTAAGGGCATTTCATGGTGCACCTACGTCTGGGCATTTGGGGTTCTTTAAGACCTATAGGCAGATCTGAGAGTAGTTCTCATGGAGAGGGCTCAAGGATGATGTTCAGATGCATGTCAAGGAGTGCATAGTTTGTTAATAGAATAAGGAAGACCACACATTTCCTACTAGTTTACTATAGTCCTTACCCATTTTAGATCGGAAGTGGGAAAGCATTTCTATGAACTTCATCATTAGCCTACCCTGAGTGTAGGGAAGAGATTATATTTATGTGATGGTAGACAGATTGATGAAGTTTGCTCACTTCTTTACTATTCCCTCTACTTATACAGTAGCTCAGGTGGTAAATGTGTTCTTCAAGGAGGTTTTCAAGTTACATGGGTTATCGAGATTTATTGTCAGTGACAGGGATAACAAGCTCATGAGCAATTTTTGGTAGGAGTTGTTCAGGCTATGCGGTATAGACCTTACACCTAATATGAGCTACCATCCCCAGACAAATGGGTAGACAGAGATAGTAAATAAATGGGTGGAGGGTTATTTGTGAAACTATGTGACTACACAGTAGAGAGCCTAGGTTAAATGGTTACACATGGGGTAGTATTATTACAATACCATGCATCACATGACCATCAAGATGAATCCATTTATGGCATTATACGGGTATGAAGCTCCAAGCTTCATGGATATGGCTTTGGGGGATAGCAGAGTGTCCAAAGCTAAAGACCTATTGAAGGATAGCCAAGATATCTTGAGAGCACTCAAAGAGAATATACAATCAGCTTAAAATTAGTAGAAGTTATATGCTGATCAACATAGGGTAGAGCACAGTTTTGAGGTAGGAGACATGGTGTATTTAAGGCTACAACCATATAGGTAGTCATAACTCAAGAAGAGTAGAGCAAAGAAGCTTAAGCCTATATTTTATGGCCCCTACAGGGTGATTTGAAGAGTGGGTAAAGTTGCCTATGAACTCGAGCTTCCAGAGGGTAGTCGAGTGCACAATGTATTCCATGTGTCTAGGCTTAAGAGGGTCATTGGTTAGGGTGTAGTGCCTACTACAGATTTACCCCCTTTAGATGAGGAAGGGAGGCTCGTGTTAGAACCTAAGGCTATTCTAGACACTAGAGAGAGGAAACTCAGAAATAAGATAGTGAAGGAGTATTTGGTCAGATGGAAAGACCTACCAGAGGAGGATGCTACATGGGAAAGTGAGCAAGTTATTCAGCAGGCTAGGCTGAGATTGCTTGAAGATAAGAAATTTCAAGGGGGGCAGACTGTAATGTCCCCATTTTAGCAGCTAGGCTTACTCAGTTTCTTTCACACTTACTATTTGTAGTAAGCTAATAGGATGCAACAAAGGCTAGTTTTGATGATTGGATTTGATGCTCCTTGCTGAGAGCTTTCTGGAAAGCTATCACTTACACCATTTAGAGTCTAATTGCTAGTATTTTGGGGGGCCTAAAGTGATACAAAAAAGGTAAAATTTAACCCAGCTGAAAGACATTGAGTGTCACTTTAAACATTTATTTTATGAGGGACTGTTGCACATCCTTTATCCCACATTGCTCAAGTGAGTTGAGTTGCCCCTTGCAGAAAGGATAAAGGGGAGTACTTGTGGCTTCCTTGGGCATGTTGTATAAGAAGAAAAGAATTGTTTCACTTATAGCTTATTTGGGCATTTGAGAATGTCCTTCTCATTTGTATCACTCTAGACATCAATCCTTGGGATTGGTCTTTAGAGTTTGTGCTCTCAGCCACTGTAGCAGCTACACCACTATAGTAGTTGTGTCACTATAGCAGCTATGCCACTATAGAAGCCATACCACTATAGCAGTCATACCACTATAGTAGCAAGATTACTATAGCATTTGTCTACAACTAGGTGAGTCCATAGTTTTTTGCAGAGTCCATAGTTTATGCCTGCAGAGTCTGTAGTTTCCTACCTATAGAGTCCATAGATTTTTGCCTGTAGAGTCCATAGTTTTCTATAGAGTCCATAGTTTCTATGTGTAGAGAAAGGATTTTATTTCTTGTAGAGTCCATAGATTTTTGCCTACAGAGTCCATAGTTTCTGTAGAGTCCATAGTTTTCTACTTGTAGAGTCCGTAGTTTTTGCCTACAAAGTTTGTAGTTTATTGCCTGTAGAGTCTGTAGATTTCTACCTGTAGATTCCATAGTTTTCTATAAAATTCATAGTTTTCTACCTATAGAGTTCATAGATTTCACCCTGTAGAGTCCATAGATTTAAGCCTACATAGTCCATAGTTTTTAGCCTATAGAGTTCGTAGATTTTAGCCTGCAAAGTCTATAGATTTCAAGCCTGTGGAGTCTATAGATCTCAGCCTACAAAGTCCATAGATATGGATGTAGAGTCCATAGAAGCTTCTGTAGAGTCCATAGATTTAGTTGTAGAGTCTATAGAAGTGGCTTGCAGAGTCTTTAGATCCAGTATGTAGAGTCTGTAGAAAACCTAGCCTATAGAGTTCATAGTTCCATGGGTCAGAGAACAAATGAAGCACCTTCAACATGTGCTGGGATATCTGCTTGAAATAATGTTCATATGATTCTAAGAGAGGATTTAGTGAGTCACCACATGACTGACATTGTACTCATTTACTCATTTTGCAATTAATACAAATATAGTGTGTTGGATATTTCAGCTATGTGTATCTATGCTTGCAATTATAGATTTATGTTACATGCATTGGTCTTTGTAAAGCACAAAAAAAAATACCAACAAATATACCAAAGTCATAAAGAGTCCCTGCTAGGGTAGTTTTGGGTGTAGCTAGGGTGCCCATTATAGATAGAGAGGACATCCTAAAAGGAGATGTTAGTGAATACCTTCTTGAGCTTCTCAACCATGTTATACAGCTTTAGAGGTAAGACCTCAGGGTCTTTTTCCTTACCCTATACCACCTTGCCCCACTTAGTATAGACCATGGGTGGAGGTTGTGGCATTGAAGTTTTTTTAAAGGTTACTTTGGCCCTTGTAGAATCCTCAAGGATTTTATCCAATCTTTTTTTGGAGCATGTATAGTAGTCTGATTGAACCTATGGAGCTTTGTACATTGACACTTCATTAGTAAAGATTGTATCCTCACCTTCCATCTAGGAGAAAAGTGTATGGTATGAGACTATTTCTTCCTCTTTCTCTAGGGACATAACTTGCATTTGTGCCATCATCATAGTGTCTTAGACTCCCAAATATTGTTATGTATAGGCCAAGTTTGGTATATTCCCTTATCACCTCTACTTGGCAACCTTAAATTTTAAGTTAACCCTTAGACAATTTTGGGGTCTATGGGGTTCATTGTAGGGGAAGAACCATGAGTTTGAATCATTTACCAAGTTATTTTGGCTATCTTTTATATCTCTATTCACACTTGGTGACATTGTGTGTAAAGGGTTTGGGACTGTAACCATCTAATTTATGGGTTGTATCTGATGTTTTAGTACTTAGTGGTTTGGATCTTGGTGGTTTGATCTTTGTCTTTCTTAGTATTGATAATGTTGGTAAGGTGGTCTTCTCTATTAGTAGTTGTTATACAAAATTTTTAGAGGTGTAGCCTATTTCCTCTTGAGATTAATTATCTCATTAGATAAATTCCTAAAAATACTCTTCATATCATTCATTTCAGCTCCCATTGAAGATATAGTAGATGTGCTTGCCTAAAGAGATAAGTACACATGAATGGAATGGGGTGGGGTTCTGAAGGTGCTCAAGATCTCTTCTGGTGGAGGTATATATATATATATATATATACCTCCACCAGAAGAGATCTTGAGCACCTTCAGAACCCCACCCCATTCCATTCATGTGTACTTATCTCTTTAGGCAAGCACATCTACTATATCTTCAATGGGAGCTGAAATGAATGATATGAAGAGTATTTTTAGGAATTTATCTAATGAGATAATTAATCTCAAGAGGAAATAGGCTACACCTCTAAAAATTTTGTATATATATATATATATATATATATATATTAGGGAACATCAACATCAATATTTGAGGAGGGAGTATTCTTACATCTATCAGGTTGTTCTTGGCCCTTACCACAATGTCATGTGCATCTGATAACATCTAGCCTCTGATCAATTGGATCATGACTACAATATCCAAATTGAAGGCTTTGAGATAGAACACAATTACCATGACCATGGGTGGTCAAGCCATCAATGGGATCCTTTAATATGTCTTTTCAAACCTACTATTAAAATCAACAATAGCCTCTTGTAGGACCCTCTTGATGGTTATCAACTATTATAAGAGGATCGGTCCACCTTCTCATTGAAACACTCAAAGAATTTGTTGCCCAGGTCATTGCAGGTCCTAATTAAGTTGGTTAGAAAATATTAGTACCAATAAAGAGCCCTCCCTTAGAACTAGGCTACTAGTTTCCTTAGGGATACATTCTATGAGTTGATGTAGTGCATAGTGTACACATTAGCCACATCTTAGAGGTGTTCAGTCTCTATCTTGAAGTCTTCTCCCAAAAAATTGGGAAGTACCTTCAAAGCATTAGTAGGGATTGGAACCCATATGATTGGGGATGTCAGAGGGATAAGTGGGATACTGTTGTCCCATGACATAGTTTTTTTTTGGGCTTGGATATGTCATTTGATGTTGTTAATATTATTATGAAACAAAATACCTTAGGCTCCTTAGTGAGCAAGGGTTAGTAGATTCAAATTATTTTCAGTCTGTGATCTTGTTATGGGCTTATGGATCATAAACTTAAGATTTTATTCAGTCAGACTAGTAGATAGGGTCTTACTAGGCATGCCAAAAAATAAAATTATTGATGCTTAAAACTCTCACTTCAAATAAAACAACCTCTATGGGAAGCTTTATAGACATGGGATTGAATGAAGTCTACAAATAGACCTCCAAGATTTTAGAAGTTGAATATTCATTCAAATTTGGGGAAAAGGAATAGGATGAAGGGAAAAAAATCACACAAATAACCAAATCTAAATGGAGGCAATACGATCAAATATTTGAAAAATTTACCTACACTTGAATAAAATAGAACAAATCCTTAACACTATAGACCATAAAAGAGCCTGAAGCATGAATTAAGATCTATAATGCAAGTAAATATCTATACTATAGAATTAAAATAACTAAAATAGCAAATAAAGATGAATTTCCACTTTAAATTAACATAGAACATCACATCATCTTCATTATATATGGGGAAAAAATATATATAAGGCCATAAAGGGCACATATAAAGTGTCCAAAACACATCTGTGAGGTGTACCTATTAAGGTTGTAGAATAAAAAACCTAACTATTACTATTCTAGTTTATTATAATAGTTGTTCTTAAGTTAGTAAAAATTGAAAAAATAATAACTATCCCCCTACAAAATAAATGAGCTCAAAATAAAAAGTGACGTGAATTCCTGAGGGAAGTGACACCTAGATATTCCCTCGATTGCACCCATGATGACACCATTACAACTAAAAGGAGGTCTTGAACTCATGAGGGCAATTGGCCTCTAGATCTTGAATATGGTGTAACTACATTATTCTATTAAGGCCACTACACCTAAGATAAATGAGGTAGTACCACATGTGGAGAACTATGTTGATCTTCTCATTAACTAATTAGTGGGGACCATCTTTCCTTTCATTTTCCAATGGCACTATTTGGAAGCTCAACCGAAAATTAAAAGGCTTTGAAGGGTGTAGGGCTACCATGTGTCGAGTTGGTGCTCTAGCAGATTGAAAATAAAGTCTCCTCGATCTAAATGGGTATCGAGCTTTCAAGTGTTGAAGGTGGATGAAGGCTAGAACCTAGGAAAAATTTGAGGAATGGGGCCTGAAGAAGAAAGGGATCAAAAGGGGATCTGATGGAAAGTGCTAAGGAACTACATATCTATCGAGCAAGCCTGAAGAAGAAAGTGAATTTCTCCAAAATAAAAATGTGGATTACTGAACCATAGGTCCTAAATCATGTTTCAAAGAATGTTTGAGGTATCTTTTCTATTAGGATTAGTTTTTTAGGGTATTTTTTTAAAAAATTTTGTTAAGGGGGGGTGTGTGGATTTCCTTGATTTGGGTAAACTCTTTTGTCTTTTATGATGAGTTTATTTCCCATATTTTATAGGTTCTCTATGTTATAAGCTATTTGAGGAGAAATGTTTTAACTAAGACATTAATAGCTTCAAAATATCTTAGGATGTTTGTAATTTATATAATGTTTCTACTTTTTAA